>OY293304.1:103854360-104416360 GCA_958502075.1 Orchestes rusci
AAAGAAAATGCCCACCGCAACGTCAAGTCGTTGGCAAGGCACTCCTATCTTTTTGACACTTTCAAATTCACAGGTGCTGCTTCAAAAGTATTCCTCGAGGGATTCCTGAAGTGAAGAGCATAATCTGCACTACAAAATGCTTATTTGGTTATGCATTCGTCACTTTCGTCGTCGCCGCTAGATGTCGTTAACTGAAATGCTTGCATATTTCAAATGTAATGGTATATTCATTTCAATGTAATCCAGAAGAGGATACATTTTTCTATTAAAAACATGAAAAAAATTGAATAATTAGATATAAAAATTAATATATCATTACATTTGATTTTTTTGGAAAAAACCCAAAATTGTTATACCATTTCAGTTAACGCCATCTAGCGGCGACACCAAAGGTCATAAATTCAAAAGTAATTGAGCATTTTGTAGTGTAGAGTATGCTCTTTCATATGAGCCCCAGTTCGTTAAAATCACTCAAACGAAACGGGAGAAATCCCAGTTTGTTTAAAAATACAATCGAACTTCTCCCACCTCTTTATTTTGATAGATAGAAAAAAACGTTTTGGACAAAAAGTGTAGGTAGATAGTCAATGAATATGATATCAACGATATATTGTTATTGGGCAGAATTCTATAAAAATCCTTTTTGTCTACTTGGTGTTGTTTGTTATGCCCCCTAGCGACCATTTCAGAAACTTGAAAATATTTTCCAGGTTTTTCTCTTGTCCGTTTAAGTCTAAAAATTTTTTGCCGCAATCCTCTACGATGAATAGTTTCCGGGATATGGCCGCTCGCTATCCTTAAATGATCACCCTGAACATTTTTGATGTTATTTTGTTTGTTTTGACTATACGTATGCAGATTTTGACAATACTCACTTATTTCTTCCTCATCGGGTGGCTCATCCTTTATTTCAAGACTTTGATATGACGTAATTATTGGTAGAGTTGGCTCGTTCACATCTTTGGATTGAACGTGTTCCTCATTTTCCGAATTACCTAGAAAAAATATTTCTCATGAATAGACAACATAATGCAAATTCACTTTTCTTATGCTGTATAAAATAGGAGCAATAAATTTTATAATAAGAAAACTTTAAAAAAATTTTTTTTATCAGGTTTCTCATTTCAAATTTTGATATTTTAAGTCATTTTACTTATTGTTTGAATAATAAAACTAAGTTTGCCAGTAGAATGCATGAAAACTATGGTAAATGTAGAAATAAAAGGGCATGTTAATTTTTTTAGATAATTTTATCGATAATTAGAGAATTTTTGCAACTCTTAAATTTCCATTACTATTATTCTGAGCATGTGCAGTGACAAAATCACAATTCTTCCTTATCGTTATTCGTTAGTAGCTATAGGAAGAGCTTATCATCATGGTAATGCTTATTTTTAGTTTACCTGACATCATGTATCAGTTTTTTAAGAAAAAATACGGTTTATTCATCAAACTGACAGTAGTACAAGTTCAAGCATTAAGAATTATTAATGATTAAAAAGTTAACATATTGTTTGATTGTAGACTAAAAACTGAACTATGCCCTAAGAGTTGGCCCTCAATTTTTTTCTCTTTTCTCACGGATATAATTCGTCGCAATATCAGGAAGATAACCGTGGTTGATTGTACACAAAATTGATTGCACACATTCAAAGTTTCATTCCGTATGCCTTAAGCTACGTTACCATTGGAGAAACATTGAGCAACTTTTTGTTTCGTATGTTTCTTATTTGTTGCTGTAAACAAACTTCCATAAACTTTTTGTTTCCACAAAAGCCACAAAAATTATAAATTGTCACTCACGGTTTCTGTTCTTCATTTAAAGCGCAACTCAGTGTTCTCACTGGACCGGTTGAAAGAGGAATCAATTGTCGGCAGTTTTAGTGTGTGGTGTGTGCTCTGACTTCTATGGTCTTTTGTAGCCTTTATACACTTTTCACATTTTTTGGTGTAAAATATGGTCCACATGGTTAAATATAGAGAAAATTGACGTCTGTCAAATTTTACACCAAGTGTGTAAAAAGGTGTAAAAAGTGTAACATTGAGAAAAACACCTTAAGCGTTTTCATGGAGTATGGTGTCATGAGACCAAACTGGAATGGTCTCATGATACCATACTCCATGAAAACACTACTTGTGAAAGGTGTGAAGGACGAAGAAATTATGTCAGCGGCAGCGGCGTATATTGTTTTATCTTGCATTTATAGATTGAGACTTTTGACCTGTCATATTTCCACAGTTGTTGTATAATAGTATATTATTCAATGAGCATGTAATGACAGCTATTACATGAGCATGTAATGACAGCAACACTCGCCTCCGGCTCGTGTCGCAATCATACGAGTGAGTGATTGTCATTACATGCGAGTAGAATACTATACTTTTTCTACGGCCTTTATACCGGGTGTCCAAAAAAATCTGCACATAATTTGAAAAGTAAGATCATGTGACAACCAAACCCGTGAGTAATCAATCATTACTCACGGGGTAAGTAATAGGTATTATTATCTATTCAAAATGCGTGAGTAATAAGCCTATTATTAAACGGTCGTAGACCCGTGAGTAATGAATCATTACTCACGGGGTAAGTAATAGGTATTATTATCTATTCAAAATGCGTGAGTAATAAGCCTATTATTAAACGGTCGTAGAAAAAGATAATTTTTCTGATAAAATAGTGTAGATAACCTGTATAATAGAAAAAGTTGACAAAATATGACAATGTCAACGTGCTGGCTTTGTTTAAGTTTGTTGATTGCGTTGACAGTCTTGACAACAGTTAGTAAGATTATGAAAAGAACAGCTATCATTTTTTTTTTCGAAAAACTCAGTTGAAGCCGGATTATAACTTAGTAAATAAATACAAACTGCTTAGTAGGTAAACGTGCGTAAATTTGGCAGGCACCAAACACCGTTAAAAACCCTTTAGATGTTAAACTCACAAAAAGTCGTCCATAACTGGTAACTAATCTTTTAGTGTTATAAGGACCTGTACCATCTCCCGCCAAAAAATTCAGGTGGGGGATCCGATACTTTCTGTCAAAAGATTTGTCATCTGTTTATTAGTCCGAGTGTTTAATCAGTTTCGACTGTCGAATTCAACGGTTACCATGGTTACAATCTGTAGTTTATTGCTAGTATCGTTAGCTACGGTCACGTACGTCTTAAATATATCTGTACTGCTAAAGTGTATTATTTCGGCTGCTAAAAATGGTTGCAGCATGGGGGCCGCCATGTTGGCTCGACGTTGACCAAAAAGTATGTCTTTGCTTGATTCGGCTTTCAGTTTGACATACCCAACTTAACCCAACACCCAACTTTTCGCTTTTCGTTTATTTATAAATTATATTAATCGTCACTCAAAATAAGTGATTTTAAGCTTGTATATGTAAAAAAATTATCAACTGAAAGACCTATGTAATGTAGTAATAAAGCAGACTAGAAAGTTGCTTGGAATAGGTAGGTACGGTGGGTTGAGTGGTTGAGTGACAAAAAACACCCCTAAAGAGAATAAACTGTAACATTATTGACGTAAACTCACATATTTGTATCCAAAATCATTGTAAGTACAAACGAACGCTCGTACCATTCATTTCCATGAAGTCTCGAATGCTAATGTGATCTTAATGTATTTTTGTCATGTCAAGTTAAAGAGTATTCATGAAAGAGTTCAAATTACCTTGAAAATTATACAAAACAATGTGGCATGAAATTTCTATTTTATTCAAGACAAAATATCTAATAGGACCTAGGTACCTACCTTCCTATTTATTTTCAAATGGTTTAAGTCTATCTAGCAAAAATGGTAATATGGTACCAAGTACAGATCTTTACCAATACAAAAAAATCACCAAAAGGTTAATAAAACATTTTATTAAAAACACTCGACTCGAGAAAAGGCAATCCCAATTTTCACAAAATTCGCAAATCAATAATAATTATCCAATAGTCATTAAATTCTCACGTTCAAATGACACAACAAACGAACGAACGCTTGGCTATGCTTATGTTACCATCTACATTGAATTTGTAATTTCTGTTCAAAGTCACGCTTACGCCAAATACAATGTGGATGGTTGCATATGATTCCCGTTAGGCAAGCGGAAATCTGTCACTCCCACTTCGAAGTGAAAACAGCTGAATCAAGCTAAGACACACTTTTTGGTCAACGTCGAGTCCAATATGGCGGCCCCCACGGTGCAACCATTTTTATCACCGCTTTAGCAGTACAGATATTTTTAAGACGTACGTGGCTACGGTCGATCAGTGGATCAATCATTATTTGTGGTTTGGGAGAATGAAAGCTTTGTTAAAAGCTTGATCGAATCTATTTCAAAAAGTTTTATTAATGCCTGGGAAAAGTTGTGTTTTTGGCGGGTGTCGTACGAAAGGAGGGGAAGAAATCACCTTCTTTGGTTTAACGGGCATTATTCGCCCGCATTGCAACTTTACACTATGTTAATCAAAGTGAAGTAACTCAAAAACGGCTAGTCCAAACATAGGCAAACTATGTATTTTTGAAAAGAGGAAAACTAGGAGATTTTGGATCTGTATTAAAATATAGGGCATTCCATTTAAAAAAGGTAAACTTTTCCACATTTCCCGATTTCCAATAGTGATATTATGTTCTTTCTCTTAGTTATTATAACATTTTCAGGAAAAAATAATGTCAACACTTTTTGTATCTCTGTCAATAGGGTTTCTAAAGTGGTGGCAAATTATAATGAAGAACCCCGTACACATGAGTTCATATTTTTAATTGTCAAATAAACGTTTGATTTTTCAATCATGCTTTATGTTTATTTTTGTTGAATGTTTTTGAGTACCTAGTATAAAAAAAACATATCAGGCTTTTTTCTACGATTGGCCTACGTCTTATTTTTGTTAAACAGGATCAAAAATCCTCCTATATCAAACTTTAGAATATCTCACAATTTTTATTCTGGCCCCAGACGCCCGGACTATAAGTATTCGTTGCCCCGCGTTTGACAGCTCCCATCGAATCAATATAACTTGGATACGATACAAGCTGTCAAAAATTTCAATGTCAAGGCTAAATAAATGTGTTCTCATTTAAGCAATGGGAAAAACAAGTTTTTGTCGCTTCTCGTCGTTATTCAGTTCTCTGCCAGAACGGTGTGGCGTTTGATCCCGAGCTGCTATCGATGAATCATTTACCAAACCTGGTAACGACAAATCGTAACCTGCTTAACGCCAAAATCCGCCTACTGTTTGTTCAATTCTTTACTGCGGTTGCGTCACAGTATTTGACGTTTGCCAGTATGTCGTAAATTGATCGCAATAGTGGCCTACCTGCACCCACAAAGGACGCCCGGGTTCAAATCCCGGATGAGAGATGGTTGTTTGTGTGTGTTATTTACGGCACGATACATATCGTGGAGTACGGTTACTAGAAACCAATCAATGTGAGGGTACAACAACACATAAAGAATAATCTAGGCGGCCGACTTCGGGCTAATAACCCCGAAGAAGAAGACTTGTGATATCATATCAGCATTTTAATATTATTTTTTTGTTTTATATATTCGGTAACCGAATAAAGCTATTATTATCATTATTAATAACCCCGTTGTCACAGTACATTGTAATAATGAAAAAAAAACTTGCTCTGTGTAGTTGTATCGAAAAAGCATTGTTGAGATAATTAGATTGTTGTCTACGGGATGCCACAGATTCGAGTGCATGCATGGGGATCTCATTTATTATAAGAGATACAGGGTCGGTTAAATAGTTGCAAAGTTGCGCATTTTTATGCTCAAGAAAATGCCATTTTGACATTTGAAAAATTCCGACTACTTCCGAAGATATTCGAAAAAAACCGAAATTTCGCAAAAACGTTTTTATTATTTCATGCAATTGTTTGAAAAGTTATTTTGAAATAAATTACACTTTGTCATTGCCACTTTTTCTCCTCTACAAAGATTGTGGTATCAAATTCAAAATCCGATGTTTCGTCTTCGAGATGCCATCATCAGCTTCATTTTTTTAAATACGGACCTGGATTTTCTATTTTATTTTAAGTTATCTTTTGACATCCTTGAGCCATTGAGGTGATTAGATGAGGATGTAGAGTAATGGGTTGTCTTAGCAATCTCAATAATTATTCACCTATTATTGTTATTTTCAATTATTGGTTGAAATGGCAATATTTTTGCACACACTTCAGCAGAAATTGATTCAGTTTTTTATATGTAATTTTTTTATTTTCCATGTCATTTGTAAATTTAATTTGATTTCATCAAATTTATCGTTATTGGATATTATTTGGATTTTGGTTCAGTCAATAAGCTTTGTTTAGTTGTGCAGGTCTTCTCATAAGAATAACGTGTCGAATAAAGATGGATTTATGAACCAAAATATGTCTTAGTGAGACAAGGGTTGCCCGACTAATTTTCTCTGGTATTATTTTTTAGATGGGTATATTTTTCGACGATTGCGATACCTCAATGCCCCAAGGACGTCAAAAAATAAGATACAAATCCAGGTCCGTATTTAAAAAAATGAAGTTGATGGCAGCTCGAAGACGAAACGCCAGATTTTCAATTTGATACCACCATCTTTTAGAGGAAAAAAAGTGGCAATGACAAAGTGTAATTTATCTCAGAATGTCTTTTCAAACAAACGCAGAAAATAGTAAAAACGTTTTTGCGAAATTTCGTTTTTTTCGAATATCTTCGGAAGTAGGTGGGATTTTCCAAATTTCAAAATGACATTTTCTTGAGCATAAAAAAGCGGAACTTTGCAACCATTCAACCGACCCTGTATCTCTTATAATAACTTAGATTCCCATGCATGCACTAAAATCTGTGGCACCCACAACACATTCATAAGCCTAAGCAGCGCTGTTCTGATTTTTGCATAACTTTAGACATAAATATGAAAATTATCAACTTTCTTATCCTTATCGTTATGTTTGTGAAAGTTTGTATAAACGCGTTCATAAGAAAGCATACGTTCAACTTTTGTGCTTATGACTGATGTTATATGCTTATGCTTATAAATGTGGGCATAAAATAAAGGCATAAATTTGGAAATTTGAAAATAATCGATATTATTGTCAAAACGTGACATTTATCAAAAGTGATTAACGGCGAGTGATTGACGTCCAGTTAATTCAATACATAGTACAATAAACAACAAGTAGCGACAGCTCCATATATCACTGGTCAAATTTCGTTCTGTCTCAATGACAGAAATTCGCCTCATTTGGGTATAACATTTTGGAATGTAAAACTGTTTTCTAAATCAAGACTTTGAAACTTCGCATAAATCTTTAGACCTACTGCATAGTGGGTAATCGTATTGTATAACTTGATTGATAATTCACCTATGTATCAGTATCATTGAAGTCATGGAATCGGCTACAGTATGGTTTTATTTTACATTTCATAAGGTTAGCAGTGTATAAATGAGGTGAATTTCTGTCATTGAGACAGACGAAATTTGACCATCTTTAGGTATATGGAGCTGTCGCTACTTGTTGTTTATTATACTATGTTCAAGACATACGTGAATTTTTTGTAAATGTGTAAGAGAGAGACGGAGAAGTATGACGTAACTGCAGAACAGTTTTGAACAAACAGTATATTCGTGGAAAAGCTATCCAAACTATAAATATGTCAGGTTAGGTTCTGTCGGGTTGGCTCTTCAGGACGGCGATCGGCTCAACTAATTCATGTTAGCGGTACTGAAGGACACCTATGTCATTGTATTGTTGCGGTTGAAACACAAACGTTATTCTATACCCAATCTTACTCTACATTTTTGTCGGTTATCGCTTTGTTATAACGAGGTCATCGCACTAATAGATTAATCGAAGCAAATGATGTTATTTTCTCGTGGCTTCTGAAGTTTTCAAGTGAAAAATCATGCATATACAGTGTGTCCCAAATTCGTTTCTCTATACAGGGATCTTGGCTCCTATTATACCTACATCAAAGGTTAAAAGGGGAAAGTTTTAGAGGAAACTTAGTGCATTCGATATCCGGTTTCAGATTTGCGATCGATAAATTGGTTTTGGAAATATCGGCGAAAAACCGAAAATGGCGGATTTAGTTTTTTGCCAGTAGATCCGAAAGGGCTAATTGGACAGCTATGAAAATGTGACATTATCTGGACACTTTATTAAGACGAAAAAAATGGTGTGTATGACATGTCTCAATCGTCTTTTGTTTTCCCGCAACCCGCCTCAACTTTCATTTTTCTTATGGCCGCCATATTGGATTTTTCGATTTTTGGAAAGAGTGTAAAATTTCCAGTCTAGTGATGTCTCACAAGTGCATAAAAGATTCGGGATATCACATTTCGTAGTTAGGACTTAATCTTTTCTAAGGAGGCCATGATTTATTTGACAGAAAACTGGTCTATAAGCAAAATCCTAGGAGGATTTGATATGTCGTTCAATAGTTCTGCCGAAAGATGGCGTTGTGGTCTATAACACCCCGCAAATAATAATACAGTATGAAAGTTGTGTTTACGTAAGTAGTAGTACGCTTTTGTCATTAAGATAATAAATCTTATGAACAAATTATCGAAACCTATTAAAAATGCCCGGTGTTCCCTACTCGAATGAAGAAAAGTTGGATATGTTAGCGCTGTACTTGCAGTCACAGAGAAATGCCGACATTACCTCAGCAATGTATTCGGAGATGTACCCCGAACGACGGCAGCCTCATAAAACCCAATTCAGAAAAAGGATTGTTAATTTGATCAACTTTGGGACTTGAAAAACCTAGAAGCGGATACAACATTGAAAATGAAAATCGCAACAGAAAAATTTTACAAGCTGTCAACGAAGCCCCCTTGTAAATTGGAAGAACTGTAGAACGAGAAATTGGTGTGTCAAAATCAACAGTACAGAGAGTGCTAAAAAAGAATAAGTACCATCCATACAGACCCACAGTAGTTCAAGGACTTGAAGAAACAGATTTTCCAAGACGAATGCGCTTCTGTGAGTGGTATACAAGGAAGTGTGATGACAATCCCGATTTTGTAAATCATGTCTTGTGGTCCGATGAAAGTAGGTTTACGAATTGTGGAGTTTTTAATAAGCACAACACTCATCATTGGGCTGTGGAAAACCCTCACGAAGTGGCAGCGAGACGTCTACAGACCAGATTTGGGTTTAACGTTTGGTGTGGGATCATTGGTAATTTAATCCAACTTACCTTGGCAATTGGGCAACTATCAATCAATCATTCCAGGAAATCGACATATAGGACCATTTTCGTTTGACTACAGCAGCCTAAACGGACAGAGATACCTAGAGCTTTTGCGAAATCAGGTAGTGCCGGCATTACGAGCTACTCTAACCGAAGATGAGTTCAGAAGAACCTGGTTTCAACAGGATGGATGTCCGGCTCACAACACCATTCAAGTCAGGAACTTCTTGATAGAGCAGTTTGAGGAAAGGATCATTTCATTGAATGGTACAATACCCTGGCCTCCTAGCTCCCCCGACCTTTCGCCCTTGGATTTTTATCTCTGGGGTCATACATAGAATGAGGTCTATGAATTTGAACCTCCTGCGACTATAGAAATCCTGAGACAAAGAGTTTTTGACACATTTACAAATATCAACAGAAACATACTTGCGAGGGTTGTACGAAAACAGTTACTAATTGTCAAAAATGCCTCGATGCAAATGGACGTCATTTTACAAACTTGTAAATCAATACCGAGACAGTCGAGAACACATTACAGTATTTTCATTTTCAATATATTTGTATCTACCTGTAAGTTATGCAAAAGCTTAAGTGTTGATTGAATAAACAATGATTTTTCTGACTTTCTATTCAATACACTCATAGACTCGTTGAGAAGTCATTATTTACGTCCATGTTCTATTGAAAATTCAATGAGTTTAACACGTTCGCTGCACACCAAATAAGGTGACCTTAGGTTGATACAGTACCTATTAATGATGTTTTGCGACAAATAAATCATGGCCTCCTTAGAAAAGATTGAGTCCCAGCTACGAAGTGTGATATTTTGATGATACTTAAATCTTTTATGCACTTGTGGGACATCACTAGACTGGAAATTCTACACTCTTTCCAAAAATCGAAAAATCCAATATAGCGGCAATTAGAAAAATAAAGGTTGAGGCGGGTTGCGGAAAAACAAAAGGCGATTGAGACATGTCATACACACCATTTTATTCGTCTTAAAAAAGTGTCCCGATAATGTCACATTTTCATAGCTGTCCAATCAGCCGTTTCGGATTTACTGGCAAAAAACAAAATCCGCCATTTCCGGATTTTCGCCGATATTTCCAAAACCAATTGACCGATCGCAATCTGGAACCGAATATCGAATGCACTAAGTTTCCTCTAAAACTTTCCCCACTTAACCTTTGATGTAGCTATGATAGGAGCCAAGATCCCTGTATAGAGAAACGAATTTGGGACACACTGTATATAGACAGACATTGGAATAATTGTTTGTAAAGTATTCAGTAGACCGTAACACATAGTATACTCACTTTGTTCTTCAGCTGGTGTCTTTGCTTTTCTTTCTAGCGACTGAATTTCCGATATTATTGGTAATGTTGAGATCTCTATATACTCGGGGTGATCATAGTCAATATTCTCCGAGAAACCTGAAATGTACAATTTAAAAATTGAAATAGCTATAATACTTACAAAATGAAAAGAGATTATGTACTAATTTTATGTCGAATCTGAACTTGGCGTTGAATCATCATCATAGAACTTGAACCAAACCTAATACACCCGCAAAATCTTACATGATACTCACTATTTGATCCATCACTTTCATTGTCTTCATAGAACAGCGGTTCTTTCTTAATCTTAATATTCTGAACATCAAGCTTACTAGTTGAAGCATCATCGATTTCTTGCTTGATTTCTCTAATTAAGTCCAACATGTTCTCACCAACTGATGATGGATTATCAACGGATATTGTCATCGACGACCCTGAGATTGTTCTGTAAACAAGAAGTCATCAGTTATTTCAACATAATCGTTAAGAAAAAAATTAGGTGAGAGTATAAAGCTGAGAACTTCAGTTTATGTTTCCATTTTTTTAGAGGCCATATTTTAAATCTTCATGACTGATCGATAACATTGAAAAATACATTATAATATTACAAAACAATCCACTAGTTGTGCAAAATGACTGTATCGGATATCTAATATATTATAGATTTCAATCTTATCTTTCTTGGTCACTCTATCACTTGAGAACGGCTGAAGCAATTTGGGTGTTTTTTTTTTTAATGTTCCTTGATGTATGAAGAGTGATGTTAAGAAGAGAAAAATTGATTATGTTTTCCGGAAAAACTGAAAACACAACTTTTCTTTATCACTGATTTGCGAGCCAATAGCAGTGGCTGTTCACTGCACATACATGTCCAAGCTAGGTTATCCGTGAAGAGAAGTGGGTTCTATTTGGATTTGGACACAAATTGTGATTTGATCAAGAAATTAACAAAAAAATAACTAGGTGAGGTTATGTTTGCATCGTTTTGCTGTTTTGCAAAGGATTTTTTTCAAATTAGATAGAATATTAGGTTCTGTTTGGGATTTGAACAAAAAAAATAAAAAAGAATTACGAAATGTTATTACAGTGACTCTATTCGCTATGTGAAATTGGTTGGTGGGGAGACGAGAAACGATCCCGCGCTACCAGCGGAAAAAATTCGCAGTTTTGTGGGCGCGCAGTGTTGCCAAATTTGAATTCTTCTTCTACTAGAAGCGAATGAACAAATTGGGTTTAGCAGAGAATCAACTAAATTTATTACACTATTTTGAGGAGCATTTTGTTTTCTCGGTTTTCTCTCATCTTACTGTCTTCCTTCCTGATGCTATTTGAACCTTTTTCTCCACTCTGGAGGCCACTTGGCCTCATAGAGGGGCTCCACCTCGCTTTTGTCCTCGGGCCCCATGATAGGGCTTCGCCGCAAGGGCCCCCCCGAGTCTCAAAATGGAGCCAAAACTCGTAACTCGTTTTGGGGATTTCTACCTTGTGGTAGGGCTCCACCTCAAGGGAGCCCCGAGTCTCAAAATGGAGCCAAAACTCGTTTTGGGGATTTCTGCCTTGTGGTAGGGCTCCGCCTCCAGGGGGGCCCGAGTCTCGAAATGGAGCCAAAACTCGTTTTGGGGATTTCTGCCTTGTGGTAGGTCTCCGCTTCAAGGGGCCCCTGAGTCTCATAATGTGGTAGGGCTCCGCCTCAAGGAGGCCCCGAGTCTCATAATGGAGCCAAAACTCGTTTTGGGGATCTCTGCCTTATGGTAAGCTCCGCCTCATGGGGCTCAAAGTGAAGCCCCGCCTTATTTTGCGGTCCCCAGGATCCGTGATGGATTTCCGTTTCAAGAGGCTTCGTTTCTTTGCTTGTTCTCCTTTTTACTACTTCTTTATTGTTTTTTGCCTATTGACTCTTCCTTATAATGTTTATTGCATATTTCTCCAACCTACAGTATTGATTTCTGGTAAATTATAAAGCCACTTCGCGACCTTCATTCAAATTCACCGGAACTACTGAGAATTCTGCAAAGTTGGCAACAGATGTTTACATCTTCATAACCTCAGTTTTCAACGTCAAAACACTAAAATCGATAAATTATACACGTAAGTATTGTAATTACAATTATCTTCTATTTTATTGATAGGAATAATGATTATCAAATGAACCTGATGAAAATGATTCGTACTGATAGTCACTGGAGGTCGTATCAGGTATTTTTCTCTATACCTATTACCATTTGATCATGTATGAAAATAGCCCACAGTTTTGCCAGTTGCTGACACCAGATGTCACTGTTCGGATGTTGCACATAGCCAATAGTGGAGACAATGCGGTTTCTATTGTCTATACGCGACGTTTTTGAAAAAGTCACAGGCACTATATGATTAGTCGTGGCGGAATTTGGTATCCAAACAAGCTTTGGTGACATTTAGTTTTTAGTATTGTGTGAGTTTGAAATCAGTGTTTGTTTTTAATTTGGACTTGTTTGGACTATATTTTTGGGTATATCACTCGTGTGTCCCGTTAGTGCGTATTTGATTAGCCGAGTGGAAAGTCAGCTTTTGAGGTAATAAAAAAGAAATAATATGTTTTGAACCACGAATCAGACACCTCAAATTTTCGGCAACTAAACTTGATATCCAAGTATTTGATAATTGTTGAAACTGTTTCAAAAATGGCTCCATAGATTTTTTATTGTTGAAAAAGGAATCGACTCATACGTATTTGCATACAAAAATAGTTTGTTTGGATATTTCCGTCTGACAGCTGACGTCATGACGTCACAGAAACCTAGCGTATTGGCTTTCGAGATCACGTGGTATTTTCCGCCATTTTGCAATAATTGTCAAAATATGTCAAGCTAACAAAAATAAATAACTCACATTTTTCTATCTGGAATATTCAAATTACGTTAGGAGAAGTTTTTTTTTAATAAAACAAACAACAATAACAACAACAACAAACAACACTACCACTCCTTTTATTAACAGTTAGAACTGATAAAGTGGCAGTAGGGAGCAAACTTTTTATTTTGTTTTTAATAAAATAATGTTTTAAATAAAATAACAAGATAATTAATTCTGCATTATTGTCTTCCAGAAAGGTTTTTCTTTTTTTTCGACTACCTAGGTTCTTAGGTATCTATATTTTGATGTAACTGATCTGTACTCATTTTATTTGAGGTGGTTTAAGTAAGTATGTTTAGTGGATTCAGTGGCTATTGGATACCACAATAATATCGGGGTAAATTTTAGGATGGATCATTTACCTACTAAATATTTACAGATGAATCATGAAACACTACAGCACCTCTTAAAGGTGTTCTAATTCTAATAGAAACACCTCAACTACGAGATCTTACCGTGTTGTTCCTGAAATAGATCGTTGCTTTGTGGAGCCATCTGACTGATATTGCACAGTTGGATTAACTGAGTGAGGAGAAAGCTCTTCATCTTGAATATTCACGTTAACTATATCATGTGGTTTGGCCTGTGCATTATTTCGTAAAACTTTTGGTTTGGTTGATCGCTTATTCACATGTGGTACTCGTGGTAGCCTATGAATCTTTTTCAGATTCATTGTGGATCTTCGGCACATATAATTAAGTTCTGCAAAGTAAATTCGACAGTTTTTGTACACCGCCGCATATAAAAATATTTGACAATATCGAAAATTTGTATTAAAAAAAGTTGATTCTAAAAACAATGTCCAAATATCGTATATCGTATTGCACCCATTCATTTTGAACATATTATTTGTATGCATTTTCTTGTTGGCAATACTAAATGCATAGTAATAGTAATAATATGCATTCATTACGTGAGAGACGAAAAAGTTATCGCGTTTTTGATAATCACAACAGCCAAATCTTCATTAAATTTGAAATGAAGAAAAATTGGTGAAAATTGTAAAATGTTGTATTTTAGATTTTAGAACATGCGGAACTTTTTATGAAAAATAACTTTTTCTCCTAACATTAATGATAAAAAAGTTTTCCATATGGTTCCAACTTAGTGAGACATGGTTACTTTATATCATTTCTTGACAGTTGGCTCAACCACTTGTGAAATATTTGAGTTTATAACTTAATTTTTCAAAAAAATTGGAGATCATCAGTCATGACAGTTTGTTGTTAGAAATATAATCTTGATGCCTTGAAAACGTCGACGTTTTCAATAATCGTGAACATGGCAAGGTTATGATACCATTTGGGCCGCTGATATGTATGGAAACTGTCGATTATTGGTTTAACTATACGAGCTACTGGAAAAAGTTAAATACAAAAGTTGAAGGGTTTTTGAATATCTATTAGTTGATAAAAACTAGAATTATACAGGGTTGGTCAAAAAGTCCTGGGACAACAAAGTTACATTTTTTTAAATGGAACTCCCTGTATATTATTGAATATTTCAATTCCACCTTCAATTTTGAGCAAAAATTGTGATACACATAATGCTCCTAAATTTAGCCGTTTTCGAGTTATCGCGTTTTATAAATGACATTTTTGTATCTTTGACAAGCTATAAAACTCAAACGGTTCAAGAGGGAAAAAAAACGGTCTGGACATTCTGGTCCCTTTTCAGGAGCTGTCAAACGGCATCAGATTGATTCTTTTAAAAAAAATGTTAAAATATGTCGAAAAAAGTTGACAATTAACGGAATAGCTCTTGGAAAATGAAGGTGGAAAGTGCAGACTGTTTTTCTCTATCTTGAACCGTTTGAGTTTTATAGCTTGTCAAAGATACAGAAATTTCATTTATAAAACGCGATAACTCGAAAACGGCTAAATTCAGGAACATTATGTGTATCACAATTTTTGCTCAAAATTGAAGGAGAAATTGAAATATTCAATAGTATACATGGTGTTCCATTTGAAAAAATGCAACTTTGTGGTCTCACGACTTTATGACCTACCCTGTATAACTCTAGTTTTCACCAACTAATAGATGTTAAAAAACCCTTCGACTTTAGTATTTAACTATTTCCAGTAGCTCGTATAGTTTAACCAATAATCGACCATTTCCATACATATCAGCGATCCTGTATAAATAAGTGACTATTCTAATATTTTTGTTGTTGAATAATTAAGAAAAAAAAATAAACTCAAATATTCCCAAAGTGGCTGAACCGATTATGTACCAACAAATTAGATTTCTCTGGTAAATGTGGTGCCAAAATGCTAGTCGTTAACAAGATACAGGGTGTTGAAAGTTAATCTTTATTTTCCAAAAATTTGAATAGTTTTTCAACTGATAAAGATAACACATTCAAAATTGGTTTTCTAGCGTATTGGAAGGTATTGGTTTGAACCTCAGATTAATAAGTTTATTAATCTGAGGTTTGAACCTAATTCCCACAGGGCACTTTCTATGTACAGGATGATCAGTTAAGGATAGCGAGCGGCCATATCTCGGAAACTATTCATCGTAGGGGCTTGCGGCAAAAAATTCTATCACTAAAACGGCCAAGAGAAAAACCTGGAAAATATTTTCAAGTTTCTGAAATGGTCGCTAGGGGACGTAACAACCAACACCAAGTAGAAAAATAGGATTTTTATAGAATTTTGTAAAATGAAAATATATCGATGAGCTCATTTTCAGATTCACTGACTATTTACCTACCCTTTTTGTCTAAAACGTTTTTTTCTATCTATCATAAAAAAGTGGTGGGGGAAGTTCAATTGTTTTTTAAACAAACGGAGAGGTCTCCCGTTTCGCTTGACCGATTTTAACGAACTTGAGCTCATATGAAAGAGAATGGTCTGCGCTATAAAATGCTCATTTGCTTTTTAATTTGTGACATTCGCCGTCGCCGCTAGATGGCGTTAACTGAAATGGTAGCATATTTTTGAGTTTTTTCCAAAAAAATCAAATGTAATGGTATATTCATGGTTATATATTTTAAAAGGAGATACATTTTTCTATTAAAAGATTCAAAGGAAAAACAAAAAAATTGATGATTTTTTTTTTTTTTTAATTTTTTTTTGTTTTTTTAAATTTTTTTTTATAGGAAAATGTATCCCCTTTTAAAATATATGAAAATGGATATACCATTACATTTGATTTTTTTGGAAAAAACTCAAAAATATGCTACCATTTCAGTTAACGCCATCTAGCGGCGACGGCGAATGTCACAAATTAAAAATCAAATGAGCATTTTATAGCGCAGACTATTCTCTTTCATATGAGCCCAGGTTCGTTAAAATCGGTCAAGCGAAACGGAAGAAATCTCCGTTTGTTTAAAAAAACAATTGAACTTCCCCCACCACTTTATTATGATAGATAGAAAAAAACGTTTCAGACAAAAAGTGTAGGTAAATAGTAAGTAAATCTGAAAATGAGCTCATCGATATATTTTCATTGGACAAAATTCTATAAAAATCCTATTTTTCTACTTGGTGTTGGTTGTTACGCCCCCTAGCGAGCATTTCAGAAACTTGAAAATATTTTCCAGGTTTTTCTCTTGGCCGTTTTAGTAATAAATTTTTTTGCCGCAAGCCTCTACGATGAATAGTTTCCGAGATATGGCCGCTCGCTATCCTTAACTGATCACCCTGTACTAAATGATGAATTAATGTTTTTATAATTTTTAATCAGTGAGACTGTTTTGACTTCATACTTGGAAAGAGTCAATCTTTCTACGCAGAAAATGTACTTTTGATGAATATCGAAATCTCAAGTCGTTTGCGAGATGCTCGACTTTGAAAGAAGAGAAACCGGAAAAAATATAAAAATCGGGTTATGAAAACATGAACTCAATTTATTCAAACTATATGGAAACATTTTCATATTATTCACCTTGATAGATGTTGAAAGTGTCCACCATTTACCTGAAAACATCTATATCCGTTAAAAAAAAATAAAAAAATAATTAAAAAAAAAAAGACAAAGATGTATTGATAACCAGATTTTTATTTTTTTACGTTTTTTTTTTACATTCAAAATCGAATATCACGCAAACGACTTGAGAAGTCGATATTCGCGCCAATACCGAATTCGGATTTCCCACCTTCGAAAACGCTAGTATACCAATTTTTAATTTATTAAACTAAACCTTCAACACCTTGTATTTTTTCAACGACTAGCATTTGCCACCACATTTATTACAGAAATCTTATTTTCATTTATATTATCACCTGCTGCTCTTTGGCAGATAAGTTATGAGACACCCTGTATACAGTATGTATCGCTACGTTGGAACCATATGAAAAACTTTCTTATTATTAATTTTAATAGAAAAAGTTATTCGTCATAAGAAGTTCTGCATGTTCTGAAATCCAAAATACAATTAATCATCAGTTAACAAATTTTCTCAATAGTATACGAGGTTTATCAAAAAATATGAATTTCGACCAAGGGTAAAGTACCTTCATTTTTGACAATATCGAAACTTGTTTTGAAAAAAAGTTGATCAGAACTAAAAATCACGTTTAAATATGCAAATAGACCATTTTATATTTTTCACTAATTTTTCTTCATTTTAAATCATGAATGGAGATTTGGCTTTTGTGATAGTTAAAAACGCGACAACCATTTTGTATCCAAATTTTGTCTAAAAATTTGGCAATTTAAACATTGATTGATGTTGCCAATAAGAAAATACATATAAATAAAGTTTTTCGTGATAAAATATGGTTTTTAGTTCTGATCAACTTTTTTTAATAACCATTTTTGATGTCAAAAATAAAGGTACTTTACTCTTGGGCAAAATTCATATTTCATGATAAACCTCGTAAACGACTTGATATCTGATGATTGTGTTTAAGATTTAAAAACATGCAGAACTCGTAAAATCAATAACAAAAAAGTTTTCCATACGGTTCCAGCTTCGTGAGACATTTTGTATATTTGGAATCAGAACAAAGAGATCTTTCATTTTAGCTAATGATATACAGGGTATTCCATTGAATAATATTACTTCATCAATTTTTTAAATGTTGTAAAGTCGATGTTTTATTTCCGCTACTACCAAAATATGCGTGAAAAAACCTAAAACCCTGTACTTTTTCGAAAGGAAAAATACATTTATTACGGTTGTGTACCAACCTTTTTCAACATCGGATAACCGTAAAATGATGGCCGTGTTTAGCGAACCTTCGTTGCTGACCTAATCAATTTCGCAAAAAAAATAGTTTGCGAGTCTGCTTTGTTCAGCCGCTGAGCAAAACACGTAGCGAAAATAATTCAAAGTGTTTATCAACAAAAACAAATCGCACTGTCTTAAGTCGAATCTGATTAGGTCAGCAATTCAGCTGGAGAGGTTCGCTAAACACGGCCAATGTCTCCTTATTCCATGGACGAGAGGTACAGCTCGAACATACCACACATCCATGATACTAAAACACACAAGATATGATTGATTGCTGGACAAAATTAGAACCAACCCGCGCATGTCGCGTTCGCTGATTTGCGAGCCAATCAGATATTCATTGCTTCAAATTCTTAATTTTGTCATCTACTTGCCGCAATGTTGTTTATTGTTTCCCAAATAGTTCATACAAAAATAGTATTGAAAACAACGACAACGGAACAAAACCTGCCTTATCTCTTACTTTATCTTTTTTCTAGTTTTATGGGCAATGTTTTATAAATTTCAACAATATGACTTGAATTCAGAGACAATTACCTAAATTCAGCTTGCCTCCAAGATCACCGACAGATTTTTTTGAAGACAGTTTTTGAATCACCGCACCTTGTTCATCCGAGGGATTATCTTGCTTAGTATCAATCGGTTTGACTTCGGACACCTCGAACCACTCTGTTCCAATTTTGATAATTTTCTTCTTTGGATAACTCACTTCTATCATGAAAAGATACAGAAGTCTTAGACAGTACAGAGTGACCTAAATTTGAGCAGCATCATTGGGATATTGAAAACAGTAAGAGATACGAGGGAGGTCAAATTATGGCAAAGTTGTGCATTTTGATGCCTAACAAAATGCCGGTTAGAGAGTTTTAAAATTCCGAGTATTAACGAAGAGATAAAAAAAAATCTATTGGTCATTTTGAATTTTATTTTTTTCTGACTTCATTTGAAGAGATATTGATAAACTCCTCTACAAGATGTCGTCATCGAAATTTCAATCCGACGTTTCGTCATTCGAGAACCAACATGAAAATTGACTTTTCAAATACAAACCTTGATATTTTTACAAGTTTTTGGAGAGCATTTTTGTTATTAGAAATTCAATGATGTATGACACTATTATCTTCAAATAGGATTTGAACTGAAAAACACATATTTTCAAGTTGACGTCGCTACCTGCTAGCCGTCTCTGCTTAAGTTTTTATTAAAAAAAAACAAATACGAAACAAAACTTGAAAATATTTTATCGATTAAAGAAATTCACAATATCAAAAACTTGAAACAAATGAAAACAAAAATAAGTATAACGTAAATTATATAAGTACTGAAGAAATTAACAAACAACCATATTTAATTCTAGAGCAAATGTTTGAAAAGATACCGTTTGCTTTGATACATTTGCGCATCAAAAGCTCGAACAAAAGTCTGTCTTAAAATTGATATTTGAATAATTCTGGGAGGAATAGCTCTTACTTTCCGAATTAAGTTTTGTTTTAGAGTTTCCACGTCCTGTGGCACATGTTGATAAAGTCTATTTTCTAGATATAGTCCAAAGGGTTTAATTCGGGACTTCGAGGCGGCCATTGAACGAAGCCTCGGTTGCCTATCCATTCATTAGGAAAAGCACGGTTTAGAAACTCGGATACAATTCTACCGTTATGTGGTGGCGCTCCATGATGCTGCCACCATAGGTCCCGCAACACTGCATGTGGTTCATCCTCCAAAGCGTAAAAACTTTGGCTCTTATTAATTCCAAATAGTTTTCAGATGTTAGGCTTCCATCATATACAGTGTGACCCATTTAGATTGAAAACACCCCTGTAAAATTTCAGCAGTGTTTCCAAATAGGTGTTACCAAAATTTCATAAGAATATGTTCATTATAACAAAGTAACGACTACTTGAAATTCATACATTTTCTAAGTCAACGGTCACAAAAGAACACCCTGCATCAACAGTTGCCATGGAGATGGAGTCACTTGTTGCCACTACTTGGTATAAATGTGAAATCACCTATTTATCGGCAACAATATTTAATTACAGGTAGTTTTTTTTATCATGGTCTGATTGAGCGTTGTAACGATTGAAGTGCCAGGGAAGTTTGGGAAGTATTTAATATAAGACACGCAGATCGTCCTAATATTAGCTCCGGGTGCGGTGAATAAAATAAACAAAACTTTTGCAGATCAAAAATGCTTTTGAAAAGTTATTCTGTGCAAAGACACATGGATAATAAAGCTATTTTGGATTATTTCAAAAATAATCCTAATGCCAGTTCAGATTTGAATGCACCTCGAGAAAATATTCGGCGATGTCTAAAAGCAAACAATATTAAACCTGTCAAACCAAAATTTTATTATTAAAAAAAAAACACTAGTTCTTGATTGTAATGCAAATGTAATTTCCTTACTTTCATCAAATGTTATGCTATAACATGTTTGTTATTTAATTTGTAGTTTATTGTTATACAAGTAATAAAATACAAGGTATTCTTTTGTGGCCGTTAGCTTAGAGAATTTATGAATTTCAAAATGTCGTAGCTTTGTTGTTGATGAATATGTTTTCATGAAATTTTGATCACAGCCATTTGGAGGCACTCTGAATCCAGTGGCGTGGTGATTTATTTGATAAAAAATTCGCTAATAAAAATTCGCCATTTTCCATCACGAAAAAGTATTGTAATATGCCTTGAGAATTGAAATAAACAGTTTAAAATTTGTCCCGTAGTAGACCTATGTTTCATAACTTGACATTTAAAAAAAAAGGTTGAAATCGGTTGATAGCCTACAATTTTACAGAGGTGTTTCCAATCTAAATGGGCCAAACTGTATTAAAGGACCAATAATTTTATTTTGGAGCACCCCAATCCACACGTTAATAATGTTCATTATTTCTGTTAGACATTCCACTTGTAGTAAGGCTGCACTCGTCAGTCAAAATTATTTGGTTCAAAAAGTTGCAATACTCGCTAATTTTATTATTTGAAAACTCACAAAATGCCAGACGTCTCTCGTTTCCAGCTCTAAGACTTTGACTCATATATATTTTATAGGGTTTGAATAAGTGTCTAACTAATGTTCGATGTATTCTCATTCGTGGGAGACTTGGGTCATTGGAAAACTGCCTTGTACAACCCGAAGGATTGCTATTAATCTTGAGAAATTGAATATTGATATATTGTATTTTACATATTTGCCCCGATACTTACTGCGTTCAATATCAGTTGATCTTCATCTGGATCAAATCGATTTCCGTACGTGAGTCTTGGTTTACTAAAGCATCCGTATAAGGATAAATGCCTATCCAGTTCACCAAAAATACGGCAACTAGGCTGGGGCCATTAGGAATAAGTTTCTTAATATTTTTCGGCAGAAAGGCGTGAATTATTAGAAAAATAATAGGCAGAAAAAAACATTTTTATAACAGAATAGATGTCAGATACCCCCCTTTGCTAGATACTCCCTTGTTTGATGTCATAGCCACATTACAGAATTTGCCTGTTGAACGCAATGCCTTTACCTGCATGATTTTATTGTCATTGTCAATCAGAATAGATTTTTGTAAAAGAATCGAGAGTATAAATGAAAAAGCTTGGTGCAATTCAAGTAGTTTTGCATCATTAAAAATAAAATCTTACATAAATGCATATAGAACAATAGTACATTTTGTATCAAGGGCGGAAATTAGGGCAGATATTAGCCGAGTCAAAATCATCTTTCGTCCGTGGTGCAAACAGTGCTTTTTGTACAACCAGTTTGTAATCATTCAAAAAAGAATAATTATGAAAATCAAAAATAAATAATGTGTGCTGAGAAATGGATCGAAGTTTTAAAATGCAGCATTACCTCGAGCATCACCTAATTTTTTGATAACTGATGCAGGATCCAAGAATCCAATGTTCCGATGAATCAAGATGAAAAGATTTTTTGTACAACCTACACGTAAAGTCCACTTTTCAATGCATGCAAAGCAGGCGGAGAGTCGCTAATTTTGGCAGCCGGACCTAAAAGAACTTTCGCGCTTAGCAACGGTTCCTTGAACCCAACGCCTCTGGATCTAATAACCACGTGACAGCCTAGCATACTAAAATGAACTAATCACGTGACATCTCGGTGACAATGAATCCGCACCACAAAAGAATACGGGAACACACCTATTGTAACCATGATTGACATTGACAGTTCTCACTAAACTTGTCAGTTGTCTGACTTGTCAGCAGTGTAGTGCAGTGCACGATACACTTATCGTGGTGCAGTGTATTGATTATTTATTTTTGATTTTCAATTCTTTGTTTATTCTTTGTTGTACAAAAAGCACTGTTTGAACCACGGGCGAAAGATGATTTTGACTCGGCTAAGATCTGCCCTCGCTTCGCTCGTGCTGCTACTTATACCCTCGTCAAAATCATCCACTTTCCGCCCTTGATACAAAATGTACTATTTTTTAAAAAACGTTGTACCTAACACTTGCGGAAAATGTCTTTTTCGCCTCTAACGGTATAACGGTCTAAAGCATATCCGAACACCGCTTCGCGTCGTTCGTCTAACTGCTTTTGCGTGCGGGAAGGCATCACTTTTCACTTTGCGAACTTGTTAGGAAAATCTATTTCAGCACTGGTACGGAAAAGTGTGTGTGGAAAAGTACAACTTTCAAAACTCGTAGGAACATTCATTTTCCACACTTGTTAAGTAAATAGCTAATTTGAATCCTTAGCAACCGATATGTATTACAATAATGTATGAGTAATCCGGAAGAATAAAGAAGGTTGCGCCATCTTTAGTCGGATAATCAAATATTCGAACTACAGAACTCAAAATATGATATCAATGACTCGAATACAGTTTTGGATTATGGATAACATGTTTGTTTCAGGATAAATCAAGTGTTTAGATGATATTTCTTGTTTCCACAAAAACATTTTTAGTTTTAATTTTATCAAGTTGGATTTTTATTTAGAAATCTTTTTGTGTTAAAAAAATCTATGATTGAAATGCTTTCATGACGCAAATGGGGTCTTGTAAATTTATGCAGGGACGGCTCGCAGGTGAACGAAAAGTTAAAAATGTGTTTTTTTCAGTTCAAATCGTTTTTTGAAGATTATAGCAAGATACATCATTGAATTTCTTATAACAAATGCTCTCCAAAAAGATGTGAAAAAATCCAGGTCCGTATTTGAAAAATTAAATTTGATAATGGTCCTCGAATAATCAAACGTCGGATTGAGATTTCGATGACGGCATCTTGTAGACGAGAGAAAACTGTCATGAGAAAGTATTTTTTGTTTATCAATATCTCTTCAAATGAAGTCAGAAAAAATAAGTTTCAAAATGACAAATTTTGATTTATTTTTTTAAACTTTCTAACAGGCATTTTGTAAGGCATCAAAATGCACAGCTTTGCCATGATTTGACCTCCCTCTTACCGTTCCCAATATCCCAATGATGCTTCTCGAATTTGGGACACCCTTTGCTTAACTACTTAACAAAATTATCAGCACAGTCAAAATTTTCACGAACTGTCATAATTTTTCAACTTATCTCGGTGGAAAATGTTTTAAAAGAATGGTTAAAAACTATGACAGTGGAAACAAAAATCGACAGTTAGTATTGTTGAGTACAGTACTCACCTTCCAAAGACGTTTGTAATTCTGGATCAAGACTTTCCGAAGAAATCACCAATGGTTCATTTTGAACTTCTTCCTGATCTGGCTGTGGAGTATCATTACGAGTTATTTTAGATTTTCCTTCTGTACTCGTCGCAACTGATTTACTTTTATTCAGTTTGACTCGACGTATGACGCTATTATTGCTTTGTCGAGGAGTTGAGGCTTTGGTACTCCCTGGTTTACGTTTAACTAGTTGGACTCGTGCAAAATCTTTCGCAGCAGTTTTATTTTCAGTCAATTGTTTTGCCGGTTCTGGACGCACAGCAGCTTTAGTGCCTTGGGAAGTTATTGTAACTTTTCCATGCATACTGCTCACTAGAACTGCTGCATTATTATCAAGTTTGATTCGTCCAGGGTCTGCGAGTTTTTTAGCATTACTAGTTTTTACAGCTATTGGAGGTTTTATTGGCGTACTGATCATGTGAACTGCTTTGCTTCCTACCAAATTGTGCTGGATCGTATTTGAATTTTCCGGTGGGTTACTGACTTTTGGGGTTATATATTTTTGTATCGCACTATCCACCCTCACTGCCACTTTGTGTTTGGCAGGTTTTGATTGCACGACTTCGTCAGTGGCTGTTGGAGTGCGTTTTTGCAACGATTTGACAATGTCCTGTGTATATTCATCTAACTTGATTCGTCTGGAAAGGAGCATCAAAAACGAAGGAATAAAAGGGTGAGTCGTCATCGTCAATGATAATATATGTGAAATTTAATTCTCTTCTGCATAATATGTATTATATTTTAATACTATTCGAGTGAAACATTGATAAATCATGTTTACCTAAGTGGCCTTTATCCGATTCAATTTAAGAAATAAGGAAATTGATACTCACTTGCTTTCACTGACAATAACACAATCTTCATCCGATTCATCTATTGTTTCATCTATTGTAAGAAAAAATTTATACTACCACATGATGTAGCTTGATTCTTCAAACTTACCTCTGAATCCGAACCACTCCTTGAGATTAGTTCTTTTCATGATTATATTGGTGGACCTTGAATTGTAGTTATTTTTCCAATAAGACACAACATTTTTCAAGGATATCAAATCTTCCTTTTGTTTTGAATCGCCAACTGCGATCTTGATCAGGTTCAAAGAACGATGACAATCTTGTCGAAAAGTGAAGAAGCTCTTCAGCTTAGTATGGCATATTTCGCATACGGCCTGTTCTTTAACGTTTATGTAAAGCTGCAACAATATGTTTTATCACGTATGTATGCATCGTGCATTTATATCATATAAAAACAATCTAAATAGATAAAAATAGATGAAAAAATGAATACTGTTTAAACTATCTTCATCACAGAAGAAACAGCTTACATGAATCAGATTCATAGGAATCAGGTAAATTACTTGGTTGTTTATAATTTGATATTTTCTTTAGCCTATTTTCATTTTCTGCGGCGACAATAAGAGAAAGAAAGAAATTCCAGTGAGTGCTATCCTATACACCTTTTATGCAAGGTGTACAAAAAAAGGTTTGATATAAAATATGTTTGTAGTAGCCTAGTAATTAATACATTTTTTTTAATAAGTTTATTCGATTTATTTGTCTTATTATTAGAAACTGTTTGCGCCGCCTCTTAATTTACGTCATTAAGAGAGGTTTTGCTCCACTACGATTTCACTTTATTCGTGATCTTGCGTCTGCGCAAACAGACCAAACTAATGACAGCTTTCGGACTTAATGCATGTTAATTAATTTCGCGAATATTTATATCCTTCGACCGTATACGCTTCGTATATGGTCGAAGTTCATATCTATATCAAAAAATCATTTTTTTTTTAGCTAAACCATACCGCACCCAATTTTACAGTAAAATTAAGAATTTATAAAATTATCTTTCAAAAAGCACCCACTTTGAACTACACGGCACCTTTTTTTAAATCATCTACACAGTACAGATCGAGAAAAAATAACAATGAGAAGCGCCGAATTAACATTATTATTATTGTTGAATGTTTTCGAGTACCTAGTATAAAAAAACATATCTGGCACGTTTTTTTACGATTTGGCTACGTCAAATTCTTGTTGAACAACATCAAGAATCAAATTTGAGAATATCTCAATATTTGTATTCTGGGCCCGGACTATAATAATTGAACGTGTCAGGTTAATGTTATCCGAGAGGTCGGACGCTGTCAAATGCGGGTCAAATTTTTGATTTGAAGACCAAATAGATGCGTTCTCATTGAAGAAATGGGGGAAACAGGTTGTTGTCGCTTCTCATTGTTATTTTTTTTCGGGTACAGACACGCACAAATTAGTTTGTGGTACAGAGCATAAACAACAAAAATATTTATGAGACGTCAGTGGTAAAGAAAAAAGGTTAATGTTAGTTTGGGTTAATGGAAAGTGGATGAAATGAAAGAAAATATTGTTCTAGGTTTATTTCTTGCATGTAAAACATTCCATTTAGGTTTCCGCGATCGTGAAATTCCGAGTAGTTCCGGAGATATGGATAAAAAACCGAAATTTGACGATTTCATTTTTATTTTTTTCTGACGTTATTTAAAGAGATAATGCTATTTAATACGGGGTATACTTTATTTACGCGCCCTATAAAAAAATCGAGTTGACGATGGTTTTTCCGAAAAGAAACGTCGTACAGAAAATCTCTCAACGCTGATTTGTTGAGCTTAAAAAGTGGCCATGAGAATGTGTCTTTTGATTTTCCATATCACTTTGGATAACATCAGAAAAAAATAAAAATGAGATCGTCAAATTTCGGTTTCTTAGGCACATCTCCGGAACTACTCGGAATGTTGAAATTTTATAAACAGCATATTGTTAGGCTTAAAAATGCGCAAATTTTCTCTAATTTAATCATCTTCGTATCTCTCAAGGTGCATCCCGAGGTGCATCCCCACTTGCAACAAATCAGCGAACCAAAAGCCATCGCGAACCTCATCGCGAACCCCGTCCCCAACACTGTCCCGCAACAAAGTAAACATCATGGCGTTTTACCAGTTGTGGTTCTTTTGGCGATATCGATCGCTGCATTGTTGTTTGGAGAAACGGGGATCGGAAGTTTAATTTTCTAGCGTCAGTTAGTTGGTTTATATTGCTATGTTGCAGTGCAGCGGATAGGTTGTTTCCAGTGTTTCGTATCCGATTTGATAATTAATAAAATGGACTCAAGAGACCATGATTGAACGATTGAGAGTTTTCGAAAAAAAGAACTTTTATGAAATGCATGACGCATGCGGACAAATCTCGTTCAAGATAAATGTTTCAACTGGCCAGTGGAAGAAGAAGGTGACTGTCTTATAATCGTCATTGCGTAGAAAAAAGGCGAAGATGAAAAAAAACTTTTGTTTGTGGAGCAGGTAAGTGAATAGAGCGAATTGGTTAGGATTGAATTGTACATTTCTCGCGTGAGAAGTCAAAGCCTAGTGAAGTAGGTACCTACTTGATAACAAATCTATAAACATTATTGGTTTAGAAAATATCATGTTCATTACATTCACGTGTGTAATGATAATGTCCTACCTACTCAATTTGACCCGGCGCTTCTAACCAACCCTGTACAAGGATTAATAGATTCAATAAATACATATGAATATAATACGTTTAATTGCAACAATGGACGACTCACTCAATAAAATAAAAAACAACGGAATGCCGTGATGTTCGCTACTTTGTTGCGCGACTGTGTTCGGGAAGGGTTTGCAACGGCGCGGGGTTCGCGACGATGTTCACGACGGCGTTCGGTTCGCTGTTTTGTTGCAAATGGGGACGCACCTTTATGGTTTCCAAGATCCCCAATATAGACATCCTTCTCGACATCGTTATCCTGGACACACTGTATACCATACCATATCCCGAGCCATATCCCTATTTCTTAATATTAAACAAAATAATAAAAAATCAAGACTAACAACTACAGTCACGCAGTCAAGACAATTTTTTAATATTTCCATATTGGAAACACACGCTGAAATGGTTTCCACTTAAATGGAAAATAAGTATTGACTGTTTTCTACCGGATTTCTGTAATGGATTTGTTTAATTTTTGTTATAATAATTTTTGCATTTAGTCTGAAAATACTCGATAATTCCAAAACAGTTTACGATGAAATAGAATAGGTGTAGGTATCTAGAATTTTCTGAAGAATCAAAAAATTCAGGAAAAAATTGAATAATATACTGAGTGTTGTATTTACAATAAGAAAGTTGATATCAGCCACTGCTCCATGAAACACCCTGTATGAAATGTTTGAAGGTGAAAAAAGTGTAGGTGTACAACCAATTATATCAATCGACATGTTCGAGCGTTTTTTCGAAAACGTCCCCATTCATTAATTATTATCGAATTTATTCCATGTGGCTGTTCCACAAACGTCTGAAAATACTGGTTTCTAACCTAAGAAAACAAAATACCAATGGGACGCCATGTTTGATTATAGTAAGCCCAGTTGGCTGGCCATGATTTGGGATTTGGGACACTCGATCAGTTTGCGATATGTGATATGTCACACGTCATACTACAAAAAGTCCTAACAAACGGCTACTATAAGACATATCGAGTAGCTACAACCACATAAACCATAAACACAATAATTATTGTGAGATCTTAATCGACATAACCATCATGCGTCAAGAAATAAGTATTTTTATAATTTTGCGAGGCTATGCGTTGGTACCTATAACAACAATACACTTACCAATTCGGGAATCAACATTTTAATGTACGATGAAGTAGTGGTGCCATCATCATTAACCTCATGAATGTTCCTAAATACCGTTTCCGAACCTTTAACTACTGTAAGGTGACTCAGTTGCTCTAAAGACTTCAAACAAAGTCTGCAAACTGGATTTTTCTCCATTCTTACTGACTAGGTGCTATTTTTATTACACATACTACAAAGCTTCAAAAAATGGCATACGAGAACAATTGACATTCTAATCTAACTGTCATTTTATTTTTCCACTGTTGCCATTGCTGCACTCAGTGAACAGCAACGACACCCGGTGTATTAAAGTCATTTGCCTCGTTAGAATAGTATCATGCTTCAGTATTCAAATATTCGTAGATAGACATTCTCTGTTAAAATTATAGAAACAAGTTTGGATGATACAATCCCATAATATCCAAAACAATCCAAGACATTTTTTATCATTTGTCGAAGCATCAGAACTAACCGGCTACGCCGCATTGTAACTTCAAACTCAAACGTCAACGTCAGTCGTCAATGTCACCAATCATAAAGCAGTGTTGTCAGATGTTAAATGTATAAGCGTCACGCTACTTCATAAATGTGTCTAAATCGAGAGGCAACGAAGTTCATTGATTAATGACACCAAGTGTCATTAATCAATGATGGAGTTATCGGAATGAATATTACATTTTTGAGTTCAGTCTGCTTTATTTATTATTTATTTGAATTATTTGTCATCCGTGGGTATAAAGTGCCCCGCGTTCAAAAACTATATGAGTGGGACAGTGTGAGGATGTTTCTTTCACTTAATTACAGAGGCTGCATATGGTTTCGTTGATTTGATTCGGTGTTGAACAGACCCACATAACATAATAATATGTTCTCTTGGAGCTGGTGCACCTGCTTTCTGTTGTTTTTGGACCAACGGTTCCGCCTTTTATTGGAGCCATGTAAACACTGTGGGCCAAATCAAGTTGAAATTTGACTCTGAATAACTTTTTTGTTTGTTTATGGTTTTTAATGAGTTTTGGATACCTATGATATTAGTAAATATGTTCTGTGACATTTCCCCGAAATTTAGCTTTGGAATTTTGTCCAGGGCCGGACTTCCGACGTTTTTATGGGGACGGCAGTGTTGCCAAACGTTCCTGAAGGTATTAAAAGCCATGACAGTAATAATTTTATATTTATAATAGCTTTGATCTTAATACATATAACAAACATCCTAACATTTAAAATAGGATGTAAATGACAAAAAAATTAAAATCTATATTTTTGACTAATATGTGCAATTAAATTGTTAAATCTACTTTTAGCTGAGGAGCGTACCTTTTTACTCGGGCAGGAGCGGTACTTTTTAAACGATATTTAAGAGAACATACACCGGTTACGCTGGGCAGGAGCGTACCTTTTTACTCGGGCAGGAGCAGAAATATGGGCAGGAGCGTCACTTTTTAAACGATATTTAGGAGAACATCCACTGGCTACGCTGGGCAGGAGCGTACCTTTTTACTCGGGCAAAAGCAGCCATATGGGCAGGAGCTTGACTTTTTAAACGATATTTAAGAGAACATCCACCGGCTACGCTGGGCAGGAGCGTACCTTTTTACTCGGGCAGGAGCATCACTTTTTAAACGATATTTAAGAGAACATCCACCGGCTACGCTGGGCAGGAGCGTCACTTTTCAAACGGACTAATTATGTGTATCCTCCCAATCTCTTGACATATATCCACTACGAAAGCTCACTGGTTTCAACACTCTCTCACCTGCGCCATGAAAGGCAAAAAGCTGTCACGTGAAGGAGTTTTAGCACTGAATTCAAGAAAACCTTCAAACATAATTTAAACTGAAAAACATGAATAATCCGCAAATTTTATTCTTGTTAATCATTGTATATGAACCACTCTGTTCACTTAAACAAAAAATTTGCAGATTCTCGTGCCGGACTAAAGTTTACTAGAATCTTTTTATGAAATCGGTTTATTATATCAAGCTCATTATGGGAAAACATTTCCCGAAAATCGCGCAATTATTGCTCCATGTGTGACCTCCGAAGTATTCTGAAATGTTTCCAATGTTTCTTACTCCCAGAGAAGTTTGGTTTTGGTAGGCGTTTTACAGCATAGTAACATTCCTCATAACCATTTAGGTCTGTTCGTTGAATAATCACAAACCAGTCAGAGCCAATCAGCATTCAGGATTTGCAGTTTGCAAACTACTTCGATAAAGAGCTGACTGATTTGTGAAATGTATGTCCTTTTGGGAGCTTCATTATATTGTTTCCAGTCTCCGGTGTCACCAAATGCCCATCATGGTCCGATCTCAATCTCAGGCTTGCGGCGTGTTCGGCCAAGCAAGACTCCAGTTTCTGTTGGTCCATAGTCGAATCTTCGTGTATTTTTGGTAGAGCAAGGCTTGTGCACTCGCTCTTTATTGGGACATTTTTCTCTTATTTAGTGGTTTTCTCAATCATTTTTGAAAGGAGACATGACATAGCTGACATCATCACATCATAACGTAACATAACCTCATTATTATATTTGGCATTGATTATTGATTATCGAGTAAATTTCTTCCAACATTGCGTTTGATGGTAAATTCATTACCTATATTGTGTAGTATAACATACCCGGGTTCGTTCAACAAAGTTGAATGAGGTAAGTTCAATGACGTTCATGACGAATGCCTACGTTGGACCTACGTTGTGATGACTCCACAAGTACAAAATTAGGGAAACTTGAGGATAATGGGATGTTAATCGAAACGTAACATTCGTAATACACCTACTTTATTTCAAATGTGAATGAAAAAGTGAAAAATAGTGCCGTACTCAGCCTGGAATTCCTGAGGGGAAAAAGCACGGCAGAGAAACCATCAGTCTTAATTCCGAAAAACCGAAAAAATGCTGCACCAACCTTTGTTTTCATTGCAATCAATAAATTACTGTTTTTCCGCGTCTAAATTGCAGTTCCACATTTCAAAAACACAATACCTACAAGCAAAACTGAAGAGTTGTTTGTTACTGATCCTTTATAGACTTCTGAGGTCCCTGGTTTGCGGAATACTACTCAGCCACTATGTGAGATCTAGGAAAAATATCTCTAACTTTTGATTACTTGTTTGTTAGGATATTCATCCATCACGGTGTATAGGAAAATGTTGGTAGATTCATCAAGGCTCACACATACCCTCAATCATACTATAACTACAATCCCAGTACGGAAACTAAAGTAATTATTGAGCTACTTGGCGTCCATTTTGACCCTTAGTCGTGTACAGCATAAAATGGTTTCTTTTAAACACTGAGGACATGTTATTCAAAACAAGACAAATTGTACACCACAGAATAAATGAAATATAAGTACAATCTACAAGATATACAGTGCTTTTCTTTAATGTCCCCCCCCCTTTTATTTTTGGACAGCTCAACTTAGAGACTTCAAATTCTAGGTGATGAAATACAAGCATGTTTACTATGTTTTGACATATGAAATATTCAAGATGACCGCTGGGCGCCATCTTGGAATGTTTTTTTGAATAGGAATGATGAGTGCTTTATAACCCTAGTATATTGAATCAATATCTTCAAGTACTACAAAATGGCGGTACATTTAATAACTACATTAATGCATATACTTATGACTAAATAACTTTAATAATACATTAAAATCAATTCAAATGATTTTGGAAATGGGTACCTTGAACTTCTTGGCCTAAAAACAGCCTTTCCGAAATTTCTTTAATTTTTTTTTTAAGTGTATGTATCATTGTAGTAATTAAATGTACCGCCATTTTGTAGTTCTTGAAGATATCGATTCAATATTCTAGGGTTATAAAGTACTCATCAGGACCTTCAAAATGAGGTGTCACTAGACCCCTATTCCTATTTAAAATAACATTCCAAGATGGCGCACAGCCGCCATCTTGAATTTTTCATATGTCAAGACATAGTAAACATGCTTGTATTTCGTCACCTAGAATTTGAAGTCTCTAAGTTGAGCCGTTCAAAAAATAAAAAGGGGGGGGGACATTAAAGAAAAGCACTGTATAGTATTAATATAGAGTCCGTTTCACTGACCTGTAATTACACGTTACAACACAATTTTAATTCTTAATCAGCTTTTTCACAGCCCTTCTTCAACGCCCCTATCCCCTATCACACATCACCTCTCCTCTGACCGGTACAATTCCACGTGACAGGAAATTCGTAAACTCATGCGGGCGTATCACGTGACAGGAAATTCATAAAATGATGCGCGCGTATAATAAAGTATGTTCGCAAAGTGTTTGCATACCAGTCATAGAGAAAATAATAACAAGGAGAGTATCCGAATCATATGTGTTATTTGGAATACTGTTTGAGCTTCTGCTCAACTAAGTTGCGCATGAGGCGCTAGCATCGGCGGAACTAACGGAACGGCGATAAGATGACGAGAGCGAAGAAAGTCAAACGTCAAACGACAATTTATCATCCGCCATTATTGAAAAGATTGGTCCCCGGACTTTTCATTCACATAAAATAGGTAAGCATGCATTGATTAAAAACTAAAGTGCAAAACGCTAATGGATATTTTGTAATTTCTTTTTCTAGTTCATTTTATGAGTTTGGACCGTTAAAAGTGACCTATTATTGCTTTGTAAACCTACACCGACAAAAAACAAGTGCCTTGGCAAGTGCTATTTTATAACAATAAATATGATGTATTATGCTTTCCAAATTATTACTGATAACGGATATCTACAATAATTGGTAGCCTACCTCAACCAAAGACCAATTTCCTTCATCTATAAGTGCAAATAGGTATGTTCCAAGTCAAATCAAGATGGAAGATGTCATCTTTTGATTTGTTTTTCAGTTATTTTTATGGGTTCTCGTCTTCATGATCTGTTGATCCTAATGAAGGAGGTCTGCGTTTTACGCAAGGCTCAAAAAGTGAAGAAGATCTGGACCGAGAATAGAATACCAATCTGGGCACATGTGAGAAATAATGTTGCATTCTATTGGGGCTTCACAAGTGATGCGAGATAAGAAAGTTTATGCGTAAGGTAACATTGGAAACAAAGATGTGATATGATGTGATACATTTTGTATAAATAGTTGTGTACATATTAGTGTGATAGTGATAGAAAACCACTAAGTATTTACGCTCAACGCTGTAGCCCTTGAAAAGTGGCATTCTATTTGTTTTGACATACAATGCTGGGGTTCAACTTAAACAAAAATGTCGGCTAATAAAAATAATACACCTGGTACGTATGTCTACGGGTGCACAGTTTCTCATTGTAACAATAAATATTATTCTCCCATAACTGACACTACATATAAAAATAAATCATTCTTTCAATTTCCTTTGAAAGACAAAGAGAGAAGACAAAAATGGTTTAGTGTCTTAAATTTAGAATTTACAGAAAAACGGTGTTATTTGTGTGAAGACCATTTTGATGATAAACAATTTTCAGATTCATTTAAAAAACGTTTGTTGAAATATGCTGTACCATCACCATCGGTTGCACCATGTTTTGAAAATAGTGTTGACGAAAAAGAGAAAAAATACATTTTTCTTGACGAGCATTCTAGATGTTCTAAGAATAAACATTCGGAAAATGTATCCGCTAAAGTTTCGAAAGTAATCATACTCGAAAATATTCAACTGCGTCCTCCAAATTTAACGTCAACAAAAAATTATACAGCCGCTGATTTATATCCGAAACCTATTGTTGTTGCGCCTCCTAATTTCACAGAATACTCTGTAAATAATGAAATTCAACTGCCACCTCCCGCTGAACCTTCAAATTCGAAAAGTAGAAAAAATATTTTGGCTAGTTTGGGAGAAACAAGAGCGAAAAATCTTACCCCACGAAAGAGAAAATTATATACTTTGAATAAAACTCAAAATAATATTATATGCAAATTGAAACATAAGCTTAAAAATTCCAAAAATAAAATAAAGACTGCTTATGAATTTTCAAAATTTGAAATGTTTAAAGAATTGGAAGAAAAATTTGATCCAGCAGTGGCTTCATTTTTTCGAAGTTCATTTGGTAATGTTAAAGTTAAAAGACCAACATGGAGTTTACGCGATAAGGTTTTTGCATTAGCTCTTTATAAACGAGGACCAAAATCATATAAGTTTTTAAAAAGAGGCATACCGTTACCAAGTAAAACAACACTTCAAAATTTGTTAAAAATGGTTCCTTTTGAAGCGGGTTTCAGATTTTTAAGAACGCGTTCGCTAAACCAGGACCCACTCGAAAACCAATTTTCATCTATTAGACATTTTGGAGCAGAAAATACAAATCCGAATTGCTACCAATTTGTTAGTTCATTCAAAACATCTGTACTTAATAATTTAGTAACACCAGTTTCCAACCGCAACTGCGAGATGGATGGCATCAGAATTCTCGATAATTTGGAAGACTTTTTAAATACAGATGTTTCAGATTTTGTAAATTTAAAAAACTTTGAATACAATGAACTTGAAAATGTAAAACTTCCGTCCACAAATTTTGATTATACCGACCATGATGCTAATACATGCACATATGTAGCTGGATTTATAATCAAAAAAAATAAATTACATCGAGAGTGCAGACAATGTGCTGACAATTTGTTGTCAGGAGAAGTTGAACCCCAGCATATGTTTGTTTTATTTAAGGAGTATACGGACAACAAAAAAAGACTGACTTATGTATCCAAAGAAATGAGCTACTATTTAGCTCAAATTCATGACTGTGTTATTTATATATTACCTACATATGGGTTAGTTTCACATATAAAAAATAAAATCAAAATAATTTTAAAGAGACGCCTAGATTTCGATTGGTATGGTTGTCCTGAACATAAAGAAATTATGCAAAATGAAATACTTGATCTTTCCATTGAACTTACAATTAAAAAGTATTATGATGACATTTACAGAAATTTTCAATCAAATAAAAAAACATCTAAAGATAGGAAAAACTATGGAAGATGAGACATTTGTTAAAAATATGTTGAAAAATATTGTACTTGTATAATTTCTAGGTTTAAGTCTTTTGTGTTTCCATATATGTTTGGTTTATTTTAGATTTAAGTTTGATAGGTATCTGTGTTCATTTTTGATACCTACCATTGCTAGTCTGCATAGATAATTATTTTGTTTGATTCTTTCCTCGTCATGAGAAAAGCTGAAACGTTGCGTTGGTGAAATAGTTTATTTTTTTATTTTTTAGGTTCAAGTTTCGTGTTCCTATTTTCAATACTGCTGTTAGTCTTCAAAAATAAGTTTAAGTTTTTGTTCATAGTATATTTTTCAATAAAATAATGTGACCATAACAATACATCTTGATATTCTTAATACACACATCCCCTAGATATATCAGTGATTTATCAAAAACATGTTTGCGCCCATCAAATGTTTGAACTGTGATACATTTTCTTGGAAAGATCTATTCTACTGTTATGATTCGCTTTAATTAATTCGATTATTGATACAGTAATATGGACAGCTTGAAATTCGATAAAACTTTGAGCCTGCATCAGTTATATTAAAAATATGTTGATATTTGACATTTTTCAAAATGTGTGGTTACGTATAGTGTTATAGACCCAGTCTTAATTCTACGGTTTTTTTAAATTTTCAGAGCCATAGTGTACTCGTATCAAGCATAGAGTAAAATGCGAATTGGAGAAATGTATAGTTTTGTCCATTACTGTATATCGATTGCAAATCTGTCTGATCTTTAAAGAAAATGTATTGGCAGTTTAAACACGCTGCAAACAATATCACGACCAAAAGCGTCAATTCAAATAACCCGCCTTAGGCCGGTAATGTAGGAATCTCCTTTATCGATAGACGCCATGTTTGTAATTCCATAAGTTGTCACCGGCGGACACACTTCTCATTTTTACTACAGAATCGGGCACTCTCCTTGTTATTATTTTCTCTATGATACCAGTGTAATATAGGTCGTTCATAAGGTCTATGGGTTAACGACTATATTTGATTGATTTTAACTGACAGTGTGATTGATGATAATCAGAGAGGACGGTATTCCTCACTATGCAATCATTGTACCATCTCAATTTATTCTGATAGCTTTTGATGGCTTCTCCTAAAAAAAAATAATCATGGATATAATGATTTTTTTGGAGTACGGAGTGGAAAATGTTCACGAAACCATCAAAATATGTAGGTACAAAAATTTTAAAAGAATTAGTGAAAAAGTCGTCTGAAGAATGCCAAATTTGATGTCCTATTGAAATATTATTTTCCCACCTACTTAAACAATAATTATATACCTACCTCTCTAGACTCTAGCATATTGTTTCCAAACCAAATGTACCTACCAAGGTCGATGAGTTGGGGTGAGTTACTGGGTTATTCTGATTTTAACATGCATGTATTTTTGAATCAAGCGGAGAATACATTTCAAAATCCATCAACTATCCCCACATGTGTAAACGTGAACGAGAATAATGATTATAAGGTAAAAAATCACAAACTCATTTCACAAGAACAAACGCCAACGAAAAAAGCCCAATACCCCAACTGTAGGTCATTATTTTGACTTGATAACAAAACATAACCTCGCATTTTTGTTTCAAGTATTCTTCAAGGTTGGGTCAAAACGAGCTTGAGTACGCCAGACAACGCAGGCACAGTTGCCATATGTGCCACAATTTTTCTATAGGCATCTCTAATCTCAAGCCTGAAGCGGACTCAAGTCTGCACTATGAGGAGTACAGGAGCAGGGAGGAAGGTTATTGAGCATGGCCTTTGTGTATATCAACGATTATAATCGTCCGGCCTATGCAGAGTTGTTTTTAATTTTGTAACCACTTTCCTTTTAACGCTGTATAGAATGCATGAATATAGGAAAAGGAAACATTTTCAAATTAAAACCATGTGAAAATGCTTCGTTTTCAAGATACAGGGTGTTAAACTTTCAAGAAAAAAATGCCTTTTTTGTCATAACTTTTCCACCACTCCAGATATTTCCACAAAATTTGGTACATTGACATTTTTTCATGTGAAAGTTTTCAAAAAAAATCTAACAGTGGCGTTCGAAAAGGATTTGTATTGACTTTGTTGAGAAAAAAATAGTACACCACTGCTTTTTCGTAGAATCAATCTTTTTTTGAATATTTACTCGTTTACTTTGGAGTTAATTTGGTCTCTTGGTAGGAAAGTTATGATAAAAAAGGCATTTTTTTGAAACTTTAACACAATGTATTTCGGAAACAGTGCATTTTCGGGCATAATTTGTTTTGAACAATTTTCTTATTTTCTTGCAATCTATACAGTGTTAAAAGGAAAGTACCAACTTGAAAATAACCCTGTATAAAAATTTGGTTGTTCAAATGGCAATTGTTTGTCTTGGTCTTGGTACAGTAGAGCCAGTGTACCATACGCTCTTTCTAGTCAGTTGATCTCAAGACCTAATAACAAGATCAGAAACTATTAAATAATAAAGGTAATAGACTTATGGTTAAACTGGAACACTTGTAGCGTTTGTTACATCCTTTACTCTGAATTGCAGTGGTTTTGCGTTTATTCTTTTAGATCAAACCTTAAGGAAGTTTTTTTTCCATTCTGAAATGCTTTGTCGATTTTCTAGGTAGGTGCAGATGCAAGAGATGAAAGTGCAATAGTTTTATAAAGGCTCATATTTATTGACCTCATGCCAGTCTGACCAGGCTAACGATGCAGTTTACAACTGCTTGGAAAGAGTTTTTACCTATTTGAACACCGGTAAAGCAGGTGTCTTCTGTGACCTATCCAAGGCATTCGATCGTGTGCACCATGAAATACTGCTATCAAAACTGGAAACTCATGGATTTAGAGTAACCAGCAATAAGTGGCTTAGGCTAGAGTCAACCATATTTTTGTGTGAGGAATCGCTGTTACCGTATGTTCCATTTTTTTTGGGACATCCTGTATATGGACAGAAATGACACACTTTTGTCCGTCGTCGTTTACACCTACGTAGTATGGAGTTCAATGGGTTTCTGATCATATGTTACTATTGAATCCAACAATTTGTATGGTGCTCAAATATTTTTGCATATTCAAAAAAACTTTGTGGGCACCATCTTTAATTTTAGTAAAGTTATCAATGTTGAAGGTGAATTTACTAAATTCTTATAGACAATAAGACAAGTTAGTTCAAGCTTTTAATTTCAAATAAACAAAAACATATTTTAGCAACAAAAATTTAGCACATGTTACCACAGCAATGATTCACTGACAATGAAAAACAATTACTTAATTCTAGACACTAATAGACAATCTGATATAAAAAAATAATTTTAAGGTATAAAAATATTTGAAGAATTCATTAATATTATAGCCTTCATTAGAAATAATCAGAGAATTAGTACGTATATTCGTTGATATTGCACTTATTGTTGCTTGTATTTGATTTTATGCAGTTGCTATTGACGAATTAGCTGTGGAATCAGTGTCCATAAGCAATTGAGAATTAATACTGGCTGAGACATTAAAATGCTACGGACACCAATTTTATACTACTCTGGCAGTAATTTTTGTACATTGCTGTAGAGTGGAAATGATTTGTAAATTTGCAATACAAATATGGAAATATCTACCTAAGCAGAGTCTTAGTTTACCATACAACCGAATGGAATAATCTCCTAAGTTTGCCAAACTTACACATTCACTCAATAAGAATGATTTCCTACATTATACGCCACCACAGTCACATGATCCAACTTGCCCGGCAAAGTTTGAACCTTTTCCAGTCCCTGTTTTCTCCTCATTTTTTTCTCCATATTGTTCACTTCCACTAAAAGGCCATTCCGCATATCAAAGTACATATCCTGATCTTCCAGGGTTCGTCTTTTGGCCGACGTTATGCTCATGGTAAAACTTACTAAACTCTCACAAAGAAGTTTTGCTTTTGTAATGGCCGCATCCCTTCCAGATATGCCATTTTTCAGTACATCTTCCATTAGAAGTAGTTGCAGCTCGTATCTCTGAAACGGGCTTACATACGGGATGCCATCGTCGTTTCGTAGAATATGCGTCCTGTTGTTTGATCTAAGATCCAGAGCGGTTTTTGACTTTAGAAACTTGTATCCAACTGTATCCTGCCTTGAACGACTAGATTCTAGTGTTTTGGGGGTTGATCTCGAAGGAGGTGTGATTTTCCTAACAGTTTGACTTGACACTTGCTTGCGCAGACTGCTGGCTTTGTTATCAACAACTGAAGGTAATTTCTTCACAGGTTTAGGCTCGACTGAATTTTCCCGCACAAAATGTGCTTTTAGAGGATCTGTCAGCTCGGTATCATCTGTCTTGGTATTATTGTTTGTAGATCCACCCGCTTTAACTTCCTTCTCAACTGACGAGCTTGATCTGTCTGATTGACTGGCAGCTGATGCGGAGCCTCTATTTTTGCTTCTTCTTGGTGGTTTAACGGGAGGTTTTTGAGCAACTGATTCTTCTAGCCTATTATTTACACTACTGCTTATTATTTTAGTTTCTACAGGACCACTGGTTAACTGACTAGCGATAACGCCCGGCGTTTTTCTAACTTTATTTTTAGCATCAACTGTGGAATTGACTGTAAATTTACAAACATTAGGGTCAAAATTGTCCGTCAGTCCGTCACTAGCCACTATGACTATGTCCCCTTTCTGTAATGTCGTTACAGATAGCGTTAGATTGCTGAGTTCGGGATTGATCCCGTCAACAGGTCCTAATGCCCCCAATGCGTCTCGTATGTCTCTGTTGCTGTTGATATCATGTGATCCTAAATACATTTCATAATTATACAGTGTGATTCAACAACTTCTCTCAACTTTCGAACCGTTCAATATATTAGAACAAAATTTGGACAAACCATATTATGTGAATTTCCTGACACAATAGTGACAGCTGAAAATGTCAAAATAACAGCTGGGCGTCATTTTGAACGAGGCAATCAAATTAGAAGGAGGGTCAAGTGAACCCTCAATTTAAAGGTCTTTCCATCCTTATTACATTCTGAACGTTTGAGGTCGCTGTCTCTTTCTAATTTTTCAATATCAAGGCAGAAATTTCTTTCAAAATGGCGCCTATGCCGTTTTGACATCCTCAGCTGTCAAAACTGTACTGAGAAATGCAGAACGTGCTCATATACTGGGGATCCAAATTTCATTCAGGTATAATATAGGGTTTAAAGTTAGGGAAGGGACATCAAAGAATTGTTTTTATCATATGATCCCCAGTCTATCTCTAAGTTCTGCATTTCTCAGCACAATGGTGACAGCTGAGGATGTCAAAACGAAATTGGGCGCCAATTTGAAAAAAAAAATACTGCCGTGATATTGAAAAATTATACTTTCGGAGTGTAATAAGGATGAAAAGACTTTCAAAATGAGGTATCACTCGACCTCCCTTCCATTTGATTTTTTCGTTCAAAGTGGCGCAAAGTGGTCCGAGAACGGCAGAGACGCCACTTTTCCAGGTTTCGGAAAACAAGTTAAACGTTGCTTTTTTAACGTAACATTTCGCTCCAAAGATTTGCACATCCAAAAAATCGATCTTATATTGACCATACCTGCGTGTTCTGCGCAAAAATATCAACTTCACCTAGAAATAAACACTCAGAACGAGAATCATTAACTATTATTAAATAAGAAGGTGATCTATTTCAACTAGTTTTTCCTATTCGGTCCTAGTATAATGTAGTCAGAAGTTTTTTCGAAGCTACCTTTTCCTACTTCTGCTACTAACTTTGTAGATGTTATAATTACTCATGCTGTAATAACTGTTGTTTTCCATGTTCAGATAGATATAAAACGATTCTTTGAACTCCACTCAAATAGCATCAACAAGATTCAGCTGCCGTAAACTTGCCGCTTTTGTTTATGTATCGAATGTTAACAGATGATAACTATTTGTAACCAGAAAAGTTACCTTTTTTAAAATTTAATTCATATACATGAGCGTGTTTTTTTCTACCTGACATTCACCAGGTAAAAACATGATGCGTTTTTTTATTCGTGGTGTTTTTTTTTTTTGATTATTGGTGGATTTTATTTGTTGAAAATCTATCCCACCAAAAATTTAAAGTGATTACTGTCTAAAGGTAATTTTTTTTTGCCTATCAACATCAATATATTCAATAGTTGTTTACTTATCTCTTACAGAGTTGGAAAAGAGCATTGATATTTTATCGGCAGAATGTTCATGTCGAAAAGGCATAGAATGTCATCATATTGCAACTCTAGCACTTTTTGGGCATCACAATATCTCTGTAACAAATGATATATGCTCATGGAATGCATCACCAAAGCCGAAATCTGGACCTGTGAAATCTGCTGAGGAGCTTTATCCAACAGAACCTTATACAGCTCTTGAAAGTGATGTGTCTGATGAATCAATGTCAAGATTGATAGAAAAGTTGAGCAGTTTTGGAAATACGGTTGGGTACTGAGTGAAGAACCTGTTATACAACCAGTTCATTCCCAATCATCGAAAAAATAATTTCTTCCAAAGCCTTTTTGGAGGCTCCAGATAAAGTTTTCAAATTGAAAGTAATGTGCGCAATTGATGACGTTCATTGCAAGAAAATGCCGTTTGACTGCGAGTATTTTTGGTCTCATTATTTCGGCAAATTCAAATTTTTTCTTATGAGATGTAAACATAGGTTATCATGGTTACGAGTTTGCTGTTTGTTTGGAAACATTATAAGCTCCGACATACGTTTGTGACGTCACGACTTAGGCAGTCTATAGGCCGATGTTGGCGTTAACGAGGTAACGATTTGTTGTTACCAGGTTTGGTGAGTAATTGGTTACTGTATCGCATGATACTAAAACAAACAAGATGTGATCACGCGCAGGTTTCGCTGACGTCATTGTGAGCCCAAACCTCAAAATTCATAGGTTACCTAGGTAACTGGGTAACCATGATGATAAAAAAAAACAAGATAAACTCACGCCATAATACAATAACTCTCGCACATCCCCCTCAGTTGTCATCACGTGACCTACCTCAAACCTATACAATCAATGTCACGTGGGGACGTCATGCGTGAGCCAGTTCAAATTTCAATCAGCAAATGGTTACTAGGTTACGGTATTGATGTTTTACATCTAACCTCACTTTGGGCTCGCAGTAACGACATGCGCGGCTTGGTTCTAATTTCGTCCATATCTTGTTTGTTTTAGTATCATGACTGTATCGATACCAGCTCGGGATGAAACCCCAAAACGTTCTGGTTACAAAAAGTATTATTCATGGTATAACGTAACTACTTGATAAGGTACCTCCCAAGCAATTCACGTGATGATTTCTGAGGGAGATGTGCGAAGCAGCCTACAGATGGTGAAACATGTTGCGATGCAGGCATCGACTCTTCGGTTTCATGATACTAACATCTATGTATGTGAGTAGTACTGATTCATGGACTCTGCATCAGTTGCGACTTGCGGCGATGCGGAGTCTGGAATCCCGTTTTGGTTGGTGAGCCACGATGCCGAGTCGTTGATACTGATGCAAGTTTCAGCGTGTATAGATTTGCATCGATGCAAAGACGATCATATTTGACAAGTTATTATGACGACATAATCACGGTTCTGATAATAATAATGATTATATTTTTGTTATTATGGAAGGAGAGCGTTTATTTTGGGATGAGTTTATCTCTTGGACCATTTTCTTTTTGACTTCCGGTTTCTTTTTTGGAATATTAAGAGTGCTCCAAGTGATGATGATAAAACTGGTGTAGGCAAAACGTACTTCATTACACGTCAAGAAGAAATCACGCACTTTTTTATTATTATACTTAATTAATTATTTAATATTGAGAAAAATATTCAAAGAATCAATCGACTGTGCTCATCGGTTGTACTAACTAGAGTCAATGTGTGTAGGCGCTCATGCAACTGATGCAAGTTTTATGAAACCTTGGAGTCGATTTACGCATCGCAACATGTTTCAGATTGTGTGGGCCACTTTAGTTTATCATGATTGTTTTAGTATCATGGTGACCCAGTTACCTAGGTAACCTATGAATTTTGAGGTTCGGACACGCAATGACGTCAGCGAAACCTGCGCGTGAGCATATTATCTTGTTTGTTATAGTATCATGTGGTTATTCATTCAAGAAATCATGATTCGACAATAATTACTGAAGCTAACGATAAAATCAATTTTCCTGGTTCGGCTAATACGGCCCGCGAAAGAGTCAGAAATTCGGATAATATAAGGAATAGTTTTTTTCCCAAATCAAATATTATTATTTCTGAATGAGATCAACAAGGAGAGGAGATCAGAATTTGTACATGAATATGTAGATCACCACAATTTGAGGAAATGTTATATTTTCTGATGGAAAAACATTATTGGGGGATTTCCCGAGAGTGCAACTAATTCGGGAAATTGATTCCAACTACAACTACTTGAACAATTTACAGTTCACAAGAAAATTGAAGCAAATTCTCCAGATCAATGGCCTAAGTCAAATTGTGAAAGAATGCACCAGAATAACACCGACAACAGCAACTCCCATTGACTACGACAAATCTCTTCTCTGTAAAGTACCTACTTTTGAGCCCAAAAATTAGTGACCACGATATTCTTGAAATTATTGTGAGGGCGGATAAATGCGAACCAAAAGTCAGGACTTTTAGAAGATTTGACTTCCAAAAAGACAATATGGAGCTCACAAATGTCGATCTGATGGCCAACATTGTGATATCGTCCATTTCCAAATTCCTTGATGAAGTTACTTCTGTCTTCGAGAAACAAATTAAGACAGGTTACGATAATAACGAATGTATCACACGAGAAATTTTGCAAAGAATTAAAACACGGGATGCGAAGTACAAGGATGCAGTTCTATTGAAGAATCCTAGGTTATGAGATGAATATGAAGTTCTAAGAAACTAAGTAGATACCATGATTAAAAAGGCCAAAAACGGTTTTTTTTCTGTGATATTCTGGATGAAATAGAACGAATTCAAAATTCCTGTGGAAACATCCCAAAACCAGACAACCCAGTAAAATGAATGATACCAACCACATAGAATGTAATGGAGCTGTAATAGACAATGACTCTGATATATTCAACTGCTTTAATGAATATTTTATAAATAGTATACAGCAAATGGTGTCGTCCGTTATACCAAGTCATGATTTTAACCATGTTTTATAGACCAGGCGGAGATATTTTTGTTTTGTTGAAAAGTTTTTTCGTTCTTGAGTAATCAACAATTTTTTGCTAAGAATGCATTTTTTTCTATCCTCTGGACAACCTTTTTTTTTCATTTTCGAGACTTCGGACGAGGCACGTTTGTTTTATTGGGATGGATATGGAAAAATAAAAGTACATCACTTCAATGAAAAAACATCGCGTAAATTACGAAAAACTGAAAATCCGAATTTTGCTTATATTCATTTTCTCACAGAAGTTGAAATTTTCATATCATTTATTGAAGTACGGATCAGAAATGTATCAACCATAAAATGTCTCTAAATGATATCATAGAAACATAATGAATGAACATCTTTTGTACAACAAAAAAAAAAATTGAATGATATTAATGTAAAAAATATATCAACAAACTCAAAACTGTTGATAATTTTGATATTTATTTGTAGAAACCAGGTGCAGGTAATGCAAGACATTGTTATTACACCTCTGATAGCTTCAGTAATAACCTTAATCGAAAGTGTATGTATAGCATCCCCATTGTTTTACTGGATGTGACAACAGTGACAACACGTCGGATTTACTGAAAAAAAGCTACAATCGGATATTTTTCGTGATAAAGATGCTGTATAAGAATTGCTAGCTAAAAATAGCAGTAAAGTCATTGCATTCATCTATTGTGAAAGAAAAAGTGAAAGTCGCGCACGACTTGAGATTTATGAAATGTATCAAAAAGCTTTGGAAAAATCCCCCTTCAAGCTATAAAAATTACCTCTCACTGAAGGTGCTGCGATGGACGCTGAACCAATGGGGCGAAAAAATGAGACCAGATTGAAATCTGCACGAGAAGATGAAGTGGAAGAAGAACAACAAGATCAGGACGAACTACAAAAGGATGAAAACGAAGAAGGGGACACAGCATCATTTTAAATCACACGATTGAAACATTCTTAAAATAAAAAAAATTGTAGAGAAAGTATATAATAATAATAATAATAATAATAAAGGTCTTTATTGATCATAGTAACAACAGGAAATAGTACATTATGTATCAAGGGCGGAAAGTAGATGATTTTGACGAGGGTATAAGTAGCAGCACGAGCGAAGCGAGGGCAGATATTAGCCGAGTCAAAATCATCTTTCGTCCGTGGTGCAAACAGTGCTTTTTGTACTACCAGTTTGTAATCATTTTAAAAAGAATAGTTATTATGAAAATCAAAAATAAATAAACGATTCACTGCACTACACTGCTGACAAGTCAGACAACTGACAACTGTCAATCATGGTTACAATAGGTGTGTTCACGTATTCTTTTGTGGTGCGGATTCATTGTCACCCAGATTGTCACGTGATTAGCTCCTTTTAGTATGCTAGACTGGCACGTGGTTATTAGATTCAGAGGCGTTCAGATTCAAGGAACCTTTGTTAAGCGATCTACTTTTGTACGAATGTACTTTTAGGCCCGGCTGCCAAAATCAGCGACTTTCCGCCTGCTTTGCATGCATTGAAAAGTGGACTTTACGTGTAGGTTGTACAAAAACAATATATAATATATATAATAATAATGAAACCAGATTAAAAGAGAGAGTATTACCATACCATAATAGAGTAATTTTTTAAATAAACAATCCAGATTAGATTGCGAAATAGCTATTTACATACCAAGGGAGGAAAAGCACTTTACTCCACCAGCCGAATGTATATAGTTTTTTCTAGTACCGTATAATGTTAGCCCCTCTAAAAAAGCCAAAGCTGCACAAAAAATTTCATAATTTATGAAAAATAGTTCTTTTTCTCCCGAGGAAAAAAAAACTATTTTTTACCCTCAGTTGTGGGTAGGAAATTAAATTTTTTTAGTGAGGTGGTGGAAAAAATAATATAACTCTGATGATCTCATCGTTTCCATGTTAAAAAAAATAATAATCATAGCAAATTCTATTATCGTTATTTTAATAATAATTAATTAATAAGGTTATCAATAATACATTTTATACATCTAGATCCGTATATCAATAAATAATAAAACAATACAATTTTAGTGAGAAAATGAATATGAGCAAATCTCGAATTTTCAGTTTTTCGTAAATTACACAATATTTTTCCATTGAAGTGATGAACTTTTAGTCTTTCATATGAAAGTTGAAGTCCCAACAAACAAAACGTGCCTTGTCCGAATAGTGAAAAAAAGGTTGTCCAGAGGTTGAAAAACATGCATTCTTCACGAAAATCATTGATTTCTAAAAAAGGAAAAAACTTTTCAACAAAACAAAAATATCTGCTTGATTGGCATAAGAGTGAGTACAATCTCATCAAGTTTCGTGATTCATAACACATTTTCTGAAAAATGAAACACAAAAAAAGAAAAACTCAGTTTTTCTCATTAAATTCATCAATTCTGAGGTTAAGTGAAAATTTTGCAAGAAAAAAAATTGTAGATTTTCTAGTTATCCACAACTTTCTCATTCAATTTTTTTCCATAAAATCAGTTATTACGCCGCAAATCACGAAAAACCATTCTTCACCTCTTTCAACCCCCACCTTGTCACTGTATGTTCAACTTTTGTTGAACAATTCATTGTAGCTCCTCACCTAGAATATTATTCAACGATATCATACAACTTGAATAATACTTAAGTGTATCAAATACAAAAATCCCAAAACCGTGCTTTGCGTTGTATTTTGTCATGTCATCGTTACACGCCTGTACAGGGTGTCCCAACGATAGAGTAAAGTAGGTTTTATCATATAGGATATGAAAAATATCAATATCAATATGCGTCACAGGTTAGGGGTGTAAATAGCGCACATTCTGAAAATATTTGGAAACATACAGGGTGCGTCACAAAAGTATGGCGTGTAAAAGTATGATTTTTTTAAATAGAATGTCCTGTTTTTGATTTTATTTCTGGATTCTATGTGTCACTATGAACATTTTTTGTTATATAATATATGGGTCTAAATTTGATAGTTTTTGAATTATTCGAATTTAACGAAAAAATGTTGCATTTTAATGATATTGAAAAATGATTGTTTTCTCCGTTATTTAAGATATTACACTCTTGAGATTTGGTAGGGATAAGGACTAGTGTCATATGAATGCTTGAACCGGAGATATCCGCTATTTGTTATACAGGGTGTTTTTTACTATAGTCCAAACTTTCCGATTTTCAAAATAAAAAAAAATCATTTTTTTCAAACGATACACCCCTTTTATTATTACGGTAGTGGATTGAGTATTTGAAAACCTATCATTTTTGCAAATAATGTCCTATACCTATCTTTCATGGTTATCGAGAACTTCCGAATTTTCTAAATCGCTACCTTGTGTTTTGCAATAAAACGATAAACTATGCCAAGTTTCAAGTTATTATTCAAAGGTAATACTAATATTCAAATTGTTAATCGATATTTTGTCTTAATATATGTTCAAAAAGGTGACCTCCCTGTTGAATACACAGATTCAGTCTTCTTTGAAGATTCAGCCTGACTTCTGATAACATCAAAGGCGTATTTTTCATATCTTCCATGGTGGTTGGCTTGGTAAAGTATACTCGGTCTTTTATGAATCCCCATAAAAAAAAATCGAGGGGAGTTAAGTCGCATGATCTCGGTGGCCACGGAATAGAACCTCCACGTCCTATCCATTTTCCTGGGAATTGCATATCCAAAAATGCCCGTACATCACGATGGTAATGTGGAGGTGCACCATCCTGCTGCAGCCACATATTTGCCCGTTCGACTAAATTGATATCTCCAAGTAGAGGCATTTCTTCACGCAAGAAATTCAAATAGTTGCGACCCGATGAATGTTCATCAAAAAAGAAGGGACCAATGATTTGGTTATGGTGGATGCCACACCATACATTTATTGACCAATAATTTTGATGTTGGACTTCTCGTAGCCAAAATGGATTTTCAGTCGCATAATAGTGCATATTATGCCTGTTTACAGCCCCGTTGCTTCTAAATGTCGCCTCATCGGAGAACATAATTTTGCACAAAAAGTTGTTATCCAACTGAATTCGTTGATTGATGATATTGCAAAACTGAACTCGTTTTTCAAAATCTCTTTCCAGCAATTCTTGATGAAGATGAATATGGTAAGGCTGGTATATGAATTTTTTTGTTGTCCGATTCACAGTGGATTTTGAAGTGTTGCATATATGTAGTTGATAATGCCCTACTACTTACATGGGGATTTTCTTCAATATGTAACAAAATATCTAGTTCTTTTTCTTCGTTTGCTGCGTTCTTGTTAACAACTTTACGTTTCGTGTATGAAACACTTCCACTGGAATCAAACTTTTCCATCACATTTCGAAAACAGAGAGTAGTGGGTAGCCGCCGTTCGGGATATTTTGTTCGGTAAATTCTTTGAGCCAGTAGAGGGTTTCTCTCGGCTTCCCTCAATACATAGATCATGTCAATCAAATCATTCAGTGGATAGTCCATGGCCAAAAATATGGTTCAAAAAGAAAGGATTAATTTTTACTTCTGTCAACAATAATTTTTGTTTTTTCCATGGCAACGGCCGGTGATCGCCATACATTCCATATGATATGACCGAACGATTTGGAAAATTCGAATTTTCTCGATAACTATTGAAGATAGGTATAGGACATTATTAGCAAAAATGATAGGTTTTCAAATACTCAATTCACTATAGTAATGATAAAAGGGGTGTACCATTTAAAAAAAAAAAAAAAAATTATTTTGAAAATCGAAAAATTTGGACCATTATAAAAAACACCCTGTATAACAAATAGCGAATATTTTCTGTGGAAGCTTTGATATGACTCTATTCCTTATCCTCACCAAATCTCAAGAGTGTAATGTCTTAAATAAGGGAGAAAACAGTCATTTACCAATATGAAAATGCAAAATTTTCCGTTAATTTCGAATAATTCAAAAACTATCAAATTTGGACCCATATATTATAGAACAAAAAATGTTTATAGTGACACATAGAATCCAGAAATAAAATCAAATACAGGGCATTCCATTTAAAAAAATCATACTTTTTCGTGCCATACTTTTGTGACGCACCCTGTATGTTTCCAAATATTTTCAGAATGTGCGCTATTTACACCCCTAACCTGTGACGCATATTGATATTGATATTTTTCATATCCTATATGATAAAACCTACTTTACTCTATCGTTGGGACACCCTGTATACAGGGTGCCTCCGATTAAGTCGGCACTATTGTTAACTTCTTTATTGTTGAAGATACGAGGTCGTTTGAAGAAGAGAACTAGTAGTATTTTTTCTGCGGATTAACGTGGTAGTAACAGAATAACAATCGAACACCGCGTTCTCGATTTATTTAAAAAAAATGTACTTTTTTTGAATGGGACATTTTGATGGGAAATTTTTTGGAAACTTGGCCATGAAATTTAAAATATTGACAAAATAATACATATCGGTTGCCATATTTGCTATCAAATTTATTATATCGTTCTAAACATATTTTGTTTGTTAAGCTCATCTTGAAACAATCAAATCATTGAGTTTTGTTACTTTGACGTTTATAAACTAATCGAGGAAAATAAGCATAACTCCGTTATTTTTGGTTTCAGGGAAAAAATCATAATAACCTTTAATGTTCAGAGAAGAGTAGCTGATCAATTATGATAAAAATATACACGGTGTCCAATTTGAAAAAAAATACGTTTTTTGGAATAGATCGAGAACGTATTGTTCAATTGTTTTTTTTGACAGCATAATGTTAATCCGCAGAAAAAATACTACTAGTTCTCTCATTCAAACGACCTTGTATCTTCGATAATAAAGAAGTTACCAATAGTGCCAACTTAATAGGAGGCTCCCTGTATACTATGGCTGAGTTCGAGAAGAACGCTATTTGCGCTATTTGGCCCTACGGGCCATTCACCAAACAGCGTCTCCCCGAACTCAGCCTATGTTAAGTACGTTTAATCTAATGAATGACAAGGAAACAATCCAATTCAAAAGTAATCTTTTTTTTGATAATTTGCCCAAGAATCACAAAGATTCTCATGATCTAAATAGATTTAAGATCGATTTAAGAAAATTTATTCCTAGTTTGAGCTAGAGGATAACCTGTATATGTATATATTTATGTTTGTATTTTATTTGTTATATTTTTCATTTTGTGATACTATCATTTTTATATTTTTACACAATATGTATTTTTTTCATGCTTCTGTAAAGCTTAACGAACGATTATTATTATTATGTTTTTCCATCCCATATTATTATTTTTTTTGAAAAATCCGTTGCCACTGAGATAAATCTATCTTCTTTCTAACTTTCGTTCACCTGACCATCAAGTCAAGAAGCTGATAATTTTTTTTAATGATAATTCCAAGAATCGATTTAGTAACTTTGATTTACCTGTCATAAAAACTTGCAGTAATGGTGAAAAATACAAACTCATTGTCATGGAAATGAATTTTTTCTTATAGACCGGGAGCTAGAAACTTACTGTCTCTGTAGATTAATTTGTATTTTAAAATAAAAAAAACATCATTCCATTTGAAATTCGATCCCCACACCTCTTCAGAGTGAAGGGACAAATGTGAAAATATCGTAAAATGAGTCCCTTCCTGAAATTATCACATCACCAAAATGTGAAGAATAAATTTGAAGCCGTTTTCAACCTATCGCATAGTAACGCTTTAAAACACTCACCCTGTATACTATTGGTGACAAAGTTTATCTAAAATAAATTACATATAGCTAATGCTAAATATACCAAATATCATCCGAATTTCATTTGTCATTCCGAAGTTATTGAATTTATACCGAATTACCATTAAGTCTGAAACACTGTGTGACGCCCAGCTGTTATTTTGACATTTTCAACTGTCACTACTATGTCAAACAATTCAGAACGTCGTCACATATTATGGTGTGTCCAAATTTCGTTCCAAAATATTAAACGGATCAAAAGTTACGAGGGGGAAAATCAAAGAATTACACTGTATGTATACAGGGCTTTTCACTTAAAACTCCGCACGTCAATATTTCGGAAACGAATAGGAATATTTTATTTCTGTAAAAAGTAGTCAATGTATGGGGTCCAGTAGTTATTTTTCACAAATAAAAAAATTCGACGCCTACCAATAGTAAAGCGTCGCGACGCATCGAAAATATTAATCGATTGCAGGGACTTTGAAATTACGCGCATGCTAAAGTACATGTTATTTATAAACTTTTTTGTTATTCAGTCGAAGTCATTTATTCTACTCAGTTTTGAGATATACAGTGTGTCCAAGATAAGGATGTCTATCATGGGGATCTTGAAAACCGTGAGAGATACAAGGTCGGTTAAATGGAGGCAAAGTTGCGTATTTTGATACTTAACAAAATGCCGTTTTTTAAAGCCAAGCAATTCCGACTAAGTCCGAAATTATCCAGGACCGTATTTAAAAAAACAAAGTTGATGATGGCTGCTCATAGACGAATCGTCGGTTCTTCAATTTAATAACGCTATTTTGTAAAGGGCAAAAAGTGGCGATGAAGAAGTTCCATTCATTTCAAAATATCTCTTCAAATGTGGTCAGAAAAAAATGAAAACAGTTTTGAAAAATTTCGGTTTTTTTCGGATAATTTCGAACTTAGTCGGAATTTCTTGACTTTTAAAACGGCATTTTGTTAAGCATCAAAATACGCAACTTTGCCTCCATTTAACCGACCTTGTATCTCTCACGGTTTTCAAGATCCCCAGATAGACATCCCTATCTTGGACACACTGTATATCTCAAGACTGAGTAGAATAAATGAGTTCGACTGAATAACAAAAAAGTTTATAAATAACATGTACTTTAGCATGCGCGTAATTTCAAAGTCCCTGCAATCGATTAATATTTTCGATGCGTCGCGACGATTTACTCTTGGTAGGCGTCGAATTTTTTCAACTGTGAAAAATAACTACTCGACCCTATACATTGACTACTTTTTACAGAAATCAAATATTCCTATTCGTTTCCGAGATATTGACGTGCGGAGTTTTAAGTGAAAAACCCTGTATCTCATTGTTCATCAAGACACAAACCTTTCGTAAGCTCCCTGATGCCACTTCTTGGTGAATACACATAAGCCAATGTATCACCTACATTGCAAACGCAACAAACGTACTGAGCGTCCTGGTTGCTCCGCACTCCATTGTCAGCTCTCGGTTTCAGAGGTAGAACGACAGCTACTGTTAGTGTAGTGAGCATACCCTAAACAAGTCGTTTCAAATGGTTTTACCCTAAAAGTTTAACCTTTACCTTATTTTCTAGAATGAGATCATGCGCACAATTGAAAGCTCGCAATAGACACACGAATACTTCTCGCGTATTTGCAACGAGATTACTAGAATCGTCTAGGTTGAGCCTGTCGCTGCTCAATGAAACATCATCAGTCTTTGTCGTTAACTTTTCGAACGGTTTGGTATCGTTGAATATGGTTTTGTTGAGGTAGTGGAGGGAAGCATGAACTGCAGATTTGGCGGCTATACTTGCTTTTTCGCCTAGAAGTCATGAAAATTAATGTTAGATAAGCCAAGCTTTCACCAGCATATTTTTACATAACATATTTTTTCCATCTTTAATTGATAGTGTCACTTTTTCCGAGTCATAGGAATAGTTTTTAAATACTAGTCTTTGTTATAAAAACTCTAGAAAAAATTATAAGGTGACGCGATTATGGGGCGTTGTAGGTTATATTATTTTTTTTTTATGGTCATTTGAGTGGACCTGAAAATTTGTAAGTAGTTCGGTTATAAGGTATAATTATTACAGGAAAAATGTGTCTGCTGCATAGGATAATTGGCGAGAGTTGTCAGCGGGCCATGTCAATGTATAAAAAATCACGTAAAATGAGTTATTTCAACCAAGCCAAAAATTATCCACGTCATCAACTATTGATGTGAAAAATTATTTGGCAAACGTCAGCTTGAATTACAACCAGCGTTTTCATAGAGTATGGTCAGAGAAAAACCAAACTAGTAGAGAAGCGACAGCGTCGGTTCCGTTTTTGTTTACGCATGACCCAAATGTGTGGTAGAATGTACCCGCATAGCGGCAAACATTTGGTCCGTGAGCTTATTCAGTTTTAATTCGACTTATTGACCGAGGAGTATTTTTGATTGACATGATTGGATCGATCGAACTTATTACAAGTGATATGATCCGTATTTGATTGGAAATGGTTCAGTATCTGCACAACCTCTGAACTGATCTGAGATCAGTTTTCAATGATCCCAATATTTTAGCAGTTCGGATTGATCATTTGATAATCTAACTTTTTCCAATTTTTCTCGATTTGATGATTATAAACAGACATGAAATCTTTGAAATCTTCCTTTACGAAGGGAAACCGTGAAAACTAACTTTTATGAAGATGGTTTTATAAGAATTAGAAAAAAAAAAAACAAGATTAGCTGATCCGTCGTTGATGTATATGTCAATCGTTTTATCAAGGGCTTTCGGATCAGTTCACTTCAAGTGAAACTAATCGTATTAGCTTATTTCCAATCAAATGTGGCCCTGATCTTCATCCAATTTGACTTCGAATTTGAAGTGACAAAATTTGCTTTTAACATGTTTGGGGCTCTCAGTATCTTAACCCGGTCTTAACTCTGAATTTCCGAGAGAATCGATGTGAGCTTACTCCTTCATCTAGGAAATAAGGGCACCACTTCTTGTCTCCGTTCCTATTCTAGACCTACGATAAAATAATATCATAGAACCAAAATTGTTCGAACTTTCATTTTCAATAACTTTTCTATAAAACTTTTTTTTCTAAAATAAGTTTCAAAAAATCTACAGGGTGATTTCTTGGTGAAAAAAAATCGTACAGGACGAAGGTTGAGCTGAATAAAATTTTCAGCAACCATTAAAGTAAATGAGAAAAAGTTGCCGGGAATGTGATTCTGCACTACTTTCGTCCTGTACGATTTTTTATCACATGTAGATTTTCATTATTGATTTTAGAGAAAAAGTTTGAGATAAATGTTTTTGGTAATGTAATTCCGAATAACTTTAGTTCCATGATATTTTATCGTGAGTGTAATAGTGACGGAGAAAACACACGCTCCCTTATTTTCAAGATGGCGGTGTAAGCTCACCGTTTAATTCTCGAAAACTCAGAGTTAATCTATCGAGGACCCCCTCCACAAGTTATTTTTTTTTTGCGTATTTCCCAAAATTCTCAGGAAAACCAAGGATTCACTGTCCTTGTCTAAATATGGTACTGCATCCATTTATTTTGAAAAGATTATTTGTATGCATTTTCTTATTGGCAATACCAAATGAAAAAAAAAATACTTCAAATTTTTTGACAAAATTGAGAAACGAAAAGGTTATCGCGTTTTAAATCGTCACAAGAGCCAAATCTCCATTCATAATTTGAATAAAAATAAGAAAAATTGGTAAAAACTGTAAAATAGTGTAATTGCATATTTAAACGTGCTTTTTGGATCTGATCATTTTTTTTTTTTGATAACCATTTCCGATAGGTATTGTCAAAAATTAAGGTCCTTCACTCTTGGGTGAAATTCATATTTTTTGACAATCCTTGTATACGACTGAAAAAAATTGATATCCGATGATTGATTTTAGATTTTAGAACATACAGAACTTTTTATGAAGAATAACTTCACCTAGAATTAATAATAAAAAAGTTGTCACTATGTTTCCAACTTAGTGAGACACACTGAATATGTACTGATTTATTGGAGTTTCCGTCGATTTTCTAAAATGAAAATGAAATTAAGAATGAGAAATAAAGTACAAATAATGCAACTATACATTTATTAAAATATTTTCCCAAATGATATAAAAAAATGTCCTATAAATTGCTATTGAAAAATAGTCCATTAAAAATCGAATTTATGTCGAGCACCAACTTTTTCTCAGTGTTGCCGTGTAGCCAGATAACATATGCCCACCGTCTATTACCACCAATTTCTTTTTCTCGGTGTTAAACGTGGTAGGGTCGTCAAATGGCTCGGCCGAAAACGGAACACCGACATCAAAGGAGCCGACGAGTTTTGTCGCTTCTCTACTAGTTTGGTTTTTCTCTGGTATGGTATCATAAGTCCATTCCAGTTTGGTCTGTCATTAACGTCACTTTCAACCTATCGGCGAGCTGCAAGTGACGTTAATTAATCATACTCCATGAAAACGCCTAATGTGGCAAGCTAAGCTAACAACTAGGCCTTTGAAGTATGCGCATGTTTGCTCAATGCTGTGTTAGCTGTCATGTTCAACCACATCGTAATACCTATGATGTGATATGAAAAGATGTGACACTACTTGTTAAATAACTTAAACTAAGTAGTATACATCCTGTTTCCAGGGAACAAGTCACACGTCGCATGTCATTTGATGAGGAAGCCCATTAGAAAGCTTACGGCTTACGTTACTATTGTTTTTCAAGTTTTGCAGTCTTAGAATAATAATTATTCTTGAGCCTCATTACCCAATAAACATTTGCGGGTACTCAAAGTAACGATAAGTTATATAAATTTTTTATGAGAGTACAAGATCTAGCCTAAAGTGTTCGAGGTTATATATCGGTAACAATGGCTACTAGTCACTGATGGTTTTATAACATAGTCACAGGAAACTGTTCATCGCCTATCTTACAGAACATTTAGTTCTCATTACTATAGGTGATATACACAGGTTATATAGCGTTGATGAGAACTTGATTCAAGCACCAATAGCTTGAAGTTTTATAGAGGTTAAAAAATTAACTCAAGGTTCCTATAAGAGCCTTTAGTGATTTTCGTTATCTTTAGTGTCCATGATTGTGTTTGTATGTTTCATAGAGTCACTGTCGCTGATATTCATCATTAACCCCAACTCATCCCCTGTCGACTTACTTATACAAAAGGAAATGTCTCCTTATCTCTTAACACATGGGTATATATTACCAAGTCTTTCTCCGGAGCGCATGGAGTTGAGGTCCCTGACCTGTGTTGGGATATATAGGTAAATTTTTGATTTCGGTGCCAAAACCACCCACGTGCAATGCACAATCAAAAGCGAGGGTGCATCCCTGAATTCCCTGATCGGTTCTTTGGTTTGAATTATTTGTAGTGACATCGGAAAATGAACAAATAGGTACAAAAAAAGAATTGAGAATCAGTACTTTGTTTATTATCTCGAATTTTGAACAAAATAAAAACTTTGAGGTTAAGTCACAGGTATGGTGATCACAAGTTATGTAGTGGTAATAATGATCACTAAAAGTAGGTAACGGCCGTTACCTCTGGTCACGAGACAACAATACTGGACACTGTAGTTTTCCAACTGGCACTAAAAGTAGAAATAATTGTTACTAAAGGTTCTCACCAGAACTAGTAGTAATAACTATTACTTAAGGCAGTGACTCCAGTGCGTTAAACCGACGGCGTATTAATTCTGTTTAGGATTCCGTTAATCGAGCAGTCTTCCAAAGCGATAAATTAGATAAAACGAATTTCACATTGACATCCGAAGTCATCGGAGAAAATGTCTTCGGTTGACGAACATCCTTCCACATTACTTTAACGGATATCAAATCATTTAACGGAATCCTAAGCAGAATACGCCGTTCGTCTAACTGACGTGAAGTCACTGCTTTTTTTTACATAGGTACCCGTCGTGGTAGCCATTATCTGTTGAACTGCGGTTTTCGAGGTTTTTCTGATCAGGATTTGCGAATACGTAAATGTTTTCGCAAATAGACTGACACTTATTCGGGATTTTGAATACAAGGGACACGGTTTCCAGTTAAGCATTTAGTTTTGTGCCAATCATGAAAAAGTCGACAGCAAAATGTAAAGACTTACATAATAAAGTCATTAAAAAAACCTTGTATCCGAAGCCCGAGCATTTTCTAGAAGCAAAACTGAATTTTACTCGATGCAAAAAAAATGGCAGTGGAATTTGGTACTTACCTGTGACAAATATCGCTCAATATCTTGAAGTCACAATAGAGCTTTATTGACACACCGCAGATCAGCCATTAATAAATCATGTGCTGCCGTTTTGTTGATATGCGCGAAAGATTTGTCTTCGCCCAACTCAAGTAAAAGAGATGACATTATTGATAAAATGAATTCGACAAAGACAAGAGAAAAGCAGTATGTGGCGCATGCGCCTTATCTGGGTTACAAATTAGTAACCGCAAACATTATATAACTTATGGTTCTGCGCCTATTTAGGTAACGGTGACAGTAATATGTCTCATATTTAGTTTAATACTAGTAATCTATGAAGTGGTATAGAAGAGTCCGTGATGTGTTGGGTACTATTGGTAACGAACTCTAGGTAATTATGGTCACTTATGCAACAGTAATAAACTCCACCGTTTAAGGCCTATAAAGGTTATATAAATGTGAACAACCATTTATCGTTACTATTTTCAAGAACCATTAGTTTAATTATTTGGTTGCCATAAAGTTCCTAGAACCTTTATAAAACCAGAAATGTTTATTGGGTAGTATTACACAGAAAAATAGAACAGCTAGAAGATCGGGACCAAGCATTTAGGGTTAATTATTATTTTACTCTCAATGGGGCAATTTTTGTTAGCCCAGGTTAGATTAAAGTAGTTTACCGCTTTTAATTGTTTGTATATTTTGTTTCACCAAATTCTATGCAACAATGGTATCGCCAAAAAATTGTTGGTTATGGACTTGAGACGACGCAAATTTAAATAAGAAATAGGGAAATTCATCAATGACTATGTACTCAAATTTACGTGGTCCCACGTCTCTCAACAACAAAACAGTACACACAATACTTTTTTGTGGGAATTTGTCAGTCAGTCGTCAATAACAACTTAATAAAAACATAAAAACAAACATTGAAGACGCACGTGTATATATCTACGATTTTTTAATAGTGGGGATCCGTGAGAAGTGTTTATAAGAGTGTCCTAAATGCAAAACTCGCTTAATGCATAAAAAGTCATTTTGAGAAAATCAAGGAAAACTTTTTTCAAGAAAAGAAATCAGAGCAGTTTGGTAAAAATAAACTACTTAATCTTAGGACACATCGTATTTTGAAAATATACCCAGTACTTTTGGAAAAATCAAACAAAAACAAAAGCATTTGGTAAGTTTTGCTGCGAATATTTTTGAAAAGCAAGTTTTGCTGTCTACAAACTGAAGGAAACAGTTTTTAACAAAAATCTTTTTTGTTAAAAATAAAATAGAACATTATATTTATAAGGATAGATCAATGTCGCAAGGTTTGTTGATGCGGCAACCACTCTTATTTCCATTCAAGCAAATCAATGTTATTTCTATTACCTTAATCGTTTGAGTTTTTGCCGTTTGCTTTCCTCTTAGTATTTTTTTACATTTTTTCCTTGGAGTAGGCTTTATTTTGGAACTCACATTGTCATTAATTTCAAAAATTTCCTTATCTATTTCCATTTTTCCTTACGCAAAACACACACCTAATGAACTTTTCCTATTTCTTCAAAATATCAAAGTAGGCGGAGGATTTTGAAATTTTGCATTGTAACTAAGTTTTTCATTCTGAACAACTTTTTTTAATAACATTTTGTCTCACCAGTAAAGAGCTTTTTTTTATAAGAGATACGACAAAATGTTAATAATAATAATAATAATAATATATCGTCTCTGTTCCAATTCCTAATAAAAACGATTTATTATTATTATTAACATTTTATCGTATCTCTTATAAAAAAAAGCTCTTTACTGGTGAATGGTGATTGAAATAGCTTATAGGTCAGTTTCCAAAACATTTTTGATTTTTTAAAACCAAAATTATGACACAAATTAGTTTCTATCCAAGCAGGAATCTCATCTTCTAAACCCCAGAAGATAAGATTTGAATTCCATTTTTTTTTCTTTTTCACCTATTCATGCGTCGATCCGGGGACACACTGTATATACGTTCAATTTGAGACTAATTTGAGCCTTCTAGGTCAATTGGTTGCGGATATACAGCCCGACAGAAATAGGACATACTTTGCATAAAGTGAATATGTTGGTATTATATTCATTATCCATGACACGTACTCGCTAAATTGATGCTAATAGAGAGAAGTTTTAGACAGACAAATATTTTGCAAACACCGATGGATTTTCATTCGGAAAGTAAAGTATCGGTGATTATATTGTCGGAAAATGTTGTCTATGGAAAATAATTTCGAAACCATTTCCTCAGACAAACCAATCTATGAACGTTTCCGCCTACTAGGCGTCATCAGCATAGCTTGGGCTTGCCTGAATAACTGGATTCGAAATCGAATTGTTATTAAAATTTCCGATATTGTCAAATAAAGGTGCTGTACTCTTAGGCAAAACTCTACAAACCTCGTATACGACTGAAATTTTGATATCTGATGGTTGTATTTTTGATTTTAGAACATGCAGAACTTTTTATCAAGAATAACTTTTTTTCCTGAAATAAAAAAGTTTCCACCTTAGTTAGGCCCGTATTCTCCGATTCTACAGTTAAACGCCTTCAACTAAACGCGTTCAAATAGTTAAACGTCCTCGACTTTTTCTCGGTATGCACCGTGCTAATTTTCGCAACGTTTAGTTAAACCTAGAGAGAGGTCGGCAACGTTGGAAATTTGGGAACATTTTGGTGGTATTCAAGTTGATTGGAGACCATATGATGTTGACAGTTGACATTAATGCCTGGTTTACATTCAATTTCACTTCGAAGTGCAAGTGATAAATTTCCTTTTGCCAAACGAAAATCATATGCTACCATCTACATTGTTTTGGCGTGAGCGTGACTTTGAACACATATTCGATGTAGATGGTACCATATGATTCCCGTTTGGCTAGCGGAAATCTGTCACTTTCTCCTCGAGGTGAAATTGAATATAAACTTCACATAATGCATGGTATATTTGAAATAATTTGAATATTTTTTGATAAATAACTATTGTTTTAATACATGGACGTAATTATGCTTAATCTTGATCTTGATGCAGAAAGGAACAAAACGAAAAATCATCAGAAATGAGATTTTTATTCAGGATGATTAAAAAATATCCATATTTTTGATAATGATCATGCAGAAGTGAACCACACGAAAATCTCAAAGGCATTCATAAGGTTGAAGATTATTTTTTTATTATTATATTGAATTATTTCCGCCATATAAAGTTTAAACCTATAGTTTTTTCCAAGTTTAATATTTGTGTCTGGGTCAATTGTGTTTGAGTACGCATAGAATTATTATTTTTTTTTATGATACGCGATTTTGGATTGATTTTTCTTTTCCCCTCAGCACCACCTCACCTATAGAACCAATAATTTTAGTGCTATTGATAAAATGATAATATCTACGGGAAAAGGACAGGAAGCTAATTAATTTGAATTAAAATTACGTGGTGAATTATTATTTTACGGACACCCCAAAACGTGATATTATTTGAATAAAACCATTTTGTACTTTAATTATTTCATCAATTATTGCAAATGGCATTTTGATTTATCTTGAAACCACACTATGGCATTGCTGACTTTGTAGATAACACAAAAAAAAAATGAAATCTGAAAAATGATATAACGTTCATTGAATTATTAAAATGGTATTATAGTATTTTTTATTTTTATGTAAATACATGCAAAAACTATTATTATGTCTAAAATATCGGCTTCAAGAAGTAAATTCGTCTCCAGACTCCTCCTAGTAAAAAATAAAATAAACACACTCACAGTGGGATGAAAAACAATTATAGGTATCAGCACCTAATATCCATTATATATAATAAATAATATGTTCGGTGGTATTAGTTCATATTATGTCATGATATATTTTTTCAAGACGCACGCATCTTCCGCCACAATTGAAGCCGTTTAAATCCTTAAACGCTCCAAATCGGGCGTTTAACTTTGAAGGCGTTTAACCGACTTGAACGTGTCTAATTTCACCGGTGCATACGAAATCTTGTAGTTAAACGCCGTCAAATCTTAAACGAGCTTAAGTACGAACGGAGAATACGGGCCTTAGACATACTGTATTCTGAAAATCGTGAAATTAGGAGAACTTGAATCTGTGATAAAATATAGGGCATTCCCTATTTAAATTAAATTAAAATTAAAATTAAATTAAATTATTTACAATAGTTATTTGTTTCTTCGTTTTATCATAAAATCTTCAGGAAAAATCATAAAACTTTCATTTGAATATTTTTTTTGTATCTCTGTAAATGGAGTTATTAATGGAGTGGCAATTTATAAAGGAACACCCTGTACAAGTCAAGCAACATGGACTGTCAAAAATATTAACCTTTTTGCAAAGAATGCCCAATTTTTGTCGGGCTGGAAGTTCGCAACCAATGAACCTAGAGAGCTTGAGTTGGGCTCAAATTGTGACAAATTAATTTATCTTTATCCCTTTGGCCCAAAAAGCCGCAAATTGCAAGATATTTATAATCAATAATTAATAGAAAACTCCACGTCTTTGCGCGGACACGTATTCGTTCTTTGAATCATCTATGCCCTTCCAAAGAACATTTGCAGTTTTAGGCTTCAACGTGTCATTTGAAATTTGTGTTCGATTGCAACATTGTACCACTTTGCGGTGTGTTTGCCGCTTTGCTTGCCCTACCGTGTAACACTTTTTTTACAGGTATTGTGATTTCAAATAAGCATGTTGAGTCAAATCACTAAATATATACATAGGAAGAGACAATTATATTTTCAATTAAAAGCAAAAAAGTTCTATATTTGATTTATTTACCACACTGTTTGAACTAAATACTAGAAAAGTGCATTGCGGTGTAGATGCCGCGTGAAAGTGAAAGGCGCGCCCGCCGAAGGCTTGAAAAACTATTGCCAAAATCTCTGATTTTTTCGAAACCCTCGCACAAATTATTTTTCAGGGTTGCAGACGAGGGTATAAAACTATTATCATGGATCGGCACAACATTATCAAAAAATTGTAGATACATGCGCGATTTCAATGTCAGATTTTTATTAACGAGATCACAAGAATGGTCAGGATTAAAGTGTATAAGGTTTGCCACATTTTTTTGTTAAATCATGACATTAGTCTCAGAATCGACAAAATCCACAATTTTTAGAAATAGGAAAAATGATAAGATTAGGCGGTAATAATACCATCATCGTTAAAACAATCAACCTACGGCGTTAAATAATGTAGTAGTTGATTATAAAGAAACCCCTTATTTGAACATTAAACTTGTCGAATTGATTATTTTCGCGCGATCTGAACAGTCAATCACTTATGATCCTTCGCATAGGTTCGACTTGAGATGTAAGTGGAGCTTAAGATGACAGGTGGGCCTATCCAAACCAAAGTTCAAAAACCCTTAACATTTCAAGTCTAACCTGTACAAACCGACATTAGTATACAGTGAGGACGTAAATAGTCCCCCCCCCTCTAACTTTTGAACGCATTAATATTTTTGGCTCAAATTTGGAAGTGTGTTTCAGGGTAGGCTTTACTAAGTTTTGACCTCCAAAAAAAATTTTCATCTGTCAAACTGACAGCTGGGCACCATTTTGAAACAAAAAATTAAATGGAAAAGGGGGTCATGTGATACTTTATTTGAAAGGTCCTTCCATTCTCTTTTCACCCCCAAAGTTGGAAGTCCTTATTATTTTTCATAAGGAATTAATAATTAAATAATTTTGCATGATTTCGTTCTTAATATTATCTTTAGTATTAGGTTTTTTTTTGAAATTTTTTATTAAATACTGTTGTAGAAACAATCACTTATGTTATAGGTTAGTTTTTTCATTGTTAATAAAGTTCTTTTAAGAATTAGAGATAGTATTTTGACCCAAATAATTATTTTCGATATGGCGCCATTTCCTTAAGAAAAATGCTAAGGACTTCAAACTTTGGGGGTGAAAAGAGAATGGAAGGACCTTTCAAATAGGGTATCACATGACCCCCTTTTCCATTTAATAATTTGTTTTAAAATGGTGCCCAGCTGTCAGTTTGACAGTTGAAATTTTTTTTTGGAGGTCAAAACTTAGTAAAGCCTACCCTGAACAACACCTCCAAATTTGAGCCAAAAATATTAATGCGTTCAAAAGTTAGAGGGGGGGGGTACTATTTACGTCCTCACGGTATATTTGTGATTTTCGAAAAGGAATTCGCTGATGGCTCAAACTTTCTTAAGAATACGTTTGTGGGTTTCTAAAGTTTCAAGTCATTCGAGAATAAAAATGCAAATTCTCCATTGCGGCACATCCAGTAACCAGCTGCTTTATTTTATAGAAAATAACTTTAAGATTGTAGCTATGTTACTGATTAGTTTATCTTAAATGACAGGCTGATTTTGTTGTAGCTTTAAAGAGCCAAACAGTTTCTTAGCTTAGAAATTCCCATACACTCCATAACTGCATCTACTCACCCCAATTGACTCCATCAGCCACAGCCAAAATTGCCGAGTCATTTCTAGCTATCAAACCAAAACAATCAGCTATAGGATCGCCATTTTTATGTTTCGACACCTGATTTCTGTCGTATAGACTATCAGATAAGCCATAAAAATGATCCGATTTTGTATTCCACTCGGATGGCAGTGCCGAATCATCGGGAACAACACTTGCGCTATCGCCCTCACCTGAAATTAGCTTTGGTATAGCTAGAACAGTTTGGGTTAGAGCAGGAGATAAAAGCTGTGTTGTTTGGAACATGTTTCTACCAGTTAATTAATTAATTTTAACATGCAAAGGACCAAGTATAAAAAAGGCAAAGCATTTTATTAGATTTGGAGGCGTTCTGAAATCAGTCAACCCAAACCGTGATGAAAACCATTTATTATTTTTTGAGTGTAGCAAAAAGATAATAGGTAAGGAGGAAGGTTAGATCACAAATCAAACGTTAAATGCTACCATAACATACTATAACTTCCAGTTCCTGTGACAGTTAAACAGCTAAATCAAGAGTTAACCATTCAGAAAAATACCATTATTCTGCTGACAGCCTAACGTTAGGATGATAAAAGGCGATTAATTGTTGGAAAGAACACTAATTTGTAGTGATGTGTAGGACTTCATAATAATACCAAAGAGGACAAGAAAAGATGGTATGTTATGTCAAACGTAGTAAAACTTCACAATCCAGGCACAAGGCTAACAAGATTGGTTTGTAATTGAGAATAACAAAATATTAAACGAAACAAAAAATCTCAAATGATGTAGCATTAATTCTAGTAGTAGTCGTCGCTTCAGAGATCTTGAAAAACTGGAAGGAACTTTTAGTATTTTTTATATGTAGATTGCGAGTTCTTGAAGTTCGATTTGTTTCAGTTAATTTTCACATTGAAACATCTTCCATTATATTGTGGATCTCACTTCGTCGCCTCGATGTGTTCATAACGCATATAATTTTTTATAACCAAAACCCCAAAGGCTAGGGGTTGCGAAAGACATGCATTTCTCTCCCACAGATCCATCCACAGACGCGTTTCGCTGTATCACAGCTCATCAGTAGATGGAGATGCTGTCTCCAAACCTTCGCATATCATTTTTGTTGAATCATATATACATCGTGTCACTCTGTGTTTTTCCTTCTTCTTGACAGATAGTCATGATTTATTTTCAATCTATGTATTTAATCCACCATTAAAGATTTAAAGGACATTTTAAACAAGGAATGTATTGATCACCTGGGATAGAAGAATATCGGAGTCAAAATGAAAAGACATGGAAAAATCATAGGATTAGAAATATCCAAAAAAACATAACAATATATTAAAAGATTAGTTCTAGGGTAAAAGGTTCCTTAAAAACTGTTGAACAGGTGAGATAAAGGACTCGAATATTCTGAAAAAAATGAGCAAAAACGCAACTTACTGTATCAGCTTCCTCTTTAGGGCATAAAATGAAGAGAAAGTGTTTGAACATTGAATCAAAGCTCGAACAGTGAGAAGAAAAATGAAAAACGATCCAAAATGGTGAAAAATTACAAAAAAGTATACGGTGTTAAGTTTGCAGAATATGGGATACTTTTTTATCACCAACTTAACGAATAAAAACAATTCTTCATAAAAAGTTCCAAATTTTATGAAACTCCAAATGCGACAGTCAGATATCAAATTTCTTCAGTGGTAAACGAGGTGTGTCAAATAATATACATTTTGATCGTTGAGGTATAGGCGAAATTATGGAAAAGCTAATACCGACAAACTATTTTTTTTTGTTAAATTATTATCAAGAACTTATTATGCAATTATTATTATTCAGCATCGTCCAAGATATATTATTTTGTCATGTGTTGGTATCAATTATTGATTTAGAACATCATGAAAATGATACAACACAGAAGTTGGGAAACTACTTATCAAATTTTTGAAAACAAAAGAGTTAACATTTTTATTAGATGAGGCGCCTAGACGCAAAACCAGATTTCCATCATGAGTGAGACCAAGAAAAACGCAAAATTTTATTTTTATCAAAATTTAGGAACATTAATCCAAATAATAGCTTGACTAATAGTTTGCTAATAACGCAACAATTGGTGTAGGTCTATTTAAGTGAAGAACATTTTTGATAACTTTTTTAACTTGAAAAATTAAAAATAAGAGTAGCTTAACAAAACTTATCATCGTCTTCTTGGTGCTTATAATATGTGACTTTGTACATTTTTGGTTATATCTGCATTTGCATTTTTCACAATATAGTTTTAGCCTCAGACAAATATCTAATTATTAAGGTTCAGTAAGTCAAATATCGTTTTTTGAATGTTGATAATGCTTTTATCAAACTAGAAATATTCTTACATTTACCGCAAAAATTTGAAAATTGGAAATATCTGGTTTTCATCTAGATGCCACAGATACTGGTTTTCGATTTGAAATAAAGTTTCTTGATAACAATTTTTGATATTATAATAAATAAAGGTACAAACTCTACTCCTGAGCAATGTTTGACATATACCTCGTATACTAAAATTTGGTTGCATTTTGGGTTTCCGGCTTTCAATGAAGAATAACTTTTTTTCGTTGAATTAATAATGTGTGCTGCGAAATTGAGTAGACACAGTGTATGAAAATAAAATAAAGGAATACCCATCATAATAACGGTGACAAAAATCACAACAGCAAAACATTAGAATGCGGAGAAAATAAGAACATAATATTGGAAATAACTAAAAAATTAGATAATAGGATGGAGAGTACAAAAACTATTCAAAAGTAATCAAAAAAAGATGAAGAATTCTGAAAAATAGACAATAAGAAAATTTGACAGAAAAGCTCTCTTCATGGTTATTGGGATAGTGATCGTGAAAAACCACTCACAGCTCAGAGTGGACAAAAAAAACTCATAGTAAAAAACAATAAAAAAAAACATGAACATAAATAAAGGCATAAGTACACCTCATCATATATTTATTTCATTAAAAATGTGTTGTGTACCCTAGCCCTATTTAGATGCCAACAGAACAAAATAAAAGATATCACAGTAAAAAACCTAATGTAAATTTTGAAAATCACTAAATATAAAAAGAAACTGGAAATGTCAGAAAACATTTTTCCAACGGAGAAAAACTTAACACACTAAATAAGAATCTATTGAGTAAGCATAGAGAATCACTGCTTTTTGTATTATTTATTATGTATATTTTTCATAACTGAATAAAATTCACTTTACTCTACTTTATAACAATACACCAATTTGCAGTCCGATTGCCATTATAATCGATAATGACCATAGTTCAATTACGAAAACAGAAGCAAAAGAATATCATTATTTTATGCTGACAATATAGAGCTGCGGAGATTTGATCCACCTTATCTGAAGTACAAAATTCAAACTCTTTTCACCTACATTGCGTGAAAAAAAAAGTATTTCATGTAAAACAAAATATCTTCGACCACTCAAACCTGTATACACCTCATTTTATAAAAAATCGAGGATGTAATTTTTTACATGACTATTGGATAGGGTCATTTTATATCTCAGCATCACACCATCCATAGATGAAACTTGTTTCAAAGCATTGTAAAATATGTGCACTACGAGTAATAAAGCTACCAAATCGCAATAATAGACGTAAATAAGCATACAAAATCACACGAAGCTTTAGAACATACACAAAACTAATTAATCATAACCAAATTTAAAGCTCATGCATTTCAAATCTATTCAACCAACCAGGTTTTTAAAATGAACATTCGGCAGAATGAGAAGCCCAACTAGAATAAATACTACATGTACATGCAAACTGCTAATCAACGAGTCAAAATAAAACTTAAACAAAATCATTGCAAAAATCTTCGAATAAAAAAAATGACCAAACAAGTAGCAAGAAACCATGCCATCAAAACTATATACCCCTATCGCTCTGCTGTCTTTGAACTTGGATGATTTTCCCTTTCTTTCTATGCTGAAATGGATTACCATCACTTCTAGATTTGGAGAGTGCAAAGTTTTTTGGTTTATTGCTTATCTCTGTCTGTTTAGTGCCTCTTCTCCCTTCCATGGCTGACAATGAGTTATGTTTCTGACTGTTAGTTATATGAGATAAATTCTTCCTTCTATCACAGACTGCTTCCTTGGTAGTGTTTACTTTAATATTAGGCTCGGTATCGTTAATTATCGTGTTAGTTTGTCCAGTTATCTCAGTACCTTCACAGTTGTTATCACATGTCTTTTGGCTTTCTTTGCACTCAGTATTTGAATTTTCATCTTTTTTACTATCACAGGAATAAAATGATTTATCTATTTTGGTTTTTTCAACTTCGATGTTGAATTCGGCTATACTGCCCAGACTCAAGCTTTTGCTATGCCGTTTGGGTTTATTGGTAACGCAATATTCGTGACCGGCTACTTTGATGACCATTGTCGTATTGTCGATGGGTTGGCCTGAGATTCGAACAGGAGATTTTTTTGGTATTGGCAGGGGTACTGAAAGAATTTTATTTGTTTGGTATTTTGTCTGCCAGAGCCACTTCTACTATTCTACAAGTCAAAAATGCTAACAATACAGACGTTGAACGGAAAAACAATATACAGACATGTTTCGGAAACAGAACAGTTACATTACGTTTATATCATTGCAAACTCGATTCGATTTTTTATTGAAATAACATCAATGGAGTTTACACAACCGATCAGAGACTAAAGTCACTCACCAGGCTCGTCGTCAGGATTATCAATAAAGTCGATGTCATCATCGGGAACTGACAAATGTTTCTCAGTTCTCTTGACAGTAGTCAGTCCACCATTGGGTCCTGAATAGCAGCCGATGACAGAGTTTGGGCCGCTGTCATACTTGCCCAATTCATAATTAGGCAAGTCAGTGGGATTTTTACCATAAATTATAGGTGGACCTTCTTGGACAGCGATTTGTCTGGAAATTTGTGATACTATACTGTATCCTTGAGGCTAACAGTAAAGAAATCAGAAGCGTTGCTGATTCTATTGATATTATACAACCTATTTATTGTGCTGGTGAAACTGCCCATTGTTTAAATGTAATAAAATTAAGAAGAAAGCTGATGAATGTTTTATTGATTTGGAACAGTTTTAATTAACACAAGTGATATCCTTGTGCCCGGTCAGATATGAATAAAATCTAGGTTGTGGTATAATTGGAACGGAAAACTAGTTATTAGAAGCTAGAACATGTTTTGCGTGTTTATTGAGATTCCAATATCGTGCAAAAACTGCCGTTTGAACAATCTACACATATTTTTCATAAATGGGGCGATTGACATCAATAATGCAAATAAAATTAAGAGTAAGTGCGTAACGACTAATACGATGATAAATAAGCTATCTGAAATTTGAATGATTGAAATCGCATTTAGGCCGCCAGCAAGATATCAAAATATGTTTAAAAGTTATTTTCTACTAAGTAAGTATAAATTATTATCATGACCAATGATCTAATAACTATAGATGAAACATTTCATTCATAAACTGAGAAAAATTGTGTGGCCAACATCGAACATAGAAGAGACGTGAGGAGGAGTTGAGCGGGGCACTGAGTGGGGATACGTTTGCACCTCCCTGGAATGTGCTTCGGTTACTACACGCGAAGCTGCCAGTGGCGTTACTATTTCACAGAATTCTTAAATTTTTATTTACTGCAAGCCTGACACTTGCGGGTCATTTCAATATACCTTATAAGTAAATAATGAAGCACTACAAACTAAACCAGAATAATAACACAATAAACATTCACAAAATCAACACCAAACCCCACTCAAAAAACAAGAGACGCCAATGAGACGAAATATGAATGAAACGTTTGAGCAAAATCCGATCGATAGGGGCAGACCCAATTTTGGTGCGTTGCCGTACTTCAGCTTTTTTAATTTTTAGAAAAAAATACTGGTTTTTCTAAATCCTAAATATCTAAACAAATCTTGAAAAGATGTTTCAATTTTAACAAAAAGGTAACCATCAACTTATTTGATCAAATCCATACATAAAATGGTTTGAAGAATGATTCCAAACAATGTTTTGATCTTTTTGCTGCGTAGTAATACTTTTAATAGAGTAAGTTTGGCAAACAACGTGGTGGGAGAAACTCTCACCCAAGTACACCCAAATAAACAGTTCGATGTTGTCCTCTTGTTTATTTCGCTATGTTTCATCTATAGTTATTAGATCATTGATCATGACATTAATCCCTAAAATGTATCACTCCAAGTTTAGATTAAAACATATTATACACCCACCGACAAAAGTGGAGAAACCACCCAAAATCCGAAAAAACTTTGATCCCGCATCAGTTATCAAAGAAGTGATGATGCATTTAAAAACTCCATTTGTCAATTTACGTGTCCTGGATTTTTTTTTTAAATTGTTCTGTGCCCTTTTTCACGTTAAAAAAAAAGGACATTTTTCAAAACATTTTTTGTGTAATTTTTGATGAAAATGACTAGCACCATTCGGAAGAGGGGAACAAGTTATGTAGTTCCTGAAAATCTCACAATAATTAATAATTATTGAACAAATAGTAGTCTAGTTATAAAATTTCGAACTTGGCAAAAATGACCCATTTTTGAAGAAATTATGAAAAATGGGTAATTTTTGCCAGTCCAAACTTCTATAACTTGGCTTTCTTGAATTATTGTGACTTGCCGAATAGTTTTGTAATCTACACCACTGACTTTGTTGTGATTTGTTATATTTATATATACATATACAGGGTGTTTTATTAATATTGCGAAAAAATTCAGGGTGAGTTTCCCCACTTAAAAATAATAAGAAAACTTCATATAAAGGAGTGTCCGGAATTGCTTCGTTACAGAGCTACAGGGTGTTGAAGTTTTATTTTTATTTTTGTTTTTTCTAAATAATATTTGAACCAATGTCTTCTTTCTTTTTATGCGGAATTCGAATTTTATCTCAGTTTGGCTCTAACTTGTGGAGGGCGCCACCTACACTCATTTGTCCTGACATGTACAGCCATAACTTTTTTGGACGTAACTGTATGACATATTTGAGTGAAAAAACAAATTTCTCCATTATTTTTATGCAAAAAAGGCATACCTGATAGAAGTCGCTACGTGCCACCATTTTCGAGATATTTAGATTTGAAATAATGAATACATTTGATAATGAAATTCTCCAGATAATTCGTATACGAATATGCATTTGATTTTCTACACCATTCGTATACGGATCTAATTGGAGAATCGAGCACCTGTAGCTCTGTAACGAAGCATTTCCGGACACACCTTTATATGAAGTTTTCTTATTATTTTCAAGTGGGGAAACTCACCCTGAATTTTTACGCCATACTCTGAACACTTCGGACAGAAATTGAGACTAGCAATCTTTGAAAAAAATCCGTAATCGCATTTTTTATTTTTTGTCAATCAAGAAACGTTTACTATAAACTTGTATAGCTCAGAAATGTGTGAAATAAATGGGCTCAAATAAATGACCAAAAACTTTATGAATAAGATCCATTTATATTTTTGACGCGTCGCGACGCTTAGCTCTAAGTAGGCGTCGATTTTTTTCAACATTGGAAAGTATCTTCTTGACCCGATACATTGACTTTTTTTTGCAGAAATTGAGACTAGCTTTCTTGTAAAACTAACCCATATGTTCTTATCCGATCTCTAAATTTGAATAAGTATTCGGCATTTTGCAATACTTTAATCACTGAAACTTGAAAATAAATGTTTAAGTACTGCTAGAATACACAGACACATTGTCAAGGATACGTAGATGTAAAATAGTTTGTAGTCTTGAGCATGGCATAATCTAATTACGTAAAAATTAAAAAAAAAATGCGCTATAACTTGAAAACAAAAGAATATCGGATAAGAACATAATATGGGTTTTTTTACATTGTTTTCGCGTGTAGAATACACTCCTGGAATTTGGGCCATTCCTCCCGACTCACCCTGGATATATACATTAATTTATACAGGGTGTCTCACGGTGACCGTCCATTAGAATATCTCGGGAAATAAAGCAATTCGGATTCTGAAAATTTGTATGGTGGGATATTCATAGATGTTCTTCTCAAATGAAATAAAAGCAACGTTGCACGACTTTCGGTTATACCGGATGTAGGTGTCAACCCGCTTATTTTAAATGGAACACCCCATATATTATTACATTTTTGGATTCTACGTAAAATTCTAGGCAGATTTCATGTATCATGTCCTATACCTAAGTATGAGCGTTTTTGAGATATTTTAGTTTTTATGTCAAAAATGACGTTTGAAGGCTCCTAAAATTCAAAAAAAAAATAAAAAAAGAATTTTTGGAGAGGACAATCTTATACAAACTCACCTTTATTTTTGATGCACAATAAGATAAAATTATAAAAATTTGGAGTTTCCATTTGAAAAAATTGATTTTTTGCCGTTTTCTGAATTTAGTTTTTGATCTTATTTTTGGCTCACCCTGTAATAATAATTTTCATATTGCTGTGAAAAATCTATTAACTCTAGAATACGCAATTAGGAAACACCCTGTATAGGAGCTATTCAAAACAAGACACCTACTCCAGGCAATCATTTCAGTCGGAAATTTTCATGTCTAGGCGGCATTTTGCAATTCATCTAACTGTAGGTATCTGAAATGAATTTCTACTTTCACGAGCATTTTTACCCAGATTTTCACAGAAGCTATTTATTGTTTAAAGTTTTTTTTTCCGTTTAGGTATTTCTGTTGTTTTGATCCAAACGAAAATCCGAACATATGTCCATGATAGGTAATCGGTAAAAATTATTAGAATGAATTTCAATCAACCTTGTTTTTGTTGCATGGTCGATGATCGCTACTACTTTATTTTCAATTTTAACGAAAAATTGAGACAAAAAGTAGTCTAACCCAAAAAGCAGATTAAATTAAAATACAATTTTTCATCGTTCAGCGATTTATGGCAAAAACTTTCGGTCGCTTTATCTTATGAACCTCAGGTGCATCAAATTTCAACAATATCTATTTCAGTGCGATCCCTACAAGACTTACAAAAAAAAAAGAATCGACATACGACGGAAATCATTCTTGACCTACTGTACACTGACCAATGTATTTGTTAATTTTGATTTATTCTTCATATAGGTAACTCCTTGTCAGATCTCACCACAGGGAGGCAAAATTGCGCAATTTCAATTAAAAAAAATGCCGCTTCGAAACTTGGAAAAGACTTCCGGAGATATCCGGCAATAACCGATTTTTCGAAATTCTTTTTTAATTTGTCCTGGATTATTTGAACCGATAATTGAAAACAAATAACACATTCGCATGGCCACTTCTGCTCTTCAAGATAGCTTGGTAAAAATCGATATCGGACGTTTCGAATTCTCGCAACATCAACTTTCTTGTTTCAAATACGAACCCAATTTTTTTTATTTATTTTTGAATAACTCTTTGCTTCCTGAAAATAATGATATTTCACTCTTGCCATTTTGAAATAATGCAAAAAGTTGTTAATGCGAGAGTTATCAGAATCCAGAGGTTTTGATCCATTCAGAATTCGTCAGGCGGATCTTGGTAATGGTAACAATAATATCCTGTGACTTTTTTACTCGCTTATTGAGCTTGAATAGAGAAACTTCATGTTTGAGAAAAGAAAAACAAAAAATAAAACAGAATAGACTTAAAACAGAAAAAGTGAAGTATGTTGCATCATTATTTTCAAGGAGCGAAGACTTATCTCCAAATGAATTTAAAGAGTTGCGTCCGTATTCGACTATTCCATTTAGTAGATCAGAAAAAGTGGCCATGTAAATTTCATTCGTTTTCAATCGCCTATCACGAGGCCTATCACTCCAAATTAATTCGGGACAAACTATGAAAAGATTACACGACGCCCTATAGGAAAAATAAGTATAAATAAATCAATAATACCACCTTCAGTGGTCAATATATATATACTAATATACCCTTAAACAACGGTCTGAGCCATGAACATAACACCTGTTTCCACTGTATTCTGAGTATTTTGACTCTTGGCTACATTGTATTGTAGTGAAGTACCAGTGGCGGCTCGCGGTGTTGTAACTAGGAGAAGCTGACTGGTGTGAATATGCGAAAAAAAAGTGCGCATCCACCATTTTATTATACATTATTCAGTTATCGGCTCGCGGCTTCCAAAACAGGTTAAGCAGAATTCCCCCCTCCAAACCAAAAAACGAGAAAGAGAATTTACCGAGATCGGCAAATCCAGTTTTGTTTCACACTCCACCACGAACGCCAATTATTAGACAAGGAACGCAGAAAAGTTTATATGAGTAATAGCTCCTAAACAACCCCGCAAATTCGGAATACCTACCACGATTTTTTAAATTTTCGGTGGTAAACTCTTTCGTACTGTTTTACCAGTTTACCACTTTATTAATGTTCAACAGTGGGTAGGGTTTTTCACAACTTAAAAACTCTCGTTCATCGTGGTCAGTCCACTTTCTAATCGGGGTTTCCAATAAACAACACACGCGGGGTCATATACAGGAAACATTGCGGAAATTTTAACCACACCGCACAGCACACCCAACATGCATGATGTAGAATACACGTGAAATCACATTCTATGGTACTATCACTTGAAAGGCGGGAGATACCTATACCGAAAAATCGGGTGGGTTGGCATCATTTGAAATAATACATTTTTCTCAAATAGTACACGGCTTTAGTTCTATAACCTAAAAAATTCCGGACTGTTACAGTCTCGAATGTACCTTCGCCAAGATTTGGGACATGTAACTTGAGTACGGGGTGAGCGGAGATTCAAATTCACAATAAACAAGAGAAAAAATCAAATTCACAAGAAAATAAGACTATACTGTCGCGGAAATTATTGATCAGAGCTACAGCTAATAGCTATGAACGGCGATGAAGCTATGTGAGATCGAAGGTTTATATCCTCGATTGTAACTACATATAACTAAAAATGTTACTCACCAGATTTGCTTCTATTTCTTGAATATAAGGTCTATCCTTCTATTCTTCAAGCTTGCAAACTTCTCAATAATATCATCATAAAACGGTTGCGTGTTAATTAGTTCGTTTAAAAATTTCTTTTCGATCGATATTCTCGCCAAATTTGTAAGTCTGTTTTCCGTCATTGTATTCCGAAGATAAGTTTTCACTCTTTTTAAACACGAAAAACTCCGTTCAACGGAAACACTCGTGGATGGAAGAGTCACTATTAAACAAAATAGTTTATAAGCTTCTTCAAAAGTATCCCTGTGCTCAAATAAATCATCCATAAACATTTGCTGTTCCATCCCTCTGTATTTTTCATTACCAAAAATGAATTGCAATTCATTTTTTAACCTCTGGAGGTCAGTAAATATATTGGGGTAACAGTCTTTTAAATTATTCAATGCGTCTTCAGGAAAATGTTCAAAATACATTGAAAATTTTGTGGTATCAATAAATTTCACAAATCGGATTTTCTCTAGATCCTGAAAACGGGTGTCAATTTGTGCTGAAATAGTGTCTATTATTTCATAAAACAAAACTTTATATTTTTGAAATACTTCATCTTCGGTTAGTGTCACTCTTGTACGGCCGTCGTGTTGATCAGTTGGAATAGCTGTTATTTTCAGAGAAGCTGCATCAAAAATAATCCTGAATACATGTTCATTTCTCTTACTGTTCAATAGCTTTTGCGTTGTCTTAATTTGTGATATACAATAATGAATATCCAACGACTTTTTTTGTAGCACATCAAAAAGAATATCTGTGAGAGCAAAAATCTCACTAAAAACAGCCACTAGAATAGCAAACTCAAAGTTATTAAACATATTTAAAAAGCCCTGGCTCTGCCTACTTGATGTTTGATCTGAAGTGGGATCATTCACAATCTCACTAAACACTTCTTTCAGAGAATTCCATTCGTTATTTATAACATTTAAAATTTTAGAGTTGGATGCCCATCGAGTTGTAACAGCTGTGGGTATTCGTTTCCTAATGACCGTATCAGCTACGTACGTCCTCTTTGCAGAATGATGAAAAAATGTGGGCAAACCGCTAACATTGGCGAAAAATATACGGCATTTTGAAATATTTTTACAGCTCTGTTGAAGGACTAAATTAAAACGATGTGCCAAACAATGAACAAAAACAGCTTGTGGAGCTACTTGTTTAATTTTTGATTGAAGACCATTTACTTGTCCTGACATCACACTAGCCCCATCAAAACATTGTCCTATAAGCTTGGGTTTGAAATCGTATTTTTCGAGACAGCCGATTACGACGTTGTACAATGAATCAGCAGTCCGGTTGGAACTGACATCGTAAAATCCCATAAATCGTTCCAACAACTTTCCTTCTGTGTTAACATATCTTAATATTATGCTGCATTGAGATTTTTGGACAATATCTGTGGTATCGTCCACTTGAATAGAAAAGAAGGTACATTCTCTGATTATTTTTCTCGACATATTCAGCAATATATAAGGAAATACAGTCAATCAATTCATTCTGAATAGTCTTTGAATTTGCGGCAAACAAGGGAGATTTTTTTTTATAATGCTCTTGAATATCTACCGGACTGGTTAATACAAAAGCTTCCAAGAGTTCTTTAAAGTTGCCTCGATTAACGGAAGAATGATCTTCAATATGCCCCCGAAACGCTAATTCTTGTTTACTCAAGTAAACAGTAGTGCGAATAGGCAAGTGCATAAAACGCCTGTTCAACTGCACATTTTCGTTAAAATGTTTAATGTATAGCCGAGAGTTTTCCCGTAAAGCATCTTTTATAGTGCTTGAATTTTTTTTCAAATCCGAAAAACCTATTGAACATCGAATATGTTCTGATGAAGATTCGTGTTTATGAAGTCCCCGAGTAACATTACCAAAGTCGTTAAATCCTTCCTTGTTCCAGACACTAGATTTCACACATATAACTAAACAAGGTAAACAATAAAGTTTGTTCAAATAATAACTACCACACAACCATCTATATTCCGAATACCATTCGTTACGAAATTTCCGCGTGAACACTCTGTTTTTGGATTTCGAAGTTTTTGTCACATTAAGTTCCGGCGACGGTCTATTCGAATTTAAAAAGTCCTTTTTATCGTCATTTGTCCATCTCGAAAATGGCTTTTCGAGCATGACACATATCGTATCATATACGGTAAACATGAATGACAAAAAACGAAACCGACTTCCGATTTTATTTGCAAAACCGCTTGCCTGAACTAAACGTTAGAAAACGCGCGAAGACGTGAGACGCGCACTGAATTTCCGCCTCAAATAATATTTATTTGCGGCAAATCGATCAATGGACGATAGAGCAAACGTGACGTTTCCATGGTAACCGATGGATGTTATGAAGCTGCCGCGCTGAATTTTGAACTGCGCGTCTTAGTGTCTTAGCAAAACTTACCTTAGTGCCATGACATACTAGGCGAAAAAGGCAGAATTTTGCGATTTTCTGCCAAGTTATTCCATCAAAACGTATACATAAAAATCGGAAAAACGCTAAATTCTGCGACTTATCGCCTAGTATGTCATGGTACTTACTGAAAGCTCGGTATTCAATTCATATTTGCAGGCAGCAGCTGATGTCATTAAACGTTGATGGTCGGACGCATGTTATACAGTTTTCGCAAGGACCTACTATCGGACAACCTGATACTTTATTGTTCTCTCTTTTTAGCCGCCAAATAAAACAAAGATAGCTAGCTGATAAACAAGTAGTAGTTTAGTGGATTACATGGTTAACCTTAACTGTGCTTCTTGACATTCGGCAACCAGAAGCAGAATTTAAAATTAGTAAAAATATTTTAATCGAATATTATTATATTAAGAAATTCGTGCTAAAGATAATAATTCAAGGTGAAGCGGCGCTTCACTTGCGTCATGCCGCGAGCCGCCACTGTGAAGTACTTTATCGATATTTTATCACAAGCATGATGGTAGGTAAATAACCATTTTGCAAGTTGTTCAGCTATCGTCGCGTTTCTTAATTTAAAATTTGTTTTTTATCGAATAATGAAAAAATGACTTGAAACGTTATCCTTTGTGGTCTTCAAATGTAATAATCCATAGATAATCAAATGTTTGATATTGAAGATAGGAGCCAGATTGAGAGAAAAAACTAAAGCAAAACAACAAAAACAAACAGAATGAACAGTGAAACATAAGATTTTGAATATTCTCTAACTTTAGAATGTGAAATAAAAAGTTCTTTCTGTTTCGTCTTAGATCTTAGATACACATACATTCACATAAAGGCCCAAGGAAAACGTCCACTTCGATTTTCCGATCCTTTGTTTTTTTTTTAAACTCGGACCCGTCGATTTTCCATTTGAGGGGGAACAATTTATGTGATTTTTTGATCCCCGTTACTATAACCCTCTCGCGGGGGCTGATACCAAGTAATACCAACCTCAAAATTTTAAATGGAAAGGGGGGTCGAGTGGTTGTCATTTTGAAGGCTCTTCGCCCCTGATTACAACTGCCGAATTTCAGAAGAGTCGGAGTCAACTTCTCCAAACTGAGAGGATATGATGAGAAACAGAAAATCTTCAGAATGAGCTATTACCCTATAATTTTGACGAGGATTTATTTCACCAAATTTTTTTTGTGACAAACATACTCGTCAAAATGATTGAGTAATAGCTCATTTTGAAGATCTTCTGTTCCTCATCATATCCTCTTAGTCTGGAGAAGTGGACTGTCATATCAACAGGAATGACCGCAGAAGCTTGAAACTCGGCAGTTGCAATCAGGGTAAGGAGGGCCTTCAAAACAAGACCACCCTTACCGTTTAAAATTTTGGGGTTGGTGTTCACCTCCGCGAGGGGGTTTTAGTTACGGTCATAAATGAATCACATGAATTGTTCCCCCTCAAATCAAAAATCGACGGCTCCGAGGGTTTTTCAAAAAAAAAATATCAAAGACCGGAAAATGGAGGTGTGAAATTTTCGTTGACCCAGCCTGTATTTATCAACCGTTTCCTTATAAAATCACCTGTCTACACTTATCATTTAGATATTTTTTTTAGGTACCTCAAAACTATTCTAGTTGGGTGCTTGAGGCTTTCCTTATTATTTGTAAATCGAGGACAAATGTATTTTTCTTTAAATTAATTCGTTAAAATTATAGAACAACTCCTTTATTAAAAATTGAGTAAAAGTGATGCCTGGTTTATACAACACAATATTCATAAGCATAAGCATAACTCAAGTCATAAGCACAAAGGTTGAAGGTATGGTTTCTTATGAACGCGTTTATACAAACTTTCACAAACATAACGATAAGCATAAGGATAAGAAAGTTGATAATTTTCATCTTTATTTCTAAAGTTATGCAAAAATCGGAACTGCGCAGGCGTCATTTCTGGCAACTTACGGTAGTAGTCAAGTATAGTCCTGTCTTCATGTAAGTATTATCATGATTTTCTTTGGCGCCTGGCTTCTCGATTGTTTTTTATGTTCTGTTTTGGTTTCTGAACTGTTTGCTGTTTTGTGTATTTTTGTAAAAATTTCAATACGTCCTGGAGACAGTTTCAATTTAATGTTAAGTATGAGTTTTGATATGGTTTTGATTGACAAGCAAATTTTTAACGCTTATGCTTATGAAGTTGTATAAACCAGGCATGAATGTCCACCCACCTTCATCATGTTTATAAAATATCTATTATTTAAAATAATCACTTGTTGACCTGCTAAGAGAATTTAGGTCATATCAAACGAATTAAGCATTAAAAATCGTTTGATGCAGCAATCTATTTAGTTGTGTTATAAACAAACCATTTAATAAAAGATCCAATAATGGAGATGTAGGATGTAGGTGTACTATGTTAATTAACCAGTTGATTTGATCAAGTCACTTACCCTTGAAGATATTTCGTGACAAAGGCATTCTCATTCACGTTATTCCTTTTATCCCTCGGTTCATTATGAAAACTCAATTGTCTCAAATACGTCGAGACTCTCTTTCTGAGAGACGGCATGACTAAAAACAGTATAAATATGTAAATATTTACAATTTGAAATCCAAACATAACCTACCTAAGGTCTTTTGCGGTTTAGACTGGTTCTGAGTCGATGATTTCGTGATTTGTCGACTTTCATTTATTAACTGATATGTGTTCGATTTAAGGGGCAATGATTAATCAGATGCTTCATGAAATATTAATTATAAAGATAAAAAAACACATTGGGCTTCTCGGTTTGGTCACACCCATATGTTTTTCTTGGGAGTTGACAACAATGACAAATGACAAACAACTATGAACCAGCAACGCTGCCAGCTTTTTTTTCAAATGACAGCTACACAAGGCGTTTTCCTTGGTACACAGAAGAAGTCTCAGATTAATAAACATTATTAATCTGAGGAAGAAGTCTTGTATTTTGTGACTTCACAAGCTACTTATTTAAGCTGTTTGCTTTACGTGCTTTGATTTAATCAGGATGGAACGATAGAGGTATTATCGATTGAGTTAATAACTCGTAAACTACATATCAATAAGCACCATTCAAATATTCACACATTGAGGGTTCCTTAACGTCAAGTATCCTGAAAATTGGTTGGTGCAATCGGCCATCAATATTCGAAGGCACCAGAGCCAATTTGGAGGATAGTTAACTCCAAGGAACCCTTAACTTGACAGTTTTTCATGCGAAATTGTCAAGTTTAGGGTCCCTTAGCGTTAAGTATCCTCAAAATAGTTTGGTGCAATCGACCATAAAGTGGGATTTATAAACTCGCCGTTCGCCGTTACCGCTAACGTTTGACGTTCGAGATAGACATATGGACGCGCCTGCATACATTTATATCATGCCGTCTGCCGTTGGCGCACCGCTAGAGATCGTTCATCTCCATCTTTTGCCGTCCGCCGTTCGTAGCTCAAGCCATAGGAAAATGGCTCAATAGGTTTTTGTTCCCATAATTCATGTTTTTATATCATAAAATTAAGATTTGTACCAAAATATACTCGAGTCAGTCACCAAATCGCACTGAACTAAAACAAATTAACTTCAATGTAAGTGAACAAAAAATCTTCGACGACAATCGACGGTATAAAAGTTTATAAATGCATTGGGCGACGGCAACGTTAGCGTCACTGGCGAACGTCAACCGTAACGGCAGACGGCAGGTTTATAAATCAACCTTAACAATGAATACTCTTTGATAAGAAACTTTGCGTGTGTGGACAGGGCATAACAGTAACAGGAGTAGTTCAAGCTTATGGCAACGTAGCATCTTACCGCTAACTTCACGCAAAAAGCCGAACATAACCTCAAATTAAATAATAAACAAAATAGTATTGGTCGGAGTCCGTAATTTTTTTGAATATTTTATATTGAAAGCCATGAAAAACGAGCCTCTGATTTGTCTTCCAGGACAAAGGCTTTCAATTTGCGATGAAACGTTCAGACCAGGTCAAGGATCCTATCAAAGGCAAGGATACATTTACTCAATGTTAGCTGGTACTGTGGATATTGTTGATAAAAATGGTGTTAAAGTTATTGAAGTGCATAGTGCTGGAGAAGAAACGGTTATTCCCTCTCAAGGAGACGTGGTGACGGCACAGGTAATTTTCTGTTACAAAGGATAATGTGTTTTCTAGTAGGTAGTAGGTTCTTGTTAACCGTGTAAACATTAGGTAGGTATTCACGTATTTTTCAATATTAAAAATCGAATTTGGATAATTACATTTTGTTCAAGTACTCAATTTAGCAAGAGAATCAAATTTAAAAAACTGAAAAATTGATTTCCAGCTGATCGTATATTTTCGACATTGACCTCAAGTAGTATGGGACAATCGAACGTCGAACAACGGGCGCGGTGTTGCAAAGTGCTTTATAAATAATTCTACTTCCATCTTTCGGGTTCTGACAGGCAAATATTATTGATGATAAATGTCCGAGTATGTCTCTATTTTAATAATTAATTACAACAGGCGGTGTTGAGGAAGCACATCCTACCTCAAGCATCAATATGTAAATAAGGCTCGGAATTAGATATTTCGAATATTTCTATTTATAAAGTACCTACAGCTTGTTCAATGCTTTTCTGCGGTCACGTCACAGTATTTGATGTTTTGCAGTATGTTGAAGATTGATCGCTCCACATGTGACATTTGTCAAATTGATCCGAAGGACCCTTTTCTAGACGTACGTGATTTTTTTTTCAATGTGTAGAGAGAGACGGAAAAGTATGACGTAACCGCAAGCCATGAACAGAGTACCTCTACCTGAATTAATAACGAGTGTTCAATAAAAAATACGATCAAGTCACCTCTGGATTTCTTATTCTGTCATGAACGTAGGTCGTGGCTAGTTTGTATGGTTTGGCATCATGGCATCTGTGACGGTTAGAAAGTGGATGTCATGTCATGATTGCGATGTTAGCCAGGACATACATTTTTTGAAACAATTGCAATCCATAGGGGACTTGATCGTATTTTTTATTGAACACTCTTTATGGAGTACCTGTCCATATTCAGCAAGAGGGAAAGGCGTAGCAAATTCGCTGAAAATATTATCCGTCTTCGTCTTTTCTGCTGGGGGACGTGTATCCAATCGACAAATTGGATGCGTTAGTCGATAATCTTGGATCGATGCTACAGTGACTAAGTATGTACAAGTATTGCGTATTTTATATCAGTGTACTGGGTTATTGATTATAAATGCCCCCCCTTCCTCCAACTTTTTGACGTTTTAAAAAAAAGGGTCCCAAATAAAAGTTTCATGGTTGAAAATGAAATTTTTAAAGACCCTGTTTTCACATATACAGGGTGTTCCGAAAAGTCTGGGTGAGGTCTAACTTTCTTATTTCAAATTGATGCCCTATTTTTGTGTATCATATTTGGATTCTACTCTGAATTCTAGACATTTTCTATGAAGCATATCCTATACCTAAGTTTGATGTGTAAAAAGATATTTGATATTTATAAATTGAATAGTTCTAATTGATTGTTATTGAAAAGTGACATAATCTATTGTTTCGAAGTACTGACGTAAATGTATGTGTAGGATATACCAAAACTGTTCTAATTTTAAATTCATACCCGAAACATGATCTAAAAATGAAATAACATCTTATTTAAAAAAAACTATTGAATTAAATGCAGAATTATTTATACTTTGATACTTTGAAAGTATCACGATACACTTACACACGGTATGCTGTTGCGCATGACATTGTGATGACAGTTGACTTTTGTGACGTCACGCTCGAGAAAGTATAATCAGTGAATCGAATCCAAAATGAGTTCAGAAGATATAGATGAGATGCAATAAATAATAATTGTAATAACCGTATAGGTTTTTAAAGCTAGTTCAGAACGTGTACAGTACAAATGGTCATAATCAAGTTTGTGAAGGGTGCAAAATAAAATCCATCACATGCTCAGGCAAAACAAGATTATATAGGTATAGGCGTTGAAGAATCGGCGATTACTTTGATTTCAAGATATTTTAGAAAGCAGATTTGGTTTTTTCTACCAGTTACTTCAAACAAAACGCAGTGCTTTACAGTATGTTCCAATAACTAAGTTGTATGATATCGCACCTGCAGTGCAACAAGGGCACATTATCATAGAAAATATACATATAATAGAAAGATGTGCCCTTGTGCGAATATGGTGAATTTTTTCAAAATTAATTTCACGGAAAAAATCTTTTTTATATAAAAAGTTCTGCATGGTCTAAGACCGAAAATCCAACCTTCAGATGACAAATTTTCTCATTCATATACGAGGTTTGTCAAAAAACATGAATAATTGAATAAAGAATAACTGAATGTTAAATTTTGTCAAAACACTATAATATTACAATAACATAAAGTAAAATCAGAGGAAACGGTAAAAGCGAAAAATGCTATTTTCTAATGTTAGTGAATTTCGACATTTTTTTTCTAGTCTTCTTTGAGAATCATTGAAACTAATTTTTCTATTTAAGTCTCGCAGTCGAATATATGTTCGAGTTCTTGCAAAGTACAGGACAACTTCGTAACTCACAGTTGTGGTTTTCAATTGTGACATAGTCTGATTGGCTAGTTTTCTGAAAACGTACTCCTCTTTTGACAAAAAGTCACCATGCATTTTGTGGAATTGGGACTCGAGCTCCAACGCAACTTCCCATAATTCATCACTTGGACGTAAAAGAGAACCTCTAGAAACAGCTTGTATCCAGTCAGGGGCCATATTCATATCCATACTTGATGTAGGTATTCCCAGTGAGTATTTATTCTTGAACTTGAATGCTACGAAGCCTGCTATATATTTCAGTGATTCTTGGCTCACTTTCTCTTTCACGTCAAAATTTTGCATCAGCTAAATTGTTTCATCGTCTATACTTTCTTCTAGATAAGGTGCTTCGACAAAAGAATTCGTGATTTCATACTCCATCATATCTTCTTTTACTTCAAGCGATCCTCCGTTGTGTGAAAGGTTGAACAATATTTTCTGCGTTAAGAAAACTTCGTCTTCCACATCAGATGTTGAAGTTGGAACGCTGCGGGAGTCTTCAAAAATATTCAACAAACATTTTTCAGTTGATTCTATAGTATTTCGATTCTCTGTGAAAATTGCTGCTGAATTTTTACCCAGAATATACCATCGAAGTCGGTATCTGAAGTCCAGCGGAGAAGGGTGATCATGACTTCCACCCATTCCTCGAAGATAAGCGAAAAAATTTTCAAGAACATCTTGGTTTAGTCGGGAAGTTAATATATACTCCAAACCATACTTTTTCTTTAAATAATCGTACATTTCTGACAATGATCTATTTGTCAGTAAAATTCCTTTTTGAAAAGGAATCAATTCCTTGTGATTGTCCACTCTCATAGACTTGACGAATAAAGTCATTTGATCCAGTAAGGTCCTTTGGTTGTCAATATTTGTACCGAAGGCATTTCTTCCCGTGCAGTTCTGGGTGAATTTCGAACGCGAGTTGAGTAACTCAAACCAGTCATTGAAGAGTTGAACCATAACAGAGGCTTTTCTCCATTTTTCGGCATGAGACCCCTCTCTCCACAATATTGTATAGCTTTTGACACTGAGTTCGATAAAAGTTGCACTGCAAGACGTACTCTTTGTCGCATTGATCCTTTCACATGTAAATGTTGTTGAGTTAATCTATGGGCATATGTCAATTCCGATGTTGATATATTAAGGAGCGTTTCAAAGTAGTCGATGTTTATAACCTTATCATCAATTATGAATAAGTGATTTCTTGCGAGTTTTATAAGATGTGGAACATCCGCGAAAACAAAAATCTTTAAAAGCTCGTCACAAGGATGGAGGAAGAAGGAGCTTGTGTAATGTCCGACATTCAGTTTCTTCCATAATGAAACATTTCCTGGACCCATGTCACTTGAAATGGCAACCACAATGAAATTCGCTTGATAAAGTTTAGAAATGATCTGTTCGAGAATCTCTTTTGACATTCGTTGATCAAACTGGTAGTAAACTGGTTGTTTCCAATTTGATATCAATCCACGAATCATGACTACCTGACAAGCTTTGTGTGGCTTGCTCTTTTTTTTTCTCAATATCCATTTTGTTCGAGACGTAAACTTCATTGAATGTTAACACACATAGCCGATCAAGAGTAGTAAAATCAGAGGACTCTTTGGCCATTAGTTTTATAACACTATGTAAAATCCCTTCGCTGACATCAAAATTGACTGCCCAAGTTCTCAAAGTCGACATGCCTGGTAATGGATAACTATTTGCCCTCAAATATCTGTAAGCTTTTGGACTTACACTCCGCGGTGAAATGGCAGAAACGATATCTTCTGTGGACCAACGAATCCTCATATTTTTTTCTGGGCTTAGCAACTTTTTTATTCGTCCCGGAGTAAAGATTTTCGCTAAGAGAGCGTCATATTTTTGGGAAGTAGAAGATTTATCTTCATCTATTTTCTTCAAAAGATTTTCGTTCTGTAATTCCAGCATGTTAACTTTCTGTCTGAGCTCCCCTAGTTCGACCTGATCTCTTCTGAAATAAAATGATTATGCTTCATCTAGTCTCTTCAAAAGGTTTTCGTTTTGTGATTCCAGCATTTTTACTTTCTGTCTGAGCTCCGCTTGTTCGGACTGATTTCTTCTGATATAGAATACGTATGCTTCATCTAGTTTCTTCAAATGTTCGTTCTGTGATTCCAGCATGTTTATTTTTTGTCTGAGCTCCGCTAGTTCGGCCTGATCTCTTCTGAAATAGAATAAATATGTTTTGTCATAATCTAAAATACCCAGATTTAAATTATGCAATATTGTTACTTACTCAGTAGTTGGTATTGTTGGAATTAATTGTTGCTCATCATTTTTCGACAGCTCTAACTTCTCTCCAGTTATGTCAGTGTCATGAGCTTTTTCTTCTTCTTTCAGCTTGTCTCCGCATCTTCTTTTGGCGATTCTCTGTGATGTTTCTTCAGCTTTTCGCTTTTTACCAGCACGTAATGAAAATCCAGGTAAATTCAAAGTAGGTACTGCATCAGTCTTTAGACGACGAGCGTTCTTTGGAAAGTAGTTCAAAAGCCTCTGTTTCAGAGGAATTTCAAAAAACTCTTTTTCAAAATGTATTGAGCAAATCGTTGCTGAAAAAAGACAGATTTACCTAATCGTGTTGTGAATTTTGACAAAAAAACAGCTAAAAAAAAACTACTTCTTGTACCTAGTTCCTCTTAACTTTGTAATCAATCTTGAAACAATGATTGTTTCATAATAGTAGTAACTTACTCGTTTCAACTAAATAAATGCCAGACTTACCATTCTTTAAATTTATTGTATCGTTTCTCCGACATGCAACTTTCCATTGTTTTAACAAATCTGCTCTCTTCGGAAAGCTGTAATATTTTATACCAGCACTTTTGGTGTTTTGATTGTAATGTCTACACCCATCTACTGCACAATTTGGCATTGTAGATTATTATTCACACACCCACTTGAAGTTCCAAAAACTCTAATGGACCCACGCGCACTCAAATTATTAACCCCCATATGCACCGTACAAATCTAATCCGGATAAAGACTTCATCGCGATTATTTTCCATTAGGTGGTATGGAAGATAATCGCGATAAAGACTTCATCCGGATTAGATTTCTACGGTGCATATGGGGGTAAAAAACTCTTTTCGCTGACAATACGCATGCGTCAGTGTGACAGCAGCTGTCATTCATTCTCGAGGGTGACGTAGATGCACATGGGAGACGAAATTTGATAGCCAATAGTGACATACCGTGTATAAGTGTATCGTGGAAAGTATCTAATGACGTGACATTTTCGTCAATACGAGCGTCAATACCTACTTCGAAATCATAGATATATTTCACTTTTTTATAATCATAATTAGTATTATTCAATTCATAAATATCAAATATATTTTTATACATCAAACTTAGGTATAGAACATGCTAGATACAGAATGTTAAGAATTTAAAGGAGAATCCAAATATCAAATAAAAAAATAGGGTATCAATTTGAGTTAAGAAAGTTACAAGTCGCCCAGACTTTTTGGAACACCCTGTATATGAGAAAACAGGTTCTTCAAAAATTTCATTTTCAATCATGAAACTTTTATTTGGGATACTTTTTCTTAAACGTCAAATTAAAAATTTAGAGTGGGGGTGCATTTATAATCAATAACCCTGTACATACAAATCGACTGGGGACACAAAATAGTACTTATTCTCCAAGTTATTCTCAGTGTATCATCGAGCGAAGTATCGAAATTTTCTTTTCAACGTCACGAAAACTTGTCCCGTTTCGAATGTCGTGTGATTCAACTTTGCTTGTTTGAATAATCGCATGTTAGCCTTCTTCAACTCTACGCGACAGACAGTGATAGACTATCATTTCGTTAGAGGCATTAGTTTGTTAGTTCAAATGAGCTTAACAGGCCTTTCTCTCTTGTTGGAATATGAATATTCTTTGATCATACCATTATTGATCCAATCATGTACAAGAAATAGTTCATTCAATGAAAGAAATAGAACCAACAAATATACCTACAATATTCAAAATAGCTGATAGCGAAGAAAAAAAAACAAATGAAAATGTAATCACTTTTAGTCAAAGTGCCTCATGGCCGAGCATGGCCTTTGGCCAAGGCCCCGGCCAAGGCTTTGACAGAAGACAGAACCTATGAGCATATAGTCCGATTCATTTTTTAAGTTCTGGGGTGGTATGTGAAAGATCGTTCATAGAATAAGGTGCAGGCAGGGGTAGGTAATAAATTCTTGTACCCCACCTTAGTTATGGCATCATGACGAAATTATACTTCATCGGAAGGTATCCAGGCTGCTTCGTCCATATTTAATAACAAGCTGTGCAGAGTTATTCTGACACTACTGTCGACTGCCGTCCATAGAATAATGTTCTGTCGTCGAATCCCGCCAATCAATCTGACAAATGAGTTTTGCTCGATTGTCTTCCTATCTCAATCAAGAAGGTATAGATATCACAGTAAGTGAAAGTGATAAAACCGTGGACGGTTGTGATTCACGCACGGATCAGCACTTTCAACATTTGTTCAGATAGCACTTCAGCATTAGAGACTGTTGTGAGAAATGCAGTCCTAAGCAGTCCTAGAATACAAAGGGGTTCTGGTTCTGCATAAGATAATCCAAAACAGCAACAGAGTTATGCTAATATGGGCTCCATGCTACAGCGGTATAAAAGGGAACACTTGGTAGTTAACCCTGGGGGAACACTGACTTGCTAAAATCACGCAGGCCGACCAGAAACAACAGACCCGCTTTTGTTCGTTTTAGCGTTGAATATCACGATCCTCGTTTTGATCCGCATCGAAGTAAATAAACCGAAAGAACGGTAAGAACTTGTTCTAAATAAACAAAAAAAACATGAAATACCCATTGTGAGGTTAGAAAACTGCGATAGAATCACGTCATCATCATTTCAAAATGTTTCAGAGGGACAAGGGGATAACGCATCCGGATCAAGATATTTTTAAGTGGGAGAAATGAATCACATTTCAGCTTCAAGCCGACAAAACGTGATCATGAATCAAAGCAGGTTTTGATTCTTGAATCATTGTCCAACGAAACCGGCTCTGGGAGTCTCCAATAGACTCTATAATCTCTTAAGAGTTGCAACGGGCCCAGAAGGCCTAAGCAATTTTTTGACTATGCCACCGACTTAAACATCAACATCTACATCTACGACACCATGGAGTCACATAGGTGTTTCCAATATTTTTCTTTGAGTAGCTTAAGTTTTGAAAAATGTGTTTGAGATTGGCAAAAAAGATCTTCGCAATATGTTTGTAGTGGGTGTTTTTGGTGTCTCTCCAAACTGCTTTTTGCTCGGTGGTCTTCCAAAAATATTTACCTTCGATTTTCCGTGATTCGTGACTATATTATCATGACTAACCCTAATTTATCATTTTGCAGATCTACATAATCAATCAACAGTATGCCAGATGTTGGATAAAATGTATAGGTTACAGTGTTCTTCGAAGTCCGTTCAAAGCTGTTATCAGAAGAGAAAACATAAGAGCCACAGAAAAAGATAAAATAGAAGTGTTCAAAAGTTTTCGACCTGGAGATATTGTTTTAGCTAGAGTGGTAAGTGAGTCTTTATTCTTGAAAACAAAAAATATGATTTCAATTCCTTGTTCGTCAGTTAGTGTGAGATTATCAGTACCTACTTGAACACAACTTATCTTTCAGCTACCAATAACAGAAGCACATTCCTACCAACTCACAACAGCAGAAAACGAATTGGGTGTTGTTATAGCTCATAGCGAAGCTGGACATTTGATGGTACCAGTGAGTTGGGTGGAAATGCAGTGTCCCAAAACACTTATAAAAGAGTCAAGAAAAGTTGCTAAGATAATACCTGAAAATATTGACATGGAAAAAATGAGCATAGATGACGATTGACATTTAAAAGTGAATAAAAGTTTTCAGAATTGAATTGATTACTTTATTGAGAATTATGTTATGGGTGATTTGGATAATGTTATACAGAAGTATTTCTACATTTGTTTCTTTATCGGTCCGCTTGAGTTTTATAGATGCGTTTGTCAATTTTTTTTTCAAGGCTACTTGAAAACAAAGTAGGTAAGTAAGAATAGGACAGAATTCAGGGGTCAATATTTATGTCGTTTATTATTATAGTTTGTTGTTATAAACCTGATTCAAGTACAGAACATTTATTTTGCAGCCGATTACAAAATAAAAAGTTTACAGTAGGCAAGATGAATTGAATTCAAGCCGTTGAAGATACCAAGATCATACTCATTGGCCAGAATACCTGATGACAAGAAATCATTGAAAAGCACTTTTTCAAATGAAGACATATGCATCTAACGTTACTTAGAAAGAGAAAAACAATTTCTTCATGCAGTTGTATAATCAATAAATTTTGTAAATACATAATCCTGTTACATCAATGAAGAACCAGACCTATCATCCTCATTGCTTTTAAAGTTTTGGAAAGGCATCTCAAGTGTAGTGATTCTAGACTAAAATGTTGACTGGGACCATAACTTATATGATCGGAGAATGTTGACTAGTTGCTTCGCTAATCCGCTAGTGAGTGCAATCGTCTGATTTTTAGTTTTCTGTATCATGACATGTTCAGAGAGGAGATTGTAATTGTTCAAATAACTGTTCGTGTTGAGAAAATAATATGTATGTATACAAAATAATATACAGTTCTCGAATCCGTACAACTATGAAAGGTGGATACAGATACCGTGAAATGCAAATTCTTCCCTCAGAGGTCAATTCCATGTTGCATTGTGCTGTGACGTAACATTACTCAATACGATTTATTGAACAGTTGGACCGCTCACGGAATCTAATCTTTGATCAAACTAAGTAGATCAGCTTGGTATATATGTAAGACTAACTGGGACGGTTACAGAAGTCAGCTGGAAGTAAGCTTGTCTTCCATCAGATCCGAACCCAGAGCACAGCAGATATTGATGTTTCTGCTGAAAAACTAGAGGAAACGCCTACGAAGAAAACTGTAACCTTAAAACCGTAAAGATCAGTAAAAAAAGTACCCTGGAGGAACAGTCACTTGGCTAGGCTAAGAGGAAACACCAGAAGACACTCCAATATAATATGGCAAAACTCACAGGTGATTGGGGATAGCTACACTCTATCACTCACTGAGTACAACAAAATCCTAAAAAAAGCCCTGGACTCCTGCCAGGGTCCTGGAGAAAATTTTACACGGGAGTTGAAACAGCAGCTGAATCCGCACGTATTCACAGGATCCTGCAAAAAGATAACTCAAGCTCAGTCGGGATGATCAGAAAAACCGTCGGAAAAATTCGCGAAATTTGGGAAAGATGCTGGAGGCTCTCACTCAGGTTTCATTTTCAAAAATCAAACAGCCGGGAGACGGCCAACCAGAGATGACATTACCTCAGGGCAATCAGACCTGACTATAGTGCAGCTAACCAGATAGTCAGCACTACTGACAAAATGAGATGGGCAATCAGCACATTTGAGCCCTACAATGCGCCAGGACCAGATGAAATATACCTAACCTGCGCTTCTCCAACATGGGTTGGAACGGTCCCACACCTATGCGGAATTTTCCGAGCTAGCTTTTAGCTCCCCCCCCCAAGTGCATGGAGAACCGCGAAAGCTGCATTTATTCCAAAACCCGGCAGGGAAACGTACACAGAAAGGCTAAAGCGTATCGGCCTATCAGGCTTTTCATCTTTCTGCTGCATATTGTTTCAGTTGAGATGGGTCAAAGTACGTAGCTCATGGCGGCATTTGTTGAGCCTAATCCTTATTATTCAGTTACTGATGCTAAATCACCATGACAAAGTGGCAAAGTTACCCAATGATATCCGTATTGCGCCTATTTTATATATTCAAAGCGACCATGTGTAAAAATTTGGGATGACCGGCTGAACAATCAGTCAATACCAGTAAGTTAAAGAAACTTCATATGTGCCAAAGACATCGATGCTATAACCAAAAGCCCAAAGGCTAGGGGTTGCGAAAGACATGCATTTCTCTCCCACAGATCGATGCTGCCCGTGAAAGTGTGCAGGTAAATACGAATCAGTCAATTCTTAGTTGTATTAAGGAATTCGGCTCCTTAACATGGCGGATTTCGCTTCAGGACTTGAGCCTGCATCCGTACAAGATCCAATTGATCTAGGAGCTCAAAGCTCATGACCCTAGACAATGTAGTCTGTTTGCTAACTAGGCTTTCAAGCGATTGTAAGAGGATTCCGATGTTTGCCGATTTTTTTTTTTAAGAATGGTTAACAAGAGAAACCGACTTTGCTGTGTGAGGGTTTTTGATGTTTCATGTCCCTCCTAATAGGCCGCAAACGACCAATGACCTTAAAGACAACATAACACAGGCATAATTAAGCTCAATAAAATACGCGACGGACATTTGGACGATGTCCGTTTCAAAATCGACCCGTCTTATTGGAAAACCCTGTAGAACACTGGATAATAGCTATTATTCAAGACAGCTGCTTATCTTAAATATAATAATATGATCTTTCAAGGACTCCTCTTTTTAGTTCCCACAACTTAAAATTATTTTTCCATTCTTCTTTTCTCTTTTGTATTGTTCGCACTTTTTCTTAATAGTGATTTGTTCCAATTTCAAAAATAATCTTGATTTTGATAACCAAAAGGACATTTGAATTTTGGATGTTTTGGCAAAAAATTATTTAAAGTCTAGACACATCCCAAAAAAAAAAAATTGGAAAAATATGTTCTGCCTGATTTAAATTATTGATTATTACTTCCATTAATTAAGAATTTAAAAAGCAATTTGTCTAACTACACCTTTACAAGGTAACAATTTTTTTGAACAGGGACCTTCAATAAATTGTTATAGTGATTTGAATACTGAACAAATAAATCAAAAGGTAGAATCATGATGAATAATGCCGCTAGGTATTACATTATCATATACATCATCTTCCTGAATCATCTACATACAAAAGTAGGGAGCCTTGAACTTTATTTAAAATAAGTACTTGATCATTCATTTGCAAGTGTTACAGACTTGGTTTGGCATAATTCAATGAAATCTCACATCACACTTATTGAGAAATAAATCTTCAAAGTTCGAGTCTATTAGTCGGGATTTCCGCAAATAGATTTAAGTGCAACATTTTTTAACCATAACGTCATTTTATAGGTTTCATCTGACTATCATTGGATAAACAAGATGTTTAATCCTTATTTATGCAGAAATATGAATAATTAGGAGAACTGGTATACGGTGGGTGCTTAGACAAAATGTTCTGTGTTGTTGATTAATATATTTGCATTATTATTGATTCACAAGAGTAAACAATGTTAGTTTAAGGATGTTTTTAAGTATCAGGACAATTCTTCGTGGGTAAGAAAAGTCGATGAAATTCTACTACCTGCTACACTATCTCACTACAGTATAACAGCACTTTTTTGCTTACCTAGACACGACTGTTTCAAAGACGCCATAGGAGTTGTCTGGAAATAGTGGTCTTCTACCAAAACAAAACCATATACTTCCTTATCCGATATTCATTTGTGCGGAATTATAAGTTATAGCGCAATATCAATTTTTTTTCTACGTTCCACTTGTATCAATATTTTCACGTAATTAGAGTATGCCATGCTCAAGACTCTAAACTAAAACTAGAAAACCGTTAATATAATAATATGAACTTTACTTTATTCATTGATATTACGCTATAACTTGAAAACAAAATGAGTATCGGATAAGAACATATGGATTTTTCACATTGTTTTCGCGTGTATAATACACAGTTCCAGCAAGAAGGAGAGTTTCAAATCACTGCTAACTCATCAATCGCTGTAGTTGGCTGTATTGAGGAAGAAGGTTCTGGAATCAATGAGACGTGATGATCTGATGAACAATGGTGGGCGAGATCTGGTTTCAAAGATTTCGATAATTTGTCGGTGGTGGTACAAATCTCTGAACTCTCGTCGGTCTCTTAGATGGCTTTGCATAATCGGAGGTTTTACGACCAGTGTAGTTGAGAATCTTTGAATATTAACAGTAAGATTACTTCAAATTAAGAGTAAACTTACTCTTTGAGGAAACTATCGTAGCGAAATGTCTATACAGTGCGGCTCTAAAAGGTTATCTACTCGATAAGACCTTTCGGATGATGTGTCACACGACCCCCCTTTCCATTTAAAAAAATGTTTCAAAATGGCGCCCAGCCGCCATCTTGAATACTAAAAGTACGTCAGTAACATCAAAAAGTAGTATTTCGACAGCAATTAAAGTACGCCAAGTTTCAAAATTTTTGGTGCACACATTAAAAAAAAAGGGGGGGTCCTTTTAGAGCCGCACTGTATAAACTGCTGGACACTCGAACTTATACATGCACATTTTTGGGTTAAATTCAAAGTCCAATATGATCAACGACAATAGAGATATTTCAATGCGGTTTGCGGATTTTTGAAGCTAGTTGCAAGTTTCGTCCGGATTCAGATGCATGGAATGGATCTTTTGTAGAAACAAAAAGTCATGATATATAGGGTGATTCATGAAGTCATGCGAAAGATCAACATTTTTGTGAGTATGCTATGAGGGTGAGCATTGAATTGAGGCGATACAATAGGGTTTGTTACTATGGTGATGTTGATATCTCCAGATGTTTTTGTCAGTTTTTGAATTCAAGCGCGTTGTCATCAGATACGCCCACAAACATCAAATGTGGAGCTAAATGTTTGAAAAGCTATAACTTCGCAATGCATGGACGGATTTCTACGATTTTTGCAGTGTTGGGAGTCTTATTTTAACTCATTAAAAGGAAAATTGAAATAAACAATTTTTTTTGAATCGATAAGGTATTAATTCTCATGGTCAGCGCAAGCCTAAAATTGGTTGAAAATATTATACATCAACAGTTATCAAAAAAGTATTGCTGCATTTAACAAATGAACCTCTTTTCTGTGTAACTTTTGATGAAAACGGCTAGCACCAATCAGACATTCCACAATAATTCATCAAAGGATAGTGTAGCTATGAAATTTTAAACTATATTATATATTTTGAAGTGATCCTGAAAGATTTGTAATTTTTGCCACGTTTAAAATTTCAAAGCTGGATGGGTTCAGTTATTGTAAAATCTCATAAATTTTGCCCCGCTTTCAAATGGTGCTAGCCATTTTTTTCAGAAGTAACACAGAAAACAGTTTTTTTATTGCCATCTCTTGAACGTGTTAAAAGGGCCCAATTTTTTAAATCAACCGTTTCCGTACACTGACAAATTGATTGAAGTTTTAAAATGCACCAATACTTCTTTGATAACTGATGCAGTATCAAGGTTTTATCAAATTCTACGCCTGTGCTATTTATCTGACCATGAGTGTAGGTGCATTATCGTTAAAAAAAGTGCTCATTTTCATTTCAATTTCTCTGAGGTCTCCAGCTCTGCAAAAATCGTAGAAACCCATCGATTCATTGCAGAGTTACAGCATTTGAAACATTTGGTCCCCCTCCCTGATGTTTGTTAGCGTATCTAATGACAACGAGCTTGCATCCAAAAACTGACAAAAATGTCCGGAGATATTAACATTACCTTAGTAACAAACCATATTGTAGTGCCTGAATTCAATGCTTACTGAAATGGCATACTCACAAAAATTTCGATTTTTTGCATGACTTCATGTATAACCCTGTATATCATGTTTCTCAGTTTCTACGAAACATCCTTTCCATGCATCTTAATACGGACAAAACTAGCTTCAAAAATCCGCAAACCGCATTAAAATATCTCTTTTCTCGTAAAACATTTTGGCTTTGAATTTTTCGAAAAAATGTGCATGTATAAGTTCGAGTGTCCAGCAGTTTAGTTGCCGGAAAGGACAAAATTTTGAGTTATTTGGAGAGTTTTGTTCAAAGACTAAAAGAAACCTAATTTTCTGTTATTTTGCCAAATAATTTTTTTTATTTTTTTGTTTTTTTTTTCAAACTTGTCACAACAAATAAAATAAATGTTTTCTTTTTTTTTAATTTAATTCTAGGTGCTCCAAAAAAAACCTTGAAAATCGTTATTATTCAAGTTTTAACGCAATTTGCTATTAATCCCAAGGGATAATTTGGAACAAAGCTTTGAACAAACGTATATCCTCTCCTACTTGGAAAGGGTGACCATGGGACCAATACTTTAGGCAAATGTGGTGATGACCCCTATTTGTCCAAAAATGTTTCGTACATTATTTTTAGCCCTGTAAAGATGTCGGTTTTTCAAAAAAATAATTCCAAACAGAATGATATTTTCAGGAATGCTTGTGGACTGCCTCCTGAGCATCCAATCAAAAAATCTGACTCGAAGTCCTGGTACGTTTTTCGCTGAAGAGGTGGTTTCCTAAAAATCTTTTTAGAGGAAAATGACCCGAATAAAAGTTATGGAGGACCAAGAACTCAACAACTTTGCCTCATAACATTTTATGATAGCAGCGCATCAAATGTCAAATGTAAGCTGTCAAGGAGTGGTTTTAGAAATATTTTTTTTTTTTTTAAAGTACCTTGATGAAAGTTTCAGAGAATCAAAGGCTGAACAACTTTTCTACATACATTTTTTCATAATCCCTATAAAAATGTTTTTGACACCACCCCTGTTGCCAGCGGAATTTTGTCATTTGATGCGCTGTAACTCATTAAATGTTAGAGCTGTGAAAAAGTTTTATGAGGCAAAGTTGTTTAGTTATTGGTTCTCTATAACGTTTATTGAGGTCATTTTGCTCTAAAAAAATGTTCAGGAAACTACCTCTTCAGCTCAAAACGTACCAGGAGTTCAAGTCAGATTTTTTGGTTGGATGCTCAGGAGGCAGTCCACAAGCATCCCTGAAAATATCATTCTGTTAGGTTTTTTTTTTGCCGACATCTATAAGCCGACGACAACTTTACTGGGCTATTTATGTTACGTAGAGAAAAAGTTATTCATAAGAATGTTGACATCTTGTCCTTAATTTTGCGGTACCTATTTACTGTTTTTATGAATTCCGTTTGAATATTGCAACAGTACTAATTTTTCAGAGAGGAGTCTCATTAGGTAACGTTTGGGCAGGAGACTTTTCTGAAGAGATGAAGGATTTTCTTTTAACAAAATGGTGCGTGGGTCGAAGGGTGATTTCCACCTATCGATTATATTCAAATGTGGTGGTTTGAGGTTTGTCGATTGTGACCAACAACCAAAAATGTCAACTTCAAAATTTGGACGGAAAGGATTTCCAGTACCTATTTACATCCAAATAGTGAAATATATTCCGAGTCGATGATATTGCGTTTTTGGCTCATTTTAATGAGATCTCATATTCCTAAGCAAATTTTGAAAGCTTTGTCGAGAAAAGTGTTTTCTTAGAGATAACATGCATAATGACATGTTTATAAGTTTGTCATAAACTTTCGTAAGTAACCGCCAGCACAGAATATTTTGAATATTTTCACTCCAACCTTAATGATAATAACAATAAATAGTAGATACATTGAATAAATCTCATGAAGTTGTTATCTGTAATAAAAGATTGGTTTGACTAAAGCAAAACATAATGTATTCTTTGAACTTCATATCATTTTAAACATTGCGTAAGCTGTATCACTTAATGAAATAACAATATGACTGTGCAACCTCAAATTAGTACAATAATTGACACTAGAATAACGGGTAATGATGAAAAACAATGGCCCCAGATATTGGCTATATTTATGGGTAAGTGGAAACTGTGTCTAGTTACCTTTCTTTAAAAGTACGACATAATTTTTGGTTGATGATAAGATTTTTCAAATGAATGATCGAAGTCCCATCAAAGTTCTTCTTAGACCTCTACCCTTGCCACCCTCATAGAATGTATACCTAGGTACCATCAAAACCCCGAACCCAAAACCCCACAACACCCTTAATGAAATTTTAAAGAAGTCTAGTTTCTTATCATTCAAATACGACTATAAAATCTCACTTTTAATTTTGCACGTTTAATACGAAAGGCTTTTTTCAGGGGGCCAAAACTATTTATTACTAAGTTTGTGTAAAATTTTAGGAATGCTGAAAATAGAAACATATTGCTTCATATTATTTTCCTATATTAATGTCATGTATTCCTATATTTATGTGTGTACAGATCTGATTCGTTGCACAGTTTGTTTCATTTCTTGCCTTACCATACGGTTGTTCATAGAGTGAGAAACATTATTGTTTTGTGGTGTGAAATATGAAAAGTGAACAATTTTTTTCTCTCGGTGCACGCCACTGCTTCTCTGTATCCTTCTGATGCTTGGTCGAGTCCACTGATTATTATGAATGGGCTGATGGTTTATTCTGAACTAAAATATATATAGGACATGATTTTCATTGTAAAACTTATCAGCCACATAGCTTCAAGAATTTCGAATTTTTTGTAAAAAACCCTCAATAAATTTGTTGACGTGCTTCGTCGAATTTCATAAATGTGTCCATTTTCGCGGATAAGGTGGATGGTTAGTTTCAAAATGAGCACCGTGTACAGTGTGGTCATTTTATCTTGCCTGTGATACCATTTTAATAGGATGTAACTTTTCTATTTTGAAAAATGGAAAGGCGAAGCAAACAGCAAATAATTGTCATATGAAAAAAAAGGGGAACATAGAAACATAAGAGGCTCTCAAAATCCATCATAAAAAATCCAGGACCGTATTTAAAAAAACAAAGTTGATGATGGCTGGTCATAGACGAAACGTCGGTTATTCAATTTAATAACGCTATCTTGTGAAGGGGCAATGAAGAAGTTCCATTCATTTCAAAATATCCCTTCAAATGTGGTCAGAAAAAAATGAAAACAATTTTGAAAAATTTAGGTTTTTTCGGATAATTTCGGACTTAGTCGGAATTTCTTGGCTTTTGAAACGGCATTTTGTTAAGCATCAAAATACGCAACTTTGCCTCCATTTAACCGACCTTGTATCTCTCACGGTTTTCAAGATCCCCATGATAGACATCCTTATCTTGGACACACTGTATATCTCAAAACTGAGTAGAATAAATGAGTTCGACTGAATTACAAAAAAGTTAATAAATAACATGTACTTTAGCATGCGCGTAATTTCAGAGTCCCTGCAATCGATTAATATTTTCGATGCGTCGCGACGCTTTTACTCTTGGTAGGCGTCGAATTTTTTTAACAGTGAAAAATAACTACTCGACCCCATACATTGACTACTTTTTACAGAAATCAAATATTCCTATTCGTTTCCGGGATATTGACGTGCGGAGTTTTAAGTGAAAAGCCCTACGTCCGACTAGATCCTCTGATCTAACGTCTTTAAATTTTTCTGGCTGAAAATAACAACTATTCAGTTTTGAAGAACCAACTGGACATGATTTCAAAGAACGAATTCGACATGAATGTAGATACATAACTCCTCAACATGTGATACACACATTTTTGAAACGACTTGGGCATTGTATGAAATAAGCTCGTCACTACAAAGGTTCAATAATATATCATAATATGTATTTCTTCTTCTAATATGTTCTATGGTATTGAACTTCAACGATGGTTGCTGTTTATTTTCAATTAAGATTTTAATCTTTCGTCTATTGGAACACTGTAGGTAACAATCAATCTGTCTTCATCGGTTACCAAGAACAAGAGAACTAGGAATCAAAAAACACGAAACGACCAGAAAACCATCAGAGAACAATGTCTGTTATCCTATTAACATTGCATATTTTGTCTTCGCCATTGGACGCGACCATGCAATAATGTTATTTTGAAAAACTCAAACAATTATCTGAGCTCATAATTATATCGTGATCAGACCAGTTTCTGACATCATCTTCTGTCTGCCATTAATATCAACAGACATATTTTAACGACTACAAATAAACATCAGTCCCACCACCCCATCAAAATAAAGTTACTTTTACCTCTGTCGCCAAAACAATAAAAAAAAATCTCGATGAACAAGTTGACCTCCGTCAACGCTATCTTTCACCTTGAAACTTGTGACTTGGCACCTAAACACGAAAGTAAACATAACTATGATAAAAAATAGACAAATTGATTTATCAAGATATCATGACTATCGAAAAAGTTTGTGAATCCAACGTCATAAATGATAGTCGAGGTCCTTGACGCAAACTGATCATGTTCGCATAACTTCAAAATACACTACTGATCAAGATGACTTCTCTATTTACATTTTTCTTACAGTTTCAGTCGGACTCTTCACCAACGGTATAGTTTTCGCTTGGAGCTCTCCCTATTCTCTAGTAATAGCTCAGGATAAAGTGAACTATAATATCACGGAACAAGAGACGTCACAATTTATGATATATCACCCGGCAGGTAAATAGGAGTGGAATTTGAATTTGATCCTTTATTACAGCACAGTGATATGGTATGAAAGATGATGTATAGCAAATGCCAAACAACTTTCGATCTACGTCATAATTGCCACCAAGCACGTTGTTATGAAGTTTGCTGGTGGCCAAATTTGGTCACCAGCAAATCACATAATAACTCGCTTGGTGGCAAGTATGACGGGAATCGGAAGTTGTTTGGAATTTGCTGTACCTAGTTCTTTTTCAGGTATGATTATAGGTAGCCTGTTATTCATCAATGTAGCAGAATGGCTTGGACGCAAGAAGTCCGTCCTCTTTTTGGTTGTACCTCATATGATAACATGGATCGTGACAATAATAGCCACGACTAAGTGGCATTTCTATATTGCCAAAATGTTCGGAGGACTCGGTGATGCAGTAATGTTTCTTTCCGTGCCAGCTTACATTGGTGAGATAACTAGTCCCACTGTAAGGGGCTACTTTGGAAACTTTCCCACTTGTGCAATGTTTGGCGGACAATTTTTCATAACTGTCATTGGTAGGTATCAAGGTTTTACTAGTATTTCACATAAACAGCTATATTGCAGGTAGCTACCTTGATGTACTAACGTCGGCGTACATATGTGTGGGAATACCCTTAGTATTTGCACTGCTTGTCTCGCTACTTCCAGAGTCACCTTATCAACTTATAAAGAATGGACAAATGGAAGAAGCCAAGAAAAGCATCCAATGGTTCAAAAGAATGCAAAATGTAGAGCCCGCGTTTCTCCAAATAAAGGCAGATGTTGAGCGGCAAATTTCCGAAACTGGAACCTGGGCAGATCTATTCAAGATAGAAAGCAATAGAAAGGCCTTGAGAGCTGGGGTATTTCTCCGTATGGCTCAACAGTTCTCTGGAATAGCTACATTTTCAACGTACACACAACTCGTATTTTCTAAAGCTGGTGGTAACTTCAGTCCTCAAACTTCTTCAATGATATTTGTATTTATTGTATGGATGTTTAATTTTCTTTGCAGTTTTTCTGTAGAGAGATTCGGTAGGAAGCCTTCATTTTTGTATTCTCTTTTATCAGCTGGCAGTGTGCTAGTGGCATTGAGTGTATACTTTATAATTGACCAATATCAATGGGTTGATCTGGCTGGTATTTCTTGGTTCCCGCTTGGCGGCATGTTAGTGTTCGTTGTTATGTTTTCATTCGGACTAGGAGTTATTCCCACATTGATGCTTGCGGAACTATTTTCTGCAAACGTAAAGAATAAGGGTTTGGCCACAATAACAGTTATGTTTGGAATAGCGGTATTCATTTCAACTAATTTATTTCATCTTTTAAATAGCTATCTTGGTTTGTACAGTCCGTTTATGCTCTATGGCATAATGTGTTATTTGGCTTCTATTTTGACGATGAAATGGGTACCTGAGACCAAAGGTAAAACATTAGAACAAATTCAACAAGAGCTAAAGGCAGGTGTGGGTAAAAGTAAACATTGAAAAGAAGCCGTGATTATCATAATTGAACAAGTATTAAGTTTAATTGGAGATTTGGACTTATTTCCCATTTTAAACATTCAAGTATTAAGTTGACCACGTGGCAAATCGGGTGCTCAAGACCGCTTTTGTAGAATGAATAATGTGTCTTAATTATTGCAGTAGTGAAATGACCAACCGATGATCGGAAACGATGCATTGATTATTTCTATTCGATGATAGTTTTCGTCTTAATAATGAGGGATATGATGAAAGTAATAAATTGATTAATCCCGGATGGTTATTGCAAATTGCAGTAACATTCTTCTCATACGTTGATGCCTTATTGTGACTGAGAACAAAAGAGGTTCAAACCGATAATAAAACAGTTCGTTACTTGACCAAAATAGTCACGTACTTATGTGTATTTTCTTCAATAGTATATTGTGCAACAAGCATGGAATGATACCCATTTCCTACGAGTATGAAGGTTTGTAGCACGAGCCGAAGGCGAGTGCAGCAATTCATACGAGTAGGAAATGGTTATTCCATGCGAGTTGTACACTATACTTTTTCTATGAGTCTTAATTATTGTCACTATTGTGTAATTAATGTCGATTTTTACTTTTTGTTTTTGGCGGAGGTGCCAGATCCATTCAGTTTGCACTCGTTTCAATGGCAACAGTTAGGAAATGGTTTCATTTCCGTACAGTCGTAGAAAAACAAAATAAACTATGTAATTCTGCACTTTCCATTAACGGTCGCAGAATGGTTACTGATACCGAAATACTGTGCGTATCATGAATAAAGATTTCTACAGGATGTTTCCTTAACATTGGTGAAAAAATTGAAGAGGGTATTCCTGAGGTATATTTATTAAAAAAGTTCCCATAAACATTTGTCGAAAAATGTTTCCTACAAGCTACGCCCTTTTATATAGGGCACCGTGAAGACGGTTTTTCCTCAATATTTCCGAAGCCGTTCATACAAAAATTATGAAATTTAATAAATCGCATAAACTTTCAATGCTGAATCAGGGTTTGAGCTCAAAATTTTAAGATTTTATCCAGGGGCGTACCATACTGGGGTGGTTGAGGGTAACATTTTTCACATTCTGATTTTTGAATATGATAGTTGCTTCCATTTACTCCACTATAATGGGTAAATGGAAACATTTATGAAGCAAAAGAGAAAACATAGTAAAAAGTTTCCCACTTTTCTCTTGATTGGGATTTACAAGTTTCTCTGTGTATATTCTGATAGGTCAAACTGGAAAGAACCGCCATACATAGGAAAACTTATAATTTTCATTTATGATTTTAAAATATTTTCTTGAGTATTTTCTTCAAAAATCGTTTTCATCTTTCCTGATAGACCTAACATCCAAGTTTTTTATTTAAATAACGTCCTTCTAGTTCATATCGATAGAGCCAGTGGTTTTCGAGATTTTTTTTTTACATCGATGCATCGGCAACCTAAAGACGAGTCTTCCTCAATATTTTCGAAACCGCTCGCACACTCAAATATTGAAATTTGTTACCTGCATAAACTTTTTTACTCCAAATTGAATCCCAATCTAAAATTATTGAAAATTGTTTTATTGGCGTAGCAGACTGAGGCCCATTTTCACAATATCTGGTCACCAAAAAGTCTTGGTAAGTATCCATAGTTTCAATTGAAAAATCACTTGGCAAACAATAGAAACCGCAGCAACTAACCAAGACTTTTTGGTGACCATATATTGTGAAATTAGGCCTGAAGGGGTTAGGGGTAAAAATAGCCTAATTTTTTATATTGATTTATTTTTGACATTCCTATTTTAGAATCAAATTTTCGAAAAAGAGTATCTTTTTCGCGTAAAATCATTCAAGACTGTGATTCTGAAATGAAAATATCAAAGATAAATCAAAATAAAAAAATGAGGATGTTTCTACTAATAACTAGATACGTCGTTACTGACATTTTTTATTCATTCATTCAATTTGGCATCAGAAGTTCATGCAGGTAACAAATTTCAATATTTGAGAGTAAGCGGTTTCGAAAATATTGAGGAAGACGAAGGCCCCCATCAACTTGAACAACAAGGCATCTTGTTATTGAGACGATAACTCAATCAATATTTGCAATTTTGGAAAAATGATAACATACATACATTGAGTAAAGATCATCCTATAGATTTGTTGTAATAGTTTTCAGAAAATATCAAATTTTGATCAGATATTCGATCAAAATCAGATATTCGATAAAAATTTGATATTTTCAAAAAACTATTACAACAAATCTATAGGATGATCTTTTCTCAATTCATGAAGTTTTTTTTTTTATTTTTCCAAATTTCCAAATATTTATTGAGTTCAACAAGATGCCTTGATGGGAGCCTCTTAAAGCTGGCGATGAATCGATGTAAAAAATTGCAATTTTCTCAAAAACCACTACTAGCCTTATCGATATGAACAAATTGTATGTTTTTAAATAAAAAACCTTGATGTACCATATTCTGAAATCAGAGTGGGACACCCGTTCGATAACAGTTCCTTGGCCGTACGAGAAATATGACACATGTCCGACAACCGGTAAAATGAATATTTTTTTCAAATAAATGATTTTTGTACATTATAACAGCACATTTTACATTATTTTTGATGTTATATCACTTTCTAAATACCTTAAGGGTAAGTCATATAATACCATGCCTCAAATAAATTCCAGGCCATCAGATGATTGTTAATCATTATCAAATTCAAAAAGTATATATCGTTAGGAGGCCGAATTAACCTGCGGGTTCAAATAATGTACTTAATTATTATTAGTGAAAATTGCGCCTGACTCCGCCCACCAGAAATACGCGCATCTCGTCGTGATATTCGTCACGTTTTCATTGCCAGAAATATGCCAAATACATTTCGAGATTCCAATTTTGATGGTATATAACTATTCAGCGGAATATTTGCCTTCCTGAATCACAAATCATTAAGCACATTCGCATTCCCTACTTTTAAGGCAGGTCAATCATTGATTAATTACCAAGGCTTATCAATAAAAATTTAGGTATATGTATTGTGTATCTACGTCACCCCATATGCGTAAATGTATACAAATTTATAATCTTCTACAAATTTGTAAATATCATATAGAACGATATGTTTACTTTGAGATTTCAAGTTGATATTACATCGCTCGTCATATGAACACTCGCATCAACATGATTTTGTCATTAATAGCATCATGCAGCTTCAGAATATTTTTAATGTTTCCCCACAACCTCAAGCCTTGATTACGTGAAACTTTTACTAGCAATATAAGCGTATTTTTTCACTTTCTGGGTAGTCAGAGTTAGCATGCATGATTACATAGCTAGTAAACAAATCCTGATCTTGTACACTCTCAACCACCTAGTTGTTGGCCAATGCGCATTGGTTCCACACATACATGAATAGGATCTATCCAAGTTTCTGGAAACTCACGAACATTTTCATAGTTCATGAAATATAAAACCTACCGATTATTCTATATTGATAGTATAATTGATCTCTTTTTTTAGGGGGATATTCTCAACAAACTGTTGCTTCATAAGGATCTAAAAAAATATATATATTTTGTTTATAGTATATTTTGTAATGAATAATAATATGTTTTTGATTTTTGAAAATAAAGAGTTTTATTATTATTTTCATTATTATTATTATTATTATTATAAATCTAACGTCATGGCTCGTGATGTTTTGTTTAACGATTTTGAATGTTTATTACCCAGTATATGATCTATTCTCTATGTCATCGACGTTCGATTGTTTGAAAATCTTTCCTAACAATAAATTGTTTTAAAGAAGTGAAAAATCTGTGTAAAACTGCAAAATTGATGAATCCCCTTCATGATGATAACAATCAAGTCTGTAAATCTTATAGTGTTACTGAACTTTTTATCTGTAATAAAACATTGGTTTCTCTACGGCGAAACATAATATATTCTTTAGTCTACACATCGGTGCAAACATTGCGTAAGGTGCCTATGTTTTACTCGGTGTGAATTTGAACATTGAAAAAAATATGACGGTGGCACCTCAAATAAATACAATAATTGAATCTAAAACAACTGGCAAAGATGAGAAACACTGGCCTCAGATATTGGCTATATTTGTGGGTAAGTGAAAAGTTTTTCGAGTTACTGTGAATAAACACTACATCAACTTTGACAAGTAAATAAATAATTATTATTGTACCCTCTAACTTCTCACTTAAAAAAATGTTGATTCGCTATCGTTTATTTGTGTATTACCATTGATGATTATGATGATGGTGATTGTTTTTTTTTTTTTCGATAATACCCACTGTGTCTATTGAGGTGTGCAACATATGGGATTTTTTTAAATATTCGCAGAACCAAAATTTAAATATCACCAAAAGTTGGTGCATGTTCGATAAACTTATTAGGTGCAATTAGAATGGTTGCAAGCTGAACATAATACACGGTGGATCAAAAAATATAGAAATTTTACAAGAGTGTACCTACCCTTAATTTAAGAAATTTTGCAAAATGTTACAAAGATAAGTTGTCTAGAATTGATAGTTATGTCTGAATATCAAAATAGTGGCGTCCTGGATTTTTTTTTTGGAAAATCATTTTTCATCGCCCAAAAAATGTCTTGTCAACATTCATAAATTGATCAAGATCAAATAACCTTCGCATAACTTTGTCCAGATTCAAGCATTTTTGTGAAATTCTCTTGGATTTAAAATTTTTAAGTAAATCACGTACATTTATTCATCTTTATTGCAACGAACCACAACTTCAAAACTCCGCAAAAAATCTTTTCAACATGGTAAATGATCAGTTATCATCATAAATAATATGCAATAATCAATAAACTCTTATTCAATGTGCAATTTTTGTATTTTATACCTTTATACCTGATGAGTCAATTATTTAATACAGAAAAAAATATATTTTTTTCTATGGCGCTTTGTTTTTGGTATAAAGGCAAAACTTTAGATTCTGAACCACTTTTCTTTATAACATTTTGCTGATTTTTTTAAAATAAGGGTACATTACTCTTGTACAATTTTTAAAGCGATTTTGAGTTTTTTTTTGAATAATTATATAGCGGGAAAAAGTGTATTTTTTGGCGAGGCAGTGTCCGGTTTCTTATTTCAACCAAGGCCTTCTAGATCTTATTTAGAGGCTGAGAAGTCCAGATTCCATATTAGCAATATTTGCAGGAGAAAATTACGCCACTGGATTCGTCATTCTCTGATATGGATCTGAACCAAATTTCATAAACAAATATTCAACATTTACGATTTCACGGCTACTGCTGTCAACTTGCTTGTATGCATTTAGAAGCCTTTTATCTTGTAGTTCATGCGATAATAAATCAGTCATATCAATGACAACGACAATAAACATATTCTGCTCAGGGATATGAAAATCAAAATGCAATAAAACAAGCAGATTTAAAAAAAAAAAAAAACAAAATTAAATTGAACTTTAAATTCAGGATTCCTTAACTAAATGGGTGAGAGTTTGTATAGATGAACATTTTCCTAATCGGTGTATAGGGCGAAATAGTTGATGAATGTAATTTTCTCCCAGAATCCACGACCTAACAGCCCTAGACTTTTTTCTAGTGGGATTTATTAGAGAAAAAGTCTATGAAAATGAAAGAACTGCAAATTAATTGGAACGAGAAAAAAGCCGTTCAATGTAAACAGATACCGGAAATCGCAGATTTTAAGTAGGTACAGGATGTCTCCTTATAATTTGCCACCGCTTTAGAAACTCTATTAACACAGATACAAAAAAATATTCGGATAAATTTTTCATAATTTTTCCTGAAGATTTTATAATAACTAAGCGATAGAACAACTCTATTGGAAACCAGGAGAATTTGGATCAGTGTTATTTTTTCAAATAGAAAGCCCTATATTTTATCGCAGATTCAAGATCTACTCATTTTTTGCCTTTCAGAAGTAAACAGTTCGCCTATGTTTGGAGTAGCCGTTTTCGAGTTATTTGACTTTGAGTAACTTAGTACTATGGCAATGCGGACGAATGATGCAATCATTCGCTGAAACCATCATAGCGAACCATGGAAAACCAAGAAAAACAAAATACAGGGTGTCTTACGGTGACCGTCCATTAGAATATCTCGGGAAATAAAGCAATTGGGATTCTGAAAATTTGTATGGTGGGATATTTCATAGATGTTCTTCTCAAATGAAATAAAAGCAACGTTGCACGACTTCCGGTTATACCGGAAGTGGGTGTCAACTCGCTTATTTTAAAAGGAACACTCTATATATTATTACATTATTGGATTCTACGTAAAATTCTAGGCAGATTTCATGAATCATGTCCTACACCTAAGTATGAGCGTTTTTGAAATTTTTTAGTTTTTATGTCAAAAATGACGTTTGAAGGCTCCTATTTAAATGTGAATTTCACCTACAAGAAGGCCTTCATTATTCAATTTGTATTGGATTTCTTGTTGGAAAGGACCTACTTTAATAGATTTTTCACAGCAATATGAAAACTATAATTACGGGGTGGGACAAAAATAAGATCAAAAATTAAATTCAGAAAATGGCCAAAAATCTATTTTTTCAAATGGAAACCCCTAATTTTTATAATTTTATCTTATTGTGCATTAAAAATAAAGGTGAGGTTGTATAAGATTGTCCTCTCCAAAAATTCTTTTTATTTTTTTTTTTTGAATTTTTGGAATGAACAATATTAGGTAAACTCACCCTTATTTTTAATGCACAATAGGATAAAATTATAAAAATTAGGGGTCTCCATTTGAAAAAATTGATATTTGGCCGTTTTCTGAATTTGATTTTTGATCTTATTTTTGGCCCACCATGTAATATTATAGTTTTCATATCGCTGTAAAAAATCTATTAAAGTAGGTCCTTTTCAACAAGAAATCCAATACAAATTAAATAATGAAGGCTTTCTTATAGGTGAAATTCACATTCAAATAGGAGCCTTCAAACGTCATTTTTGACATAAAAACTAAAATATTTCAAAAACGCTCATACTTAGGTATAGGACATGATACATGAAATCTGCCTAGAATTTTACGCAGAATCCAAAAATGTAAAAATATATAGGGTGTTCCATTTGAAACAAGCGAGTTGGCACCTACTTCCGGTATAACCGGAAGTCGCGCAACGTAGCTATTATTTCATTTGAAGAGAGCATCCTTTTAAACCTCACCATACAAATTTTCAGAATTCCAATCGTTTTATTTCCCGAGATATTCTAATGGACGGTCACCGTGAGACACCCTGTATTTGATGACAGGAAAGTACAGGATATCAGTAACAATTATTGTCATTTGTCTTTATTATCCATGTAGTTTCGATAAAATATCTTACTATTCCCCGCATTGCAAGTTATTGAGAGTGAAATAACTCAAAAACGTCTAGTCCAAACATATATGCAGACTATACAGGGTGTAAATCAAGTACTTGTACACATTTTAAGGAGTGAATCCTTGACTTATTTTAAGACGAGAAGTTCATATGAACAGGGGTCCGCAACGGCTAGGTTTCTGAGATACTGGGCGTCAAAAAATAGTATATTATTCAACGACTGGGAAATGGTGACTATTACTCACTAGGATGGGATTTGCGCCGTAATCATCTGAGTGAGTAATAGACATTTCCCGTGAGTAGAATACTATACTTTTTCTATGATTATTCAATGATTGAAGCGAACTTTGCAACATCTAATTTCATTTGGCCGGCACTTTTAGACAACTGTACTTAAAGTGAGGTTAGCTTGTTAACACAATGACTATGAAACAAGTATGGACGGTCAAATGAGCTGTTTCAAAATGATGGATTTGAAGGTTGACAACTTGTCGGATTTTCTGATTGGCTCTTAAACAGTGGAGTAATGACATCAGATCATTTCATTGGTTGAAAACAATTGAATAATGAAAAAAAAGTCACAATCTCCCTTGCATAGATTTTTTTAACTTGGGTCATTTCCGAGTTTTAAAAAACATCATGTGCTATGTTACACTATCACATTCACATATCACTCTCACCAAATTAGTTGGGTCGGCATAGTCGAAAATGAGATACAATGCGACACAAAAAAGTTATGTTTAATTGAATTCCGAACCAATACTGTATGTGGCGCTCTCTAACATTTAACTGAAAACTAAATTGATATTTCAGTTTCTCGTAATCAATAGACAGTTTTCGTTGCTCCTGGAAATTTCACCGGTTGCGGTTACGAAAGTCGTAGCGATAGCCGCTATTTGACAGATAAAAAAATAGTTTTCGGTGAAGGCAAGAAACAATCCGCTCAACGTTACGTTTAACCTCAACCCTAACCAAAGTCAATGGCAAAAATGTCATCGCAGTCTTGTTTTGATTATGTGTATGTGTTATTTTCGGTTATTTTTTCAAAATGATTGATGATATGGTATTATTGGACTCCAGTGACGAATCAGATGCTGATTTTGAAAATGCCATTTTATAAGAAGTATTGAACAACAACGTCATCCAATATAGAGAAGATATTTACATCATCTGACACTTTCCGGAAATCGTTGCCCTTTTCTTTTTCCTCAAACATTTTCAATACATATGTAATATGTTCTTAACTCCCCTCAAAGAAGCCTTTTTACCTCAAAAATATTGGAAACAATCACACTCTATATAGATACATCCCCATATGGATTATTTGCCAGTATTCCAGTGAGTAAGATCTGTTCAACTTCATCGGTAAACCAAACTCGGTTTCGCCTGATTGTTTTTGAAAAACTTGCTGCTTCTTGATTTGGATTCATTGCGTAAATTGTCTTGGTCTTGAAATCAGCGAAAGTATAAACAAAACCAATGAAATCAAAACCTCAAAACATTGACAATCAAAATGTCAAATAACATATTCTCTTCCACTGCGCATGCGTTTCGCTACGTTAACCGCTATGACTATCGTCCGTTAACAACCGGCATTTATCGGTATCGATATACGATAAATAACATCCAAATGTCAAAGTTGTCAATTAGCGTTAGTCGGAGCTGCATTTTTTGAGCAACGAAAACTGTCTAATATCCCCAGTACCCCGAATTGCGTTCAATCTCCATGTTAATTGACAAAAAAAATAAGCGGAAAACCAGATAAAATAGAAATAAAAGCTGGAGACCAGTATATTATACCGTGCAAATTTATTTCAATTTTATTTTAAATGCATAGCGCTTTCGGCAACAATGCCTCTTCAGTCAGGAGTACAGCAAGTACACAAAACAGGTTACACATTACAAACATAAAGTGTATAGGTGACAAAAAAAAAAAAAAATTAAATACATGTTTGCACGATATATACTCCATGATCTCCACCTTCTTTTTCTACGTACGTGTACAAAGCCCTACAATCACCTTTAAATAAAACAGAGTTGGAAATGTATCAAATCAAATCAGGTGTTGCAGTACAGTCATATACATATAGGTACATTTTATTTGAAACGATATATTATCAAATTAATAATTTGAGCGGCTTTTATAACGACGGTTGTGTCAGTACGGTTATCACCCAACTGATCACGTTACCACTGTCAATTTACAGTATAGTCTTATTATGAAATGCTACTGCGGCTCAGTAAAACAACCAGAAAATGGGGTTATTTTTAGGTAGTAAAAAGATTTCTTTTTTTTGACGCCCTGTATATCAGAAACCAAGCCGTTGCCTTGATAATGTTTATGGTAATGGTAAAGGTGGGGTGGGGCAAAGCCCGGCAAGTAGGCCTAGTGGCCCTTTTCGCCATCCTTGGCCAACCCAACTACTCAAAGCGGCCGTTCTTGTCGTGAATAGGAGCAGACCATCCCAGCTCAGGTACCCCAACTCTTTCTTGGGGATGGTGGCTGTTCCTAAGACCTTCCTTCTCAAGCGACCCCACTTGTCGCAAACTCCCAGCAGGTGCTAGGAGGTTTCCTCCAGCCTTCCGCAGTGGGGGCATAGGGGTGTGATTCGCTTATTCCTAACAAATTCAGGTGTTCGTTGAGCCTGCAATGACCTGTCAGAATGCCAAAGATGGTGCTCAGTGCCTTCCTGCTCTTGTTCAGCAATTGGGTCGTCCTTGGCCTGTGAGGTTCCGATATTGTTTCTTTGGGCTGCCTGAATAATGGGTTACTGTTCCAGTTCTCAACAGTCCTCTCCCACGCTCATTCTTTGAGAGTATGTGAGATCAGTTGTTTACTAAGGCCTAGAAATGGTTCCGATCTGGAAAGTCGCGTGGCAGATCCCCGTTTGGCCAACGTATCCGCTTGCTCATTGCCGGTGATGCCCGCGTGCCCCGGAACCCATACTAGTTTGACCCTCTTGTTCTCACCCGGCACATGCCTCGCATTCTTACTCTCTTGGACAAGCGGGCAGCTTATCCTTGGTTTGATGATTGCTTTTAAGTATCGCTTGACTGCCGGAGTAGATAACAATGTTATTCTCCATTCCTCTTTTTACCTCATCTCTGGAGGCAACCTCTAGGGTAGCGGATATTTTCGCCTGGAAGACTGTTGCAAGTCTTCCAAGGAAAAAAGCTTCGCCAGTGTTCCTGTCAGCCCTGAAAATTCCAGCTCCAGTCGAACCCGTGAGTTCAGCCTTGGAGCCATCTGTGGTGAACCAGACTTGAGTGTTCACAGGCGCCTCCATCGGTTTAGTCAGCCACTCTACCCTCATCGAAGCCGTTGCCTTAGTCAAAGATTCACCTCTTAACATTTGTACGAGTACTTGATTCACACCCTGTATATTTTTGAAAAGCGGAAAATGGATCTCCTTATTTTTCAGTAATAAAAGATAAATGCATGAATTGAATGCTGAAACGTCGGGAAATTGAAAAATAGAGTGTTTTTCTTCTGTCCTTCACCCCACTCACGAACTTGCTGTATTAGATAACCAAGGACACAAACTACAATTTACATAGAGCATTCTACATGTTTGAAAAAAATTAACTTTAAAAAATCATGAAACTTTTATTGGACTATTTTCTTTGCATCTCTGTAAATAGAGTTTCTGAAGAGATAGCAAATTATAAGAAAAAACCCTGTACATGGGGCATGTAAGAAAAAACGGGCTGCAAAAGGACAGTTTTCTATATTTTCACGTCATCATCTGTTGGTCAACGAGAAAAAATGTTATACATATTTTAGAATGTTAATGTAGGCGTTTAACTTTTGGAACTTAATCTAAAGGAACTTTGTCCAAGATATTTATATTTATATATTTTCTCACTTTTTCGAACCACAGGGGAGTTTCGAATGAGACATTTCATCCAATTTAATAAAAAAAAACAAAATGCCAGCCGACACGCTTCCTGCAGCCGATAAACGAAAAGACTGGCCGATCGGATGAGAGAACGCAAAGGGAAAGGATACGTGCCGGACAGGTGTGATTATACGGAATTCATTAATACTTTTACAATTTCCCAATTTCCCTCTCAGACACTCGACGAACTGCATGATCGAAGTTTTGGGTTAGTTTGGGTCAGTGCCTTCATCTTTATACAGACAACACACCCAAAACCCCCCTGAATCTGTGTGCATGGGCCATGGGCGGATATTTGTTCTTGGCAACCATATTATTGGTCCTATTTTCATCAATTTGTTATCAAGAAGATTTTATTAGACAGGTATAGTGCTTGTCCAACAGGATATGATACTGACAACGTAGCGTTTGATATGGCAAAACCGGTGGACATGTGATCTGCGTTCAGTACTTGTTTGAACTCGGTCGGCACTTGGTATTGGTATTGGTATTGGTATTGGTGGGGGTGGGCAAACCACTGCCCGGCGAGTAGGCCGTAAGACCCTTTTTGCCAACCCCAGGACCAATGCAGTTCTAACTAAGTTGATGATGAAGAACATCATCTAGTTATATATTGAACTAGCAGGACCAATTAATTTAGGCTAAAGGTTGATTTATAAAGTTGCCGTCCGCCGTTACGGTTGACGTTCGCCGGTGACGCTAACGTTGCCGTCGCACAATGCATTTATAAACTTTCATACCGTCGATTGTCGTCGAAGATTATCAAATTTTTCGTTCACCTACTTTGAAGTTAATTTGTTTTAGTTCAGTGAGATTTGGTGACTGACTCGAGTATATTTTGGTACAAATCTTAATTTTATGATATAAAAACATGAATTATGGGAACAAAAACCTATTGAGCCATTTTCCTATGGCTTCAGCTACGAACGGCGGACGGCAAAAGATGGAGATGAACGCTCTCTAGCGGTGCGCCAACGGCAAACGGCATGATATAAATGTATGCAGGCGCGTCCATATGTCTATCTCGAACGTCAAACGTTAGCGTTAACGGCGAACGGCGAGTTTATAAATCCCACTTAACTATTAAACTTTTCGTCTGTCAGTAATTGATAATACTCTGTTCAGAAACGTCATACCCGGTGAGAGTGTGATCCAAGTGTCACACACTAACCGTTCAGAATAATCAAGAGCGCACCCTAGACGCACACTGCTTTTCGTTCAAGAATTGACATAGATGCATCCCAGGGTGATCTTTGAATACACCGTATTTTTGTGGTGTGAAGGAGGTGTGATGTGTCATTTGTCAAAATGGGTTTGTGTAGGTTTATATTATCATTCACTAAGACAAAATGCACACAAGACAATGATTAATTCAGTTGTTCAAAATAATGCATTGTAATGTAGAGGATTTCTCTGATGATTGAGTCTTTTGAACACAAGTAAGTACGAAGAAAAATGACTATCATTATTTGGGGAATAGATAATATTCACTCTTAAGTTGATTAATCCGTGAAGATTTACCCGAACATAAACACAACAAACTAATAGTGTTTTCGATTGGGAAAACAAGGGTTGCACTGGGTTTGACCTCGGGCAAAACCAGTAATGATGAAAACTTGCTCTAGGGCAATCCCAATCGAACATACATTTTTCATCGAGTGCTATAATATTGCACGGTAAAATTCCGTTTAAATTGAAATTGGGATCATTAAACTTCTTGAAAATCTAATATTATGTTGTTTCTGCGTAGCGGCTGAAGCGACTCTGAAACTAGACTAATCAGAAGTCCATTTCTCATTGCCAAATGAGAAAATCTTGAGACCAATTAATTATATTGTATTATATAGATCATAGATACTAGGACCAACTTTTTTGAGAAATAAGGTATATGCACCAGATCTTAAATGAAATTAATTCAGTTTTGAGTAGGTACTCGTTTTCCATAACTCGTCAACTCCAGTACCTATTTCTGTATTTCCTTTTTTCGGCACTACTTGATTCCATAATAGCTCTAACTCGAAATTTCTTGTCCACCCACAGAATCACCTCACGAGACGTTTATATCCACCATTTTTCATGTTTTTTCTCAATTTTGATAATGCACTGAAATTGCACTATACCAGCACAAGCTCAAAGGCCTCGTGCCAAAAAATCTGCACTGAGTGCAAAACTCATTGACCCGGTTCCCCAATCGAACATAAAAATCCACTCGATTTCCACCAATCGAACATAAATATTGCCCGAGTGTTGCACCAGTGCTGCCCGATTTTACCAATCGAAAACGCTATTAAATAAACAGCATACTGTCAAACAGCTGACTGAACATACCTAAACGTTCAGAAATACGGATGTGAAGATCACAATCGATCACTCCTTCAATTATCCACAAAAGTCACACTCACACCGAGTACGACGTTTCTGAACTCGCCCCTGCAGTCTACTCAGTAGCGTTAGCCAGTGAGAGTGCCACTAAATACAGAACAGAAAATAATTTCTGCTCACCGCGGGGATCGAACCCACGTCAATCAGAACTAACGGTCTCTCAAGCCGGCGTGTTACACGCTCGGCCACCGTAGCCCCCGGTCGGCACTTAGTTATTCCTTGTCCTTTTCCGTGAAACCGATAGCGCCATAATATACACAATAATTTAACGACTTTTTGGCTTGGGAAATATTTCTATCGATCTTCATAATCCTAACCCACCTTACATGAATCTTTGTGACTTTTTCCTCTTCCCAAGAATAAACATTTTTAATTTTGGGACACTCAAAAGGCTGTATGCGACCATCTATTCCAGCACTACTGCCTGAAGGAGTCGAAAAACCATCTCCAACGCTGTGTGGAAACGCATATGCAGTTATATTAAAATACAAATATTAGAATAGCAGTCTCATTACTTAATATACAACGTTACATGCATTCGGTAAGACATTTTAATCTTCATAAATGCATGAAAGTGGATGATTATCAGTTTCAACATCTTTGTTGATAATATCGCACGTTCTGACGACATTATTTGATCATTTTTTGTTTCATTGTTATTCAAATAAAAGATTAGAGACAATCATTACATGAAAAAACTATTTCGGAACGCATATGATCGAATTTCACGAATTCATTTGAAATAGAATCAAAAGCAAGGTGTAATAAGCCCCATTCAATAAAATCATCTTCACACTAGCCTGAATTTTCGAATATCCTTACACTGCCGAATCATGGATGGAAGATGATTATAATATATTCTTCCCCCATCAAACAAAATAGACTTCTGTATTAGAGACGATCTACTTAGGTCTAGGGAGAGTGATATTGTTAGCTTGACGGGTTAGATGTTCATGTCCAGGAAAAGGCAATCTATCCTGGATCTTGAAAGTTAAATGTAGCTACCTCCAAAATAAACAGTGAAGTCAATGTCAAAATGTTCTTTTCTCTAAACACAGATCTACAAGATTCACGAGGACCCATTCCATACAATGCTCCGATGGACCACTTTTGAAGAACTAACCACTAACTCAATAACCTCTGATTAACATTACCCCAAAACGCAATGCCATAACGGAGGTGCGACTTCACCAAAATAATGACAAACGTTTCTTGCCAGTTGAGGACCCAACTTTAGCTGCAACCCAAACGGCATAACACCCAGATGCCACCCTGGAGCAAATCTTTGAAATGTGTTCCTCAAATATACGCCCAAAAACTTTGCATGCTCTTTTTGCTCCAAAAGATATGAGCCAAGAAGAACCCCATCAACTGAACCCCTGAAAAAAATGATATGCGTCCACATTGAGTTTGAGAAGGTTATCATTGAACCAGCTCCTTATCAAACCAATATCAGTCTTGATTATTTCATTCAACATAGAAACATCCCTATGCCGCCAAACGATAGATGTGTCATCTGCAAAAGGGTAATAGTACCCTGAATCGGCAATCGAGGCAAATCATTTACGTACAAAAGTAATAGAAGAGGGCCAAGTACAGAGCCCTGAGGAACGCCCCACTTCATCTCAGCCAGGTCTGAAGAAGCTGGGCCCACTACAACTTTCTGAAGCCTATCGGACAGAAACGACTTCAATCACTTAACGAGCACACCTTTAAAGCCATAAATTTCCAATTTACCTACCAACACTCCATGATCTACGCAATTCTAGAGTCGTTGTTTTGTTACAGTTTCACTCGGAGCTTTTACCAATGGTCTACATTTTGCCTGGAGCTCTCCCTTTTCTCTAGTAATCGCTCAGGATAAAGTACTCTACAACATCACAGAACAAGAGACGTCGCAGTTTATGGTATATCAGCCGATAGGTAACTGAGTGTAATCAAATATAAAAAATCTACCTTTTCAACATAATATTTTTAAATTTCAGGTATGATTACAGGTAGTATTGCATACCTCTATATAGCAGAATGGCTTGGTCGCAAAAAGTCCGTTATCTTCCTTCTTGTACCCCATATAACAGCATGGATCCTGACAATAATGGCCACTACAAAGTGGGATTTCTATACTGCTAGATTTATCGCGGGTCTGGCTGATGCAGTAATGTTTCTCTCCGTACCGCCATATATTGGTGAGATTAGTACCCCCACTGTGAGAGGATACTTTGGAAACACTCCTACCCTTGCAATGTATGGGGGGCAACTTTTTATAACCATTATTGGTTCGTACAGAGCTTTGCTAATATTGCCACATAATCAGTTATATTGCAGGCAGCTACTTTGATGTTAGAACGTCGTCATACATATGCATTGGAATACCCATAATATTTGCATTACTTGTGTCGCTACTTCCAGAGTCTCCTTATCAACTCATAAAAAATGGACAAATGGAAGAAGCAAAGAAGAGCATCCAATGGTTCCAAAGAATGCAGAATGTAGAGCCCGTGTTTCTTCAAATGAACGCTGATGTTGATAGACAAATTTCCGAAAGTGGATCTTGGGCAGATCTATTTAAGATAGAAAGCAATCGAAAAGCCTTGAGAGCTGGGGTGTTTTTACGTATGTCTCAACAGTTCTGTGGAATATCTACCTTTGCAACGTACACACAACTGGTGTTTTCTAAAGCTGGTGGTAACTTCAGTCCTCAAACGTCCTCGATGATTTTCGTCGGTATTGTCTGGATATTCAATTTTATTTGCAGCTTCTCTGTAGAAAAGTTCGGCAGAAGGCCGTCATATTTGTATTCTCTTTTATCAGCTGGCAGTGTACTAGTGGCATTGAGTGTATACTTTTTAATTGACCAATATCAATGGGTCGACTTGGCTGGTATTTCTTGGTTACCGCTTGGGGGTATGTTAGTTTACGTTATCATGTTTTCGTTCGGACTTGGAGTTATTCCCACATTGATGCTTTCGGAACTATTTTCAGCAAGCATAAAAAGTAAAGGATTGACGTTATTGACAGTTTTCTTTGGCATAGCAGTATTTATTTCAACTAATCTGTTTCATGTTTTAAACAACTATTTTGGCTTGTACAGTCCGTTCTTGTTCTATGGGGTTATGTGTTATCTTTCTTCTATTTTGACAATGAGATGGGTGCCTGAGACCAAGGGAAAGACATTAGAAGAAATTCAACAAGGGTTGAAGGATACGAAGAAAAGTTCAAGTTCAAGAGCGGTGTAAACATCATATGTGTATCAAGTTGACATAACATTCAAATATTTTGAACATTAAAAAAAGTATTCGTGGTTTCTTTCATCAATAATTGTGTGCACAAGTGAGAAGTAGTTTTTTTTAAATTGACCCTTTATCAAGAACTCGATGAAAAAGTGATGTAAGTGTTGGAGAATATATTAAAAAAATGTCAGTTTTAGTTGTTGGTTTTCATGGTTGGTTGTAGGTATTCTAAAAAATGCCAATTTTGTTCGTGGATCACCAATTTGAGGGATTGTGCAAATAATGCAGTTTAAACACTTGCTGAAAACGTAGGTAATGTGAAATTGTAAATAAGAAAAATTATTGTAACCACAAGTGAAATAGGAAACAACGCACTAATTCCGAGCACATAATGTAAAATTTTAAGTGATCTGGATCTATTTTTCTTTAGGCACCTCTATACTCTATAGCTAGTTTTTTCTTGTTTGTTGGGACAGATATAGGTTTCCATGCACAAAAAGTCTTGAAGAAGTACACTTTTGTACAAAAAGTCTGGTTACAGATAGGTAGGTATTGGTATCTTTGAAAAACAACATTGAATCTGTAATTACGAAGATGCCCAAATCCATTTGGTACGTTGAATAATTAAGCTCAAAACACCATAAGAATTACGAAAAATTTGACGAGTTCCGCGAACATTTGTTATGTCTTGATCAATCATAAAGAGTTGTATTTATAAAAATGTCAAAGTTTAAAAACTTGTAATATGGACCTTGAATTGAATTTTACAATGTTACGGCCTTGCTTCTTGAATAGATACCCAATCATTGTCTGATATATTGAATAGAGGATTTCGGAATCATAATAATAATTGTATCCTTCTTTTCTGTGAAATGTCTATAAAAAATGAGTGTTAAGTTGTGTTTCCAAGTCTAAAAAAAAAACAATGTATACAACTTTCTCAATCATTCGACCCAGATTTCTTTCCATAAAGTCAATTCGAATCATGTTTGGAAACAGGATGACAGGTGAAGATTATATGGTTGCTGAAGCAATGCACACATCTAATTTTTGCTGAACGTTCCAATATGGCCGTTTTTTTACAATTTCACCTTACCCCTGTCAAGAATATCAAGACCAAAAAACAAAGGCCATAACTTTACTAGCTGAAGCAATAACTTTTGCTTTCCTTGGAAGCTTCTATGCATTGTTTTGATTGCGGTTTCAATCAAAATTTTCACCTCATTATGAAGATTGGATGTTCCTTTAACACTATTTTCATCTAATCAATGATTATTTTGGTTTGAAATCAACCGGATGGAAGTAATAATAAGGTACTGAGGTAGTTATTTTGCAAAAACGATCTGCATATTCAAGCGAATGCCATAAAACTTATCTAATTCGAAACAACATAGGTATTTCAAAGGAAAGAGAAGATCTGTTCGCGTTCAAGAACTTGCAAACAATAAAAAAATTTATCAAGATTGTCGTTTCGGAAAATTATTGATAATTTTCTGAATCCTGGATGACAATCCTAAATTAATTTTTGTTGTTTACTGAAACTTGTGTAAATTATGAATTTTCTCAAGACCCTGAATCTTCTCGACAGTTTGGAGGTTGACAAAGACTTCAAGTTTCTGATGCACATTCCCAAAAATTCTAAAATCCCTCTTTAGAATATGGAAAGTTCATTTATTCTGTTCAATAAAAGACAGACTCCCTTTGCGGAATCTCTGCCTGATCACTTTATTTGAAATCATTCTTCCAATGAATAATCCTTAGTGAAAACTTTGATAAGTCACTGATGGTTTTAAATCATTGAATACTTATGGTAAGCCATAAAACGAGGAAGTTCACTGTGATCGTGGGATATACCAGAGACATCAACTCTTTTCGTCCAACAACAGGTGATTTTGAGCTCATTGATTTTCTCGCACCTCTAGCTGTTTCGTACGTTACACTAATATCCCTTTCTAACCCAAATCGATCACATTCCGCCATTTTAGATTTATTTATTTTAATTATTTAATCCATTGATCTTAACACATTATGCAATTTTGCTTATAACAGTTGACAAATAAGTAGGGGATAAAATAAAATAAGTTCGATTAATGCCTGGTTTATCCAACACATTCATAAGCATAAGCATAACTTTAGTCATAAGCACAAAAGTTGAACTTATGGGTTCTTATGAACGTGTTTATACAAACATATCGATAAGCATAAGGATAAGAAAGTTGATAATTTTCATCTTTATGTATAAAGTTATGCAAAAATCGGAACAGCGCAGGCGTCATTTCTGACAATCTACGGTAGTAGTCAAATATAGTCCTGTCTTCATATAAGTATTATCATGATTTTCTTTGGTGCCTGGCTTCTCGATAGTTGTTTATGTTCTGTTTTGGTTTCTGAATGTTTACTGATTTGTGCATTTTTGTGAATATTTCAATATTTCCTGAAGTCAGTTTTAATTTTATGTTAAGTATGAATTTTGATTGACAAGCAAATTTTTTACGCTTATGCTTATGAAGTTGTAAAAACCACCTCAAAGTTACGCATATATTTACGACTGTGCTTATGACTTTAAGTTATGCTTATGCTTATGATTTTTTTGTATAAACACCAGGCATAAGTTTCGAAAACATTGATCTTTCGGGCAAAAATACGTACATATCTACTCAAATTCTATATCATATTGCGTTCACAGAAATGATTATAATGTATTGATTAATAACCACCGATGCCTAAAAAATCATATTATGAAAGTCTGATTGTACCGAGTGTTGATAAATATTATTCATTTTAACAATGTATTTTTGAGAAAGTGGTATCGTTGTACTTCACTTGCCAGGGTTGAGTGGATCATTGGAATGGCAACATTATAGAACTGATGCATGATGGTCCCATTCGTCATTGTTGAGAGGCAAGTGAACTTGGATCAGAGCTAAACTTGTGTTCTTACTTGTTCAAGGTCCGTCAAAGCAAGGGTATTTTGAGGTGAAGTTATGGGATGGTACATGCAGATGGTGGTGTGTGTGGTGTTCTGAAACTTCAAAAAGGTGTTTCACAAGGGTCGGTTTTGCAAGGTTTCTTGTTTCTGATATACATAACGTATGGTCCGAAAGTTTTGGGAAAAAATTCACCTGGACCCGTATTCCGTGTACCTGTGGAATTCTAGCAACATGTCGGTTTCCCATCATTTTACACAGAGAGCGACGTGTTGCTATGGAATTCCACAGTACACGAAATCACCCCCCTGGTTTGATTGAGTGGCAGAATGCTTTCAATGAAGTAGGTCATCGAAACGAATTGTCACCAGTCAATTCATTTTAATAAACAAAGTTTTTGGTTTCTGCTTCACAAAATGTCTTGTAAATATGATCTTCGTCGAGGTATTTATAATCTGGTTGGGCGAATGCGATATTGAGTCGGAAGGTCTATAGTAACGGAAGAGAAGCATAAAATCAAGAACAATTGCGTTGCCGTATATCCACTAAATTAGAGAAATCAACGCTGCGGTCCAAAGGATGATGCAACGCGTCAGAGGAAATCTTAGGCAAATCGAATATAACGGTCTCTTGTCGATTATTTGAATTTTGCTTTATAATAAGAATAGTCAAGATTGTTTAAAAATATGATAAAAATATAAAACTATTTATATAAGTGTTCTCTGTAATTTTTTCCAAAACTTTCGGACCATACGTTATATTGATGATCTAACCACTACACCATTCACGTCACTTGCCGAAAATAGATGTAGGTATCTCCTGCAGTGCTTTATTTTGATAGAAAGATATCCAAAGAGCTGCTTATGACCGAAGTGGAAAAAAATATTTTAGTAATAATGCTAGAAAAAACTAAGAAGCTAGTTTTAACCAAGAATCAATCTTTAAAAAAAATTAAAAATATTTGCAATTTTCACTGGTTTGGTTAACATTCAGTGATTCAAATTTTTGATCAGTAATTAGATATTTGATAAAGATAAAGATCATAGATTAAGCTTGTATCACTTTTTCATGGTCATGATACGTCTATTGAAAATGGAAATGGTTTACTGGGTCCATAAAAAAATCAATAAATTATTATTTTTTTCAAACACCCTATACATTCCAAGAACAATCGCGCTATGAATATTATGATTATGAAAACAGCAGATAAATATCATTCTTTATACCGGTTCCGTCTATATACCATATTGATTATTCCGTCTTGGAATCTGAATAAATCAGTTCAAGAACACCCTCTAGTTTTGGCAGTGATCTTTGACGTAATACCTCACCGTGCAAAAGAATCAGTATCGATCTTGTGGTACGTACGTAAGACTTTCACTTTTTCGTCGGACTTATACGCGGTTTTTATCGAATTTCGAATAGGTAGTTCGTGAGTGTGAAGAGTTAATTGGTACTTACTTACGAGTGTTTGTGAATTTTCATTGGATTGAAAATGTTCAAGAAGGTATTTTTTTCATTGAAGATACATCTTGTTACCTATTGCTAGTTATTTGTCTATTCTTGTACTTCCAGTACCTACATAATATGTGTAATTTATTTCTAAATAATAATCGTTGTAATTTTATTCTCAATGAGATGAAATCAGGTTCTGAAAGAAACAATATCCGAAAGAATATTTGCGTGTTTTGGAAATCAGCATACGGATCCTGAATACATATCAAACGATTGTTAATGAATAACTTGTTTTATTGTGAAACGAATAGCACGGAATATCAAACGGCGAACAAAACATACAATATAAAAAGTTAGCAACTTCAAAATTTCTTACTAGTTTCACTAGAGATGAGGAATATACTATGCATAACTTCTTTTTTTCGCATTTGTTGATCTTATGCAATATTTAATCGATCATCATTTCACTAAACTGGCTTTTGCTTCTCAGGGGAGTCCAATTTCCTTCACCATTGTGAATTGAAATTATCATTGGAACGGTTAAACTTTTGCTCCTACTACATTCATCAACATCATTCGTACTTCCTTATTCACTCATGATACTATCCGTTCCCTCACATATGGCATGAGCTTAGCTCTGTTAACTTAAAAATTCTCATAAGATCTGATATTGCAAAGGTCATTGAGTGGTTCAAAGCCTGTCTGTCTTGAGAACCAGCAAAATTTGATTAATACACCTCAAGTATATTCACCCAAGCAAGGGTTGACAGTTTATTGGGTCATATCAACTCAAAAATATTGTGATCGACAGCTAATAGACATATAGCCAATATGTTTGCTTTAAAATGTCCTCTAGCTGCTTTGTTGTTCTTGTGTTGGAGAGGTTCTTAGAAACCGGGCCATGCCAAAGTATTGTACCAACCTCTAATGAAAAGTACGTTATGACATTATCAAATGTCATAACGTACAGTGGGAAACATTTGAATTCGCACACAATATTTTAAACAACCCTCGTAAAATTTCAAACTTTGTCATAGTAACACATCACTTTTGTCAAAATGACAAGTCATAAGTAAACAAAAAAGCTGATTTTTGGTTTTGGGAATGATTAATTAGTCAGCATAGTTCAAATAATCTTAATACAACAAGATGCATGGTTTCTCAAATACATTGTCCAGTGATGCGACGGGCGAAGGGCAATTAAATTATTGGCAAGTATGTAAGATATTCATTAAGAAAAGAAAATATAAGAAGGTAATAGAAAATGCATTAATTGCATCTCTTTTATATCAGATTACTAAATATATATCACCTCAAACAAATCCCAGCGCAGATACTACACAATACCGTTGTTTGAGTCCTAACGACAATACTCACCGCGGTGGCTTGATAGTTTTTGTTATTCATGGTTTAAACCAAAAATCATCGAAGTAAACAAACGGCACGTGATCAGAGGCCACTGCCGCTCTAGCAGATCACATGTGCGTTGGTTTAATTCACCTATGCATATTACGAGGGTTGTCAAAAAGTAACTGGGTGTGCGAATTCATATGCTTTCCACTGTACTTTTGCAAAAATATTAAAGAAATCATTAAAATATGAGAAAGGTAGAGCGGAATACATAGCATATTTCTGTACCTTGGTGGAAAAAGGGCCAAAGTCCAATTTCACTATATTTGGGTTATGAACATGAGAAGCTCGGTTATTATAAATAGTCTATTAGAAGGGGCCAAAGAACAAAATAATTGTGTTTTGATGAAAAAAAATAAAAACCGAGAGGCTTATGTCCACTTCTAATAGATATAAAAGGGCCAATGTCTGGACATGGGCGTTTTTAAGATATAGCAAGTATAATACAAACGACCAATGTTGTTGTTTTATTGTTAACAAAAGGGCCGATGTCCGATAGTTTTTCGATATCGCATCAACCAATGTCCGCATTTAGGTGCCAATGTCCATAATGCTTCCCGATTCTTTGGGCGAATGTCCAGTTTTGCTGTCATATAAAAGACAAGCGTTACAATTCCAGAAAATATCCTTCTTATTACGAAGAGTGACACGGACAAAAAAATAGAATAAAAAAAAACGGTTTTTGGTCTTTGAAAAAACATGAATGAATATACATCTTATGCGATATTTTGAGCTAAGGGGTGGTGAATAAAGGTGCAGCGAAAAGGACGGAAAAAGGATAAAAACACCTCTAGTGACAACTAGTGTGAAAGAACAAAAGTCTAAGGAAAAAGTGCATATCACATGAAAAACAGGTTTCTTTCTCAACTTCTCAGATTATTCTACATTTCAATCTATCTGGAGTACAAAGTACAAAAATATTAATCACGCAAAACCTTGGCTATCGGTACCTGTTTAGTGACATATATGCCAACAGATTTAACTGTGGTTGTGGATAGTTGATTATATAGTGCGGCTCAAAAAAATAGGGGAGGAGAGTTTTAAACAATGAATGAAGTTTGGATCTCCAATAAATGACAACAACATTTCTCAACACAGTAGTGACGGCTAAGAATGTTGAAACAGAAGTTGGGCGCCTTTTGAAAAAAAAATCTGCCTTAAAATTGAAAAATTAGAACGTGACAGGGATTTTACTTTCAGGGTGTTGAGTGTAAGTATGAAAAGAACTTCAAAATGAGGTATCACTCAACCTCTCTATCTATTCAATTTTTTTTTTCAAAATGACACCCAGCCGCTATTTTGAATACTGGAAGTACATCAGTGACATCAAAAAGAAGTATTTCGATAAAAATCATTGAAGTATGCGAGGTATCAAAAATGTTATTGCGCTGATTCAAAAAAAGGAGAAGGGGCCTTTTTGATCCGCACTGTATAATTTGATGAGAATCACCGAAGAAATAAGTCGTGATGAAGGTAGAAAAATGATTAATGTGAATGTAGGTATTGATGGAACCTCCATAAATATCATATAATAATGTTACTGGAACCAGATATAGCTCATACGTAACATGGTTAAAAAATGTGAAAAAAGGATGGGATTTTATTGTAAAAAAACCAGTTGATCAATGTCTTCTCTGAACAATTTTTGTGCTCTATCGATTTTCTTCTGTATTCTCTTTTACGCCCAACAGGACATTTTACTGTAATATACAAGTTGACATCAAACAGAATACACTCCCGAACGTTAACGGAGTAGTAAAAAAGCAAAACTCGGTGTAATATCGTCAGTGGCATCTTTGCAGTTGGTACATTAATCAAAGCACGAACCAATAGGAACAAAGAAGTGCGTGCTTGTCTGACAATTTATTACTTTTCTTTTTCTTTAAGTAGTCACTGTTCATTATTTATGATGTCGAAAACCCTGTTTTGATAATTTCGCGAATCATAATCTATAATATAGAATATGTAACACTTTTTGCTACAGCACAATACAGTTGAAAAAATTCTGATGAACTTGAGAGATCTAAACTTTTTGCAGATAGTTCTGTTCAGCAGTCTATTCTGCTTATCCTTAGCAGATCAGATAGCGAATGAAGAAGTTAACTTACTTCCTCCACCTCCTCATCCATACGCATTTGGCTACGCCGCTGGCAGGTTCCCTGGTCATATTGATAGAACCCATTCGGAGGTATCTGATGGATCTGGTGTTGTACAAGGTAAATATCTCTGTGTGAGGGGGATTTAAGCGACAACTTTTATTTCTAGGATCTTACGCATACGTCGATCCTTATTTACAAATCAGAAAAGTAGATTACATTGCTGATCAGAATGGATTCCATCCAATCCTCAACAAACATGTTCCCGATCTACCAAACGACACCCCTGTAGTAGCAGCGGCTAAAGAGAAACATTTGATTCAATATGCTAGAATTGCTGATTCCCATCAGCATCTGCCACAGGTAAAATTCAATAATAATTATTGAGGATGCTTGTTTCAATGATGTTTTTGTAATCAATCAGGCAACTGTACCAGCTGAAACTCAGGCCGTCCAGCAAGCCAAAAACAAACATTTTAGTCTATTTCAAAAAATCGCGGAAGATCACGCTAGAATTGGTGCTGAACGGGAAGCTCAACGATTGGCAGAGGAGGCTCAGTATCCCAATTCTCTGGAGCACTAAGAATTAGCCTGTTTGTGGCTTATAAGATCCACAAAAACCTGGAACCTTTTGAACTACAGTGTATAGTGATACCTGATGTTATATACTTTGTATGAGTTTTTCTGTTTGTTTTATTTAATTATTTATTTAATTTTGAACTGATCAAGAGGATCTTGAAGTTAACGTATTCTTCTGCTATCCTTAAGTTTTTCCTTCTGGAGCAATTTCTAGCAAATATTATCAAGTGAACATTGCTATTCTGAACGACCTCAATATTTCTTGTGAGAAAGCTTCACCCTTTATCAAAATATGGGGTGCAGATTCCTTGAGTTTTCCACAGAATCTGGCAGGAGTCCTTATATACACCTTTATCCCATATCTTTTGCAGCTGTTCTTTCATTAGGTGGAGTCTTTTAGTCACTCCAACTAATCATTTTGTATCTTACCTATTTAGTAATTGAAAGTTCTTTTGCTCACACAATCCAGCTGTAACGAAGTTCCAGAATTTTCCAATTTTCTCTTACCGTGACTCCGTTTCATTCCGTTACTTTGTTAACCAATTACCGAAATGTGAAGTTTATATTATTTTCCGCATCTTATAATCTACTGTTACATTTTCCGAAATATCCTTTCAATTGTCCGGCGATTAAAACAAATAATAATTCTATTTAACTGATGCGCACTAGACACAGAGATATCAACGCAAAACTCGTACCGAATCTCCCACTCAAGTGGGAAGATTTAACCGGCTACTTCGGGAGAAAATCATTTTGGGATCGAGAGCATTTGACCGTTAACCAAAACACGTACAAGTCCACCAAAACTCCGTTTCGATCCGTACCGCGAAATCCGACCTTTTTCTTACTTACGACCACTAGGCAAGGCAGGAGTGAAGTAACACCGCTTTTTCTTTAGAAACCCGCGCTTCCGTCCGTTTCATTTTCACACCGTCTTTCCATCAACGTACCAAACCGACTCGAAAAATTCCTTTTTCGCTGTTCTAGTTGGACAAAACTAGACTTACTTGGTGTGCCGCTTATACCTTCAAAACCTCGAATAACAAAGTCATCAAAAACCTCAGTTCAAGTGAGTTTATTTTTAAAAAATCCCATTCCACTGCTATAAACTGCTCGTCAAAATAGACAAACATAGCAATTTTTTTGCCCATATTCAATAAGCTGTAAGTTTGAATCGAATAAACGGATTTTGTCGACTATTTTAGCGTTTTGAAGATTGACTCTCTCACATAGACTGACTTTGGCAGATTTGATGTGAGATGAGGTTTTCTATGATATGTAAGGAGCGGAAGAAAGTTATGCATTTTTTTTAAATTTCAAGATACTGGCATTTTGCTAAAAGTAATTCTTTACCAAATTTAAACTACATCGACGATGAGATCTTGAATTGTTTGTTGGGATAGCTAAGTCAACTACCTCGGGATGTATTTTGTATTTTCCTGATAACAAAAGATAATCCATTTTATCCCAATTCGTATTTTGTGATGTTTTTTTTTAGTTTACCCTCAAAGTATAAATTTAGTGAAGAATTATTTTCAGCAAAATAGCAGAATCTTGAAAATTTTAATGATTGCATCACTTTCTTCCGCTCCCTGTATACAATATATAGAACACCTCATCTCGCACAAGATCTGCAGAAGTCAGTCCAATGTGAGAAAGTCGATCTTCAAAACGCTAATATACAGGGTGTTTCCTAAAGATTGGTAAAAAATTCGTTGTGTGATTCCTGGGGTATTTTCATGAAAAAAAGTTCCTATAAACATTTGCCGAAAAATGCTTCCTAAGGGAGCTACGCCCCTTTAAATAGGGCACCCCGAAGACGGTTTTTCCTCAATATTTCCGAAACCTTACATACAAAAATCATGAAATTTGGTACATCATACAAACTTTTAATGCTGAATGAGAATTTGAGCTCAGAATTTCAAAATTTTAATCAGGGGCGTACCATACTGGCGTACCATACCATTTAAAAAATTGGATTCTTTTAACCTTTAACCCCGCCAGTATGGTACGCCCCTGATTAAAATTTTGAAAATCTGAGCTCAAATTCTCATTCAGCATTAAAAGTTTGTATGATGTACCAAATTTCATGATTTTTGTATGTAAGGTTTCGGAAATATTGAGGAAAAACCGTCTTCGGGGTGCCCTATTTAAAGGGGCGTAGCTCCCTTAGGAAGCATTTTTCGGCAAATGTTTATAGGAACTTTTTTTCATGAAAATACCCCAGGAATCACACAACGAATTTTTTTCCAATCTTTAGGAAACACCCTGTATACAGTCGACAAAATCCGTTTATTCGTTTCGAAGTAACACCACAGGTAACACCTTATTGAATATATCGATGGCCTAGCGCACAAATGTTAATCACACTAACATATAATTTGAGACATATATTTTCCTATGCACACAAAACACAAATGCAAAGTGAAATATTCAAATTGGTAGGTGCCAGTGCCATCTTCCAGTCGTGTTAAAACTGTTAAGTACTTGTAAACCTTGTTCCTAGGGTAAATAACCATACCCCACATGTGATAATTGCGTACTCAACAGATATTGTGTGCTAAATCAAACTGCGCTAACTGTATTTAACACATTTGGGTCTAGTGAAAAGTGAGGTTACAACAAGATTATTTGCTCAAATCCCGGCGCAAGTATGCCAAATGAGTATAAAATAATTCATGTTGTGTTTTTCTTCATCAAACAAAAATTACGTGTACTGTTGAAAATGTCCTCAAACATGTGTTTTATTTGTGACGGAGTCCTGGATAATAATTTAGAAAAAGCGACTACTGTGCGGGAGAAAGGATTGAACGTTTACGTTTATTGTGTCAAGTAAGAAAAGAAAAGACGGCGAGCATGTTCAGCTAAGCAGAACAACTGAAGTTGTGGTTCATGAAAGATGTCGTGAAAATTATACCAATGAAAGGATGATTTCCGCTTATTTGAGGAGGTTAGAGCAAGGTAGAGAGCAGCAGGTTAAAAGACGTTCGACTGAAGAACCTTTCTCGTACGAGACTTGTTGTTTTATGTGTGGCCTCCTCATAACTCCCGAGTTTATACAACAACAGAGAAAAAAAAAGAGCAATCGTGATATTGTGTATCAGGTTCGAGTTCTAAAAGTCAAGGAAACTATCATGAAAAGAGCAGAAGAACGCGGTGATGAGTACGGACAAGCCATAATTAAGCGTCTTCTACCTATCGCAGACTTGATGGCCTCTGATTGTCAGTACGATAGTTCATGCATGAGAAAACTGTACAATCGTTCAAAAATACAAGACAAGGGAGCAAGGGGTCCATTCGCCAATGATGTTGAAGAAGCAATGGAAGATGTATACAGTTATCCAGAGAATAGTGATGGAGAGTGCCAGTTTACGTTCGACGAGTTAATGAACCAAATTAAAGGGGATTATTTTCTTGACAAAAAAAACAGTCATCTACTCAAAAAATATGGAAGCGACATACTAATCACTTTTTTGCCAAATGAAACGCAGCTGATGGTATGTTTTAAAAATACAGGATATAAGTTTTTGAATGATGCCTGGTACCAGCAAAACCTGAAAACGAACAAGAAGAAAGACTTCGTGTCGTTAAGGCAGCTGCTGCAATTATCGTTGAGGATATCCGAAGACAGCCTTATGACACAGGACATCAGTACCCCCCACCTGATAAGTTTTTAGATAACAATGAAGAACTCATTCCTGAAACCCTCCGTACATTCTTGGAAACAGTTGTACTACACAAAAAACGTGGATACCATGATGAAGAAAAAAAGTACAGCGGTGGCGCATAGTCTTGTAGCAGCGGTGCGACCCAGATTGTTCATCTCGCCTGTTCTGGTAGGGTTGGCAGTTTTTTTGTACAAAAAGTACGGCTCAAGAGAATAAGTTGACGTAGTATCCTCACTAGGGTTTTGTGCATCTTATACAGAAGCTGTGCGTCTGGAAACAAAATCTTGCAAGACCATACATTGTTCCTACACGCTGTGAGTGGATGTGACACCACTTCCGCTGTTTTTAATCAAAGAAAAATAAAATTCCTTGAAGTCCTTCAGAAAAACAACGACTTGATACCAGTTATTGAGGTTCTCAAGGACTCTCAAGCTCAGCAGGATGAGATTGCTGAAGCTGGAAACAAGTTCCTCAACGCCTTGGATGGGAAAGGTCGAGGAGCTAATTTAAACAACTTAAGATACAGGCATTACATATCATCATCTTATAAAAACAACGTAAACATTGCCTCACTACCTCCAACTGAAGCTGCTGCACGTGAACATTCATTGAGAGTTTACTTTCAGGTGCAGCAGTGGTGATCTGGACCGAAAAAAGACCCGAATCAGTGGGGGTAGAAAAAAAACAAAAAATGGTCTTGTGCCTGGCCATTACTACCACATCCGCCGGACTCAATTCTTCAACGCATATCTTGCAAATGCAAAAAAGGCTGTCAACGTAATTGTGGTTGCAGGAAGGCTGGCCTCTATTGCTCTGCAATATGCACGGGTTTTGTGGAAACGTCGAGCCGCCGGATGACACCGTAGAGAAAGATGAAGAAGGGACTGAAAAAACATACCAAGAAGTGTCTAAAGAACGCTCTCAAGATGTAGAAGGTATGTCTATTCACAAAATCACAATTCAAGGTTTTTACGATTTATTTTATTTTCTAACTCAATTTTCGATGTTTAAACCCGATCCTCTGCCAGGACCTTCCCATAGCAAGGAGCCCCAAGTAGAACCTTCCGCCAGCGAGGAGCCTTAGCCAGGCCCCTCTAAAAGAAAATGAGGATATTTTCGATAATATATTAGTTTTGCAGATAAAAATGAGTTTTTGTGGAGATTGATAAAACACGCCATCTTTTAACTGGTGTTTGAGATCGAACGGTGCGTCGTAGAAAAAAATGTTGAGTATAAAAATTGAAGTAAATTTTATGTGCTTTCATTTTGAATAAAAGTACTTTTTTCGAAAAATTGATTGTTTTTGAGTTAAAAGCAATAGACTACCAAAACTACCATTTCCTTCAATGTTGCGTCACGAAATTTTGTTGGCAAACCTCAGATCCAGATTCAGCACTCCAAAGAAATAAAAAATTGGGAAAATCAAAACTACCCCAAAACTTTCCTACGAAAAGTACTAGTTTACTGCATTATTTTGTCACTTACGGAAAATTCCCATTCCACTGTTCTATATAGTTAGAAAAAACTAGTCTTACGTGGAGTGCCGCTTTATACCTTCAGGATGACAAATCAAAAAGTTATCCAAAATTGCAGCTAAATTGAGATTTTTTTCTAACGTAATGTTTATAACTAAGATATTATTCTTTAATATTCTGATTACTGTTTAGCTAATGCTAAATAAAGATAATATTGATTTCACAAGAGGGAACAATTCACAATAAAAAGATCATCAACAAAGGAGATCATCAACAAAGGAGAAATTAGTTTTATCAGAACGATGAGAAAACCCTTTGAAAAATATAGAAAAGCCAAAACCTAAAAAAATCAGAGTAGAACATCTCAGTAAAAGAAAATGGACCACAAAAAAAACAGTTCCACAACAAGTGAAAATAATTATTAAATCAAATAAATAATGTCACCGCACGAACATATATGACAAAAGGGACTAATAAATAAAATGTTGAAGGTTACCAACGAACAGAAATAAACTAGGAAACAAGTTTAACGAAATTTGTCAAAAGATTGGAAATTAACGAAATACGTACGGATTTAAAAGTGAATATGTAAGTAATATGACAGTGACAAGTGACGATATCACCGTTTCCCACCGAAACTCCCCTTCTCAGGCCAAGCCTCCCACAGTCTTGTTCGCTCCTTTTCAATCCATATATGATTCTATAACTCTAAATGCTTCGTGAAATATCACGGTGAACCTCTCACCACTCACAAACCTTCCTTTATCCGTCAAACTATTCAAATCTTTATAATGATAATAATAATAATAATAATAATAATAATAATAAAATAACAGGATGTTGTTATCTTTCCTTACACCACCGTTTGTGGTTTTGTTTTCCATTAACTTCCTGGTCCGAGAACCAACATTTATCAGGTGTATTCACCAAACGCGCTAGTACATCCAGTGCAGATATTTTAATTTAAAAAACAGACAAACATTTCTCAAACACCGATGGATTTTTCCACACTGATTTTTCTCTCCTAATTTTCTCAATCTTCAATTCATGTCAAGTTAAGAGAAGCTTTGTCTACAAAATATACGAAATAGGCTCTCCATCGTATTCTACACCACACTGTTACAGCTCCTCTTGACTTGATGTAACTAGTGTAGGACTGTGCATTCTACACTCATATACTAAAGACCCTATACACTGTTTGCACTAACCGCGTAACAAACGCCGCAGCAAGAGAAGTGTAAATTCGTGTGCACTAGTGAAGGATAACAAACAAGCCTATTGTAAACACTGTTTTTTTTTCCAGATACAGTGTTTAATTTGTCAGAATCAGAAGTCACATTCATCTTTTTACCATCGCTGAACACTTGGATCATTTTCTCCACTGTCTTGGGGCTGACGCGTCGGCCTCACAACCACAAGCTGTTGGAGGGTATTACTTGCGTTGCGAGTAAATAGATGCATGCGAAAACCAAAAAGCTTACTTGAATAAAATCTGTTCTGCCCGATATTTGCATGATATTATTGGTGCAGGTCTATGACATTTTGGACTAGACCACAAGGCCATTTTTGAAAAGGCATTTATTCTACACATGCACTACAAATGATAGGAATCTTCATATCGAGTGTCAAATCATCTAAATTAAAAGAAAAATAAATATATCACTATACGGCATCACCTAATCGTGCATTCTAGGCTTGAAAGTACACTCCAACGGACCCATAGTCTTCATGGTAACGCAAGACTTGAATTTCAATTCGGCTATTGACTTGTACGGCGATAACATCTCGTAATTTCTCACTACATTTGCTATGCAGGTTTTCATCATCATGAGTGAGTATGTTTTGCCAATACAGTTTCTTGATCCCGCCGAAAATGGTATAAAAGTGAATGGATCTCTTTGAGCCACTTCACTGGGTAAAAACCTGTCAGGATCAAATTTCAAAGGATCTGGCCAGTACTTTTCGCTGCGATGCAGATTGAACACGCTTATAAAAATATTGGTTCCTTCCGGAAGAACTTTATCACCTACAATTATGATCAAATAAACCATGTAAAGATAGAATAGAACGTACCTAATTCAATATCTTTGGCTGCTTTTCTTCCAAGAAATGGAACAACAGGAAGGACCCTCATAGTCTCGAACAATGCCCTTTCAGTGTATTTGAGATTTGGTAGATCTTCAGAATAAATTGGTCTATCATAGCCGATAACTGCTATCACTTCTTGATATACTTGTTCCTGCAAATTCAAGTATATTGTTTGAGTTTGAGATGCGTATGATAATTGGTACGTACTTGAACATGGGGGTGCATTCCCATCATTGTGAAGAAGTATGCAAGAGTGTGACCTGAAGTATCTGTGGCCTGGAAAGATCAGTTCTGATTTTAATTGGTGGAAAAACTTTTGATTCAGTGCTGATTCTATTGATGATCATCTAGTTTCACCGAGAAGACCTGACAACACTCTTTGTTTGGGTACCTTATTATCAAAAACAGTTTGTTGAACCATGCTGTATGATAAGTTTCAGTCATGATAGAGCAATGAGGTCTAACAATTATCCACGGGTGGCAAAGATAATCCATTATTTAAACAATATTTTCGTCAGTTCACATCAAGTTTAGTCCTCTTTCAGAAACCAGCCGATCTCAATTTACAAGTGAGGACATTGTTAGAATTACAGGAGGAATTCTGCATTATCTCATTCAACATGCAGAAGATTATGGTGAAGACGTCTGCCTGTTCGACGAGTCGCTTGTTCCAGTGCCCAGTGAAAAGCGAAACAGTGTTGTTATTCGATTCAACCAAGACATCACTTGAAAGCCATAAAAAAAGTTATTCTACGTCTTAGCCTCTCCCCATTCTAAGGAGAGATGAGAAAGGCCCAGAAATTCCCCAGTCAATCGTAGCACCAGTCGCTGTACGTCAGATAAATCGGACCAACGTAAAGGACACTGAGGAAATCATAGCCATCTGCAGCTCACTAGAGAATAATCTAACCACTTACAAAGAGGCCATCCAAGTGTAGATGACCGGTACGTCCAGACCAAGCAAAACATCATGAGTCCAACGCTTTCTTATGAACTACAACTACAATATATCTATCCAGAACAATAAGACATCTCCGAGGACTCTGACTGGTGGTCAACTGAAGGGAAATACAAATTACCCTCCACCTCTCTCTCTCCAACTGCCAAAGAAGCAATAAGTACGCAATCCGGTGCGATAATGCTAGTCCACTCATCACCACCTTCCAGATAGCCCTTATTATTATAAGGAACAGAAGTCTATACAAGTACATCTCCAGCCATCTTAAGACCAAGGTAATCAATGTTGGAGAAGCTACCAACACAAATGAAGGTATTAAACTACACATCCCCGATTAAGACCTACACTGCTTCCCTCTCACATATAGTACTCTGAGAAGTACTAGATCATTGGAGTTCAAAATTGATCAAAAAGAAACTCGTATCTCCAGAGAGTCTATTTCACAAAAACCTAAATGCCTACCAACCTGGTTTATCATGGGTGACCGCTTTGCAGAAGGAGAATTTTTGATCACACCTCCATTCAGTACCATAATTAACCGGCGTGGTAATAACAACATAGTCTACTCTACAGGTCAATAAAAAGTATGCTGGAAGGTAGAAAGACCCCATACAGCACATATCCTTTAAAAAACTGTAACTATAGAGATAGCTAGAGGCTGCCTCCAGTAATCTAATAATCTACTGGTGAAATTGACCAGGAAGGAACAGCCTGGAACAACGCTAGAACGCCAGACCGTTATCAGAACTGATGCAGACAGCCCCGACTATCGCGGAAGACCCGAATAGAAAGGTGAACCTAAAGGTTAATCCTGAGAAAACCTTCTTGGTCAACTTCACGAGAAAAAGGAATTCAAACCCGTATTTTTCGGACATGAATTGCAGCCGTCAAGAGAAGTCAACTACCTAGACATCAAGCTAGACGACAAGCTCTCATGAAGCACACACTTACAGAAGATAGTTGATCGACGTAGAGTAGAGTTAACAAAGAGCAGTTGGCAAAACCTGGGGTATAAATTCACGTATCGTGCAGCCATGAGAACTACCTCAACGAGTCAATGCTTAACCTCTCTCTCCTAGATATATTTATCGAAATGGAAGCTAGAGTTACAGACTTGACAAACACCAAAAACTGGAGAAACGCAAACTCTCATTGGCCTATTAAGATTACCAGCACAAACACGAACCTCCTAATAACATTGAGGAGTGACATTATGCTGAAACAAAACATTTTTACGCCTCCCAAAACCAGGCTACACTGGGAAAAAGGGATGGTGGAACAGCTCCTTAGGTGAGATAGAGTAATATGGAACACAGACGGTCAAAAGATGTGCCGATGGACAAGCGCCAGAATCGTAAGGGAAACATTTTTACGCCTCCCAAAACCAGGCTACACTGGGAAAAAGGGATGGTGGAACAGCTCCTTAGGTGAGATAGAGTAATATGGAACACAGACGGTCAAAAGATGTGCCGATGGACAAGCGCCAGAATCGTAAGGAAAAACCCAAACTGAAAATCATTTGAACCACTTGGGAAGCATGCTCATGTTTTCAAAGCGAAGGAACGAAAATCTTAATCCTGAGTCCCAAACAGTAATCAAAAATCCTCTTCTGTCGGGAAACTAAATCCAAGCAAACCTGGGATTGTCAGCAAAACCTTGCCTCTCTGGGAGCATCTGACAATATCTCTAGGATGACTACAAGACATAAGGTGATATCTGGAAATGAGCGAGAGGACGAACGAGCGCGCAAAATGGTTCAATAAGCAGAGGAATGAGACAGCAAATTGAAGATGACGGAGAAAATCCAACGTATCGAATTTACGAGTTCAATACTTTCCAGGTCCACCGCTACAAGAACAAGGATAACCAGTCAGCCCCTCTCGTACTGGTAATCAGTGGTAACATACACCTTCAAACTGTACCACCGAACCCAAATGCCTCAAATCTATCAAGGATCACCTGACACATGAGTACCGAGTACCAAGCCAAAGAAGTCCCCCGACATTTGTGTAACGTGTAACGGGCCCGATTCAGTGCCTTACCAAGGGATTACCCCACAGCAATCGAGAAAATTGAGAAACCCATCAACAAACAGCGTCCCTGCCCAAAGACAACCAGAGACCAGCCTTCCACCCACTTTGCAGGAACTCACAGCAGCCACTTCATCATGTACCCACCCCCAGCCAGGATTACCCATCTACCGCCACGGTGCCTGACGTTAACTCCATCCTCACCATTGTAAACTTTTTTCATCCCGGTCAAAAAGTAAATCATTATGCCCACAAAAACTGTCTTGGATTTTCCCAATGCTTCATCCCAACTTATCTCTGAGAAAACCGCGGAAATGAAAACGGATAATAGAGTATTTTTCGTTTGCACAGGTTCGACTTAATTTGTAACTAGAGATTGAGCTTCGGTTTTGGTTAGCAAACCTGTCATCTTAAGCTCCACTTACATCTCAAACCGAACCTGTGCCACCGGAAATAAAAGGTTTAAACATCAACCTTCAGCCTATGATGAAGACGAAATGGGTTTCAACAAGGTGTTACCACAGTTCAATCAAATATACCAATCTTGAGCCATGAAGCCAAAAAAAAATCAAGTAGGAGCTGTGACAGCTTCAGAAGAAGGTGCACTAAACACTGTACACCGAACGTACAGAGTTGTGAGGATAAGAGGTCTGGTTTTCTTTCTCTTGAACGCAATGGTCTTTAAGTTGATTATTCAAAGTTCTGTTGAGCTAAGAGTGACCTATTCAGGACTTCTGGTACTATGATCTAGGTGCTGTAGATATACCGAATTAGAGATACTACTATGTGTAAATAGTATCTCTAACCTGCTACATAACTTACCGCAGTTGTAAATAAGAACATCTCTTGAAATATTTGATGATTTGTGAACTTATTTTCGGGCGCTTGTATCACTGAGTCTAGTAATGGGAGCGGTGTCCCATCTTTGGATACAGCTGAAATTATTGATTAATTCCTGGTTCACACATAAAATCATTTTACCTTCATTTTCAGCAAATGCTTGTCGCCGCTCTTTGATTGCCTGAAGTTGAAGTTGAAAAAGAAATATTGAAATGGTGATTGTTCATACTCACATCATAGACGAATTGCTTAGCAACACTCAGCATTTTCAACCCTCTGCGACCTTCATTTGAAAAGACCCAGAGATATAGAGGAAAATAAAAGTACGTTATCATTCTAGTTCCTCCAATAGCTTGCATCTCAGCAACACATTCTATCAATCTATGGGTAGGATTTGTTTGTAGATTATAGTCAATTCCAATAATGCTTTCTAGAATAGTTGAAATTGAAGCGAGGATTGCAGCGCACAGATAGTATCATATACTAACCACAAAAATTATCCAGAGTGAATACTTCAAACATTTTATAGATATCCCTATTATGGGCATCCTTTAACACATCCAGTAAAATTTCAGTTTTCTTGTAAAAAATATGAACAAAACTGTTTAAAACTGGCTGACTAAAGCTTTTTGCAAAATATTTTCTGTTCTTTTTCCATACGTCAACTGTAAAATAAAAAGTTACGTCGAGTTTGTTGAACAAGAAAACTCTCACGTGGTGCTAAAAGCAGGGAGTTTCCAAATATAATATCCATGCTTTCATACAAAGCCATTTTATCAAAAGTATGAGGATGATTCAAGATGACTTTTATTTCAGCTACATCAGCTGTGATGTAGTTGTAATGGTGCCTGAGCCAGAGGTTGCAAGGTAGACCAAATTTTTCGATGATTTCTTGGGTTGCATGGAAAAGATCTGAAATAATTTGGATTTCAAAACTAGTTTCACAACTCATCCCACATATCTTCAACAATCCACCGCATCTACTACTAAAAAACCGAACTAAAGAAAAAAAAATAAACAGTAAACTTCTTCCCCATGCATTAGCTGCGTTTATTTTTTCATACTTTCACGTTTAACTAGCTTTTTCTTGTTTTTATCCCTGACCATGGAGTCCAAATATTTTCTATGATATTGTGAAGAGCAGAAGATCCTGAAATGAGCAATCCTTTTGGCGAGAATATTTTTCACCCCAAAATTGAGACGAGACAAGCGAGCGTTCATTATGTTTTTTTGTGGCTTGTTATTTTGGGTGAATACTTTTAGCTGGGAAACCCCACATATCCGTCAATATGCTATCAAAGGTTCACTCAAATTAACCAAAAAATATCAAATGAAGAGGAGGTAGTTTCCAAAAAGTTTTTAAAAAGTCCTGAAAAACTAAAATTTGATACTTTTAAGGCTTTTGAGACCACTGTATAATAAGGAAATATACTTCAAAAGTCAAACTTCTTGATTGTCACGTATTTTAGTCACAAAATGACGATACGTATTTAGTGAATAGCCCTGTATAATAACGCAAAAGACTTCTATGATAATATTTTTCACATAATAGTACGTTGTAAGAATGGGCAACTTGGAACCCACATTCTTCATTACTCTTTATCTATCTCAAGCGTTTTTTCAATTCATGATAACTTGAACTGTTCTATACAGGCGAAAACAAGACCGATCTGTTCATGGAAAACTATTGTGACGAAACATGTGTCTGTATCCAGCGGACCGAGCCTTCATGGCGGTCAACATATAGGCCATATCGTCCAAACACGAAATCGCCGGTATTTGTCCTCCAACGCGGCATTTGCACTCTCTGTTAAATATCGATTTTTTTGCCTGAGTGTACATGAATAGTGACTGTAAATAAATTCATTTAAACTGGACAAGTGATTCTATACAGGGTGTCCGCACCAGAATATTCGAATTACTCACCAACCTCTGTTGGATAAAATTTGGCCGGTCAATTAGTAGTGTTTTGATTTTGTAGGATTGCTTCATGGGGTAAGGAAACCATATCAAAATTAAGATTAATAACAATTCATGGGCATGGACGTAGACCGATATTAACCTGAATTTTGATATGACTTTTATGACCAATAAAGCCATGTCTACCTATAAAATTCTGATACTACTGATTCACTGACCAAATTTCAGTCTTAAAGATAGAAACAATTTTTTCAACTCAATAAAGTAATTTGAATATTCCAAAAATCAAAATATCTCGAAAACGGCTCACTTAAGCCGGTTATACCAAGAGCACGTTTTATGACTAGAAGCACGTACCGAATAATCTCCTTGACAAAAAAAATTAGAGCTGGTAAAAAAGTTATAGTCATTTTGATCCATCAGAAGTGCAGTGTAGAGCGCCCTCTAACGACCACAATGAAAAGGTGTTCTTATTCAGGTTTCGCATCCCAAAAAAAACCCGAGTTACAATTTTTGAAGTAACTGTATCTTGGAAACGGGGCAATTTCGGACTGAGTTAAGTTGCTTTAAATCGGCTTATTTTGATCTCAGGAATAAGTGGTGAGATTTTGTAAAGACCTTTCACAAACACCCTGTGAAGCTGGAAACCTTCACATTGGTTTCGGAAGTGAGATTATAATTTTGTGCTATCGAACCGGACATAAATAGTCGTTATTATGGCTACGGAATAAATGCCGAAGTTGAGAAGTTGGAAGAACGTGATTTGGATGCAAGAGACGAAGACGATCATCAGCCCCGATATCGGCACAATACCGACAAAGATCAAACCAACCCAGTGGCGACTACGGACGGCAACCGGATACCTGGCGAGTATAAATGGTGAAGTGGAAGCAGCAGTGACTCTTACTCTGGGAAACACCAGATTCGAGGATCTAATGCTGGTTGCTGATATTGAAGAAGAGATCATAATCGGGATGGACATCATGAATTTATTTTATCAATCGGTCAACCGTACACTATAAACCTATTGATAATAACTCTATGTTCCTTGTTGTTCAATTCACGTGTTCAGCTTCCACTGATAAAAATAAAGATTAGAAATTATTCTGATGATAATTAATTGAATAAAAAAATCAAGAAACACAATTCTATTTGACTATGGCAACAGAATTAATGAGCCATAACCAAGGTCATTTTCTACAACTCACCATCGTGTAGTATTTTTTTATGTTTTTTAATTGCCAGTCAATAATAAACGCAGCAATTACATAAATATAACATTGAAAATATTAATCAAGTCTTGACTCTGCAGATGACCAAGTAATCTTACTTTTATTTTTTCAGGAATTGCAGTCGCTCTGATAATCTTATCGGTCCTATAACTCCTATAATGACTATTCAGTCCAGGTGAAACTACCAGAACGGTCGATTATTTCAAAAGATACACGAGTTACAGCAAACTGTCTTATATTATAAAAGTTTTTGGGCTTCTAAAAGTCCTCATATCTGTCATAAATTGGAATATTAATTCAGGGATGGGCATAAAGTTATGACTGATCAAAATTGCTTTTTTTAAATTTAGCTCCCTGTATAATAATAGAGATTTGAATTCTTTCTTGAATTTAGAGTAAAAATTGTGATACACACATATTGTTGATAAATTCGACCGTTATCGAGATATTGCGATTTAAAAATGACTTCTTTTACACCTTTGACATGCTATAAAACGGTTCAAGATAAAGAAAAAATGGTCTACACTTTCTCACCTCAACTTTTCCAGAGCTATTCTGACATTTGAATAGAAGGTTCACCGTCAACTTTCAATTTCTTTTGACATATTTTTATTATTTTTTGTTCAAATTAATTTAATCTCCTTGGATAGTTCTTCAAAAGTCAAGACTAGAAAGTGCCGAACGTTTTTTTCTATATCATAAAACGTGATAACTCAAAACGGCTAAATTCATGAAAATCACGTGTATCACAATTTTTGCTTAAAATTGAAGGAAGAATTGAAATATCCATTAATAACAGGGGGTTCCATTTAAAAAAATGAAACTTTGATCAGACATAAAACTGTATACTTATTTCAATTTATTACAAATATGTAGATTTTTAAAAGCGTCACAAGTTTTCTATAAAACATTTTTTTTTACTCGTGTATTCCTCAAAATAATCGTCTATTCTGGTAATTTCTCCAAACTGTATATTTTTTTAATAAACGATATTTTTAGTAACAATAACAGTACGTTGCATGCACGTTATCGACAATTGCGTGTGATAAATAGATTCAATAAAGAAATTCATATGAATGAATTATGGATTTGATCTGAATAAACGTTATGTTATACAACTAGAATGCAAACTGTGTGTTTCAAAAATTCAGATTTTTACGTATCGGTGGTCAATGTTAATATTATTTTTTCACCTGTTTGTTTAATAATCATCATAACAGTTTGATAGCTTCTGACGCCCTTTTGGCGGCCGCTATCTAGACGTCTGACGATTACATACGCTATCTGCGACCATCAAACAGGTAGAGTAGACATTTTCAGTCAGAGGTATGATCATTAAAAAAAAAAAAAAATGAGTCGTCTGACGTATTCTTGGTAGGGGTTTTGAACAAAGTCCTTGTAAATGACACTGCCTGATGGTCCTACCAACAATCTCTCAAGATTTTAGCCGGAGGTGAAGTCATAGATGTCCGCGGCCGCCAGCTCTTAGTCAATCAGATTTTGAAACAGTTATGGTTTTAAATAATTGTTTTCATAGTGAGTTACAGTTCATTTTTTGGACGTAAAAGTCTACAAATACTTATTGGATGTTTGCTTAGGTAGCAATACATATGCCTACAAGGTGTCCCGCATAAGAACCGACACAGAGCAGGATCCTATAGGAGATCCCAAAATATTTTGATTATCGCATCTCACGATATACCAAGTCGCTTTCCTAAGATGTTATTACGCCTCGCTAGTGATACATGACAAGGTGCTACTACAACTTGAACTGGAACATCAGTTCATGCACCATGAAACATCGCCTCATTTTAATAATAATGTTAGAGACGATTAGTATCCAAATAAATGGATAAGTGGTGGAAATTGTTCACAACTTTGGCCTTCATCATGCTCACAAGTACCTCAAATGAGACTTCTTGCATGAGGGAATGTTGAAATACTACCAAAGTCTACTACTAGATCGAATAAATGCCCCATAAAATAAAACAATGATTTTTCAAGTGTGCCAAGGGGTTAAGAAGTTCTGTCTTATTTTAAGGGTGTATCATGCCTTAGAAACCCTTTAGAACGTCTCGATTGAACTCCAATTACTATCGATTAATCGACAGTCATCGTACACTATCACAACAAGGAATCTCTACCCAGGTCACATTGCAGAGAAAATTGAGGAGCTTAATTTTCAATGAAGGTCAGTCTCTAAACGATTTTTTCACTGTCTTTGAGAAGACTATTCATGAGTTAAGAGCTGCTGGCGGAAATATTGACAATAAAGAATTGACACTCCAACTATTGTCAAGCATGCCTGATAGTTTTCAAGCTGTGACAACAGCTATTGACGTAATGTTTTGTCAGAATCCAGAACAAGTCACATTGGATTTTGTCAAAAATAAATTGTTGATGGAAGAGGCTCGTCAGAATAAAAATAAATCATTTGGAGGAGATGACAATATGGCTTTTTCATCAGACTACAGAAACAGACGATCTGGAAGTCGGGGTAGAGGATAGTTTAATCAATTAAGAGGACGAAGAGGAAGTCAAAATCAAGTTCCTGATGTAAATAGAAGTTTTCCTTATAGATGTTATAACTGTAATCAAGTGGGTCACAAACGGGCGCAGTGTCTCAAAAATCGGGAAAGGTCTGGTCAATCTGGAAATGAAAGAAGAACTTCTGGAAATCACTATGTAGCATTTGCACAACCCTCAACGTCAAATAGAGCTGGCGAACAAGAAGAATCAGGTGTAACATTTCTATCATCAGTGGAATCTGATATTGTGAATGAGGATGCATGTATAACTTGTGGCAGTAACATGATAAACTTTGTGATTGATAGTGGAGCTACACACCATCTAGTAGGTACCAACTATAAATGTTTTTTAGATAATTGCAAGGTAGTTAATTATGCAATTCGTGTTGCCAAGAAGGGAGAATCAATCAATGCTACCGTGCAAGGAAATCTACATGCGGAGTCTGATACTGGAAAAAGTATCAAGATTGAAAATATCTGGGTATGCAACAATCTAGCGTACAACTTACTGTCTGTGAGAAGGATGGAGGAAAGTGGTCTGGAAGTAGTGTTCAAGGAAAAAAAAGTCCAGGTATTCAAAAATCAAGATTTGATATTGGAAGGAAGATTGAAAGGAAATTTATACATCACAACCTTCATTGTGAAACCAGAAAAATGTCAAAGTTTGATGATTTTGGATGTGGCTGAAAAGCAATGGCTCTTGCATAGAAAAATGGGTCATTCATCAAGGTTTCCTGCACCAGAACTCTGTGAAATCTGTATCAAGGCTAAACAATGTCGTTTGCCTTTTGCAAAGTTACCTGAGGAAAGAAGACCTGGAAGAATTTTGGAAGTGGTATCCAGTGATGTTTGTGGACCTATAAAACCTGCTACTTATGATGGGTATGATTATTTCGTCACATTCATAGATCATTTTTCTCATTTTTGCATGTGTTTTCTGTTGAGAAACAAAAATGAGGTTCTGGACTATTTCAAGGCATATGTTTCTATGGCTGAGGCAAAATTTAACAGGCATGTGGAAAATATTCGTTGCGACAATGGAGGAGAATATGCGAGCAAACATTTTCAAGCTTTTTGCAGAGAAAAGGGTATCAAGATTCAATATACAGTGCCATACAATCCCCAACAAAATGGTGTAGCTGAACGTTTCAACAGGACAATAATGGATAAGGCAAGATGTCTCATTTATGATGCAAATATGGCCAAGCATTTTTGGGGAGAAGCTGTTAGAGTTGCTGTCTACTTAATCAATCGAACAACACCGACAAAAGTATTAAGGCAAGACGAAACTCCAGCTGATATTTAGTATGGAAAAAAACCGAATATGGAAAAGAAAAAGCTTTTTGGTTGCACAGCATACAATTTAACTCCAAAGGAAATCAGAAATTCCAAATTGGATCCTCATTGTAAAAAGGTTTTAATGATTGGTTATACTGATAATGGATGGAGGCTGTGGAGTGAATCTGATCAAAAAGTAATTCATGGAAGAATTGTGATATTCGATGAAACCTGCAAGAAAAACGTTCAAAGAGTGATATTGAAAGAATGTGACTTAGATAAAGATACTAAAGAAGATCCTGGACGAAAAGATCCTACTGAGTATTCAACTGAGATCTATGAAGACCGAAAGAAGATGATTACTCGACGAAGTCAAAGAATTATTAAAAAACCTCAACATCTTGATGATTACTACCTAGAGGAAGACTTTGATGAGGAAAATCTACTAGCAGCTTTGTCTGTGGGAAATCTACTTCATGATGTACCGAAAACCTATACTGAGGCTGTTGCTCAAGGAAATGGACGGAGAGAAGCTGTCAAGGAAGAACTGCAATCCTTAGAGGAAAACAACACATGGGAACTGGTAGTCCCTCCATGCAATGTTGAAATGATTGATTCAAAATGGGTATTCAGGGAGAAGGAGGTGAATGGGATAGTTAAGAAGAAAGCAAGGTAAGTAGCTAGGGGATTCAAGCAGAATAATTTACATGAGGATGTTTATTCGCCAGTAGCCAGGATGTGTACAATAAGAATGTTATTATCTTTGCTTATTGAAAATGACTTGTTTGTTAAACAACTTGATGTTAAGTCAGCCTTTCTAAATGGAACATTGAAAAATCCTGTTTACATGATACTGCCAGACGGTTTGGAAAATTCTGATAGAAATCTTATTTGTAAACTTAAAAAATCGCTATAATATGGTCTTCGACAAGCACCAAAATGTTGGAATTCACTTTTTAATGAAGTACTGATGGAAATGGGATTTCAACGTTCAATTAAAGATCCATGTTTTTATTTTAATGGTCAAGTATTTCTAGTTATTCATGTGGATGACATAATTTTGTTATCAAAATGTAAAAGTGCATTGGATACTGTAAAATCTAATTTGGAAAAATCATTCAAAATGCAAGAGTTTGAGAATAAGAATTTAACGTTTTTAGGTCTAGAAATAACAAAAATTAAGGATGAATTGTATATTACTCAAAAATCTTTATTACGAAAAGTTTTGGAAAAATTCAATATGACTGATAGTAAAACAACGGACATACCAATGCAACCAAAATTACAACTAAAAAATGGAAGAGGTCAAATTGAGAAATTACCCTACAGGGAATTAATAGGAGCTTTGATGTACATTATGTTGGGGTCTAGACCTGATTTGAGTTTTTCAATAACATATCTTATAGTCAATTTCAAAATTGCTATGATTATGAGCATTGGAACTATCTTAAAAATGTACTAAAATATTTAAAAAAAACACAGAATTTTGGATTAAAATATGTAAGATCAGGTAATAGTTATATTAATATTCATACCTATGTTGACTCTGACTTTGCTAATAGTATTTTAGATAGGAAGAGTATTACTGGATTTATAATAAAAATGAATAATAATGCTATATCTTGGAAAACAAAGAAGCAAAACACAGTTGCTTTATCAAGTGCTGAATCTGAATATACAGGGTCCTTCATTAGTGCGTCGGGCAATCCTAGCGTGGTTATTTACAAAAGTAGAAAAAAAAGTTTTATACAAAAGTTGTAGAATGTGACTTTATGCATATTTTAAAAATATTTTCAAACATACAGGGTGCGTCACAAAAGTATGGCACGAAAAAGTATGATTTTTTTAAATGGAACCCCCTGTATATTGATTGATATTTCAATTCTTTCTTCAATTTGGAACAAAAATTGTGCTACAACTAATGTTCCTAAATTCAACCGTTATCGAGATATCGCGTTTTAAAAATGGCATTTTTGCAACTTTGACATGCTATAAAACTCAAACTATTCAAGTTAGAGAAAAATGGATTGCACATTCCTATCTTAACTTTTCAAGAGCTCTTCTGTCATTTGGATAGAAGGTACCGTCAACTGTCAACTTTTTTCGGCACATTTTGACATTTTTTCACAATAATGGATTTAATCTCCTTGAATAGCTAGGAATTTTGTTCGACAGGCATCATCACTCGTTGAAATCAAAAAATATGTTTTTGGTGTTACTTTCTTACAAAACATAATAATTTTTTCAATAAAATGACCACAACTTTCCTTTTACCTTTTGTAAAAATAAAAAAAAAATGATGTGCGTCGATCTCAAAATTTTGTCCACACAAATATTAACACAAATATCTTCACACGGATCGCTAAGCAACACACAATATTTCCACCATTCCAGCTAAAAAATAATAGCTGGAAAACTGGCAGCTTCAAATATTTTATCACTAACTTATAGAAACACTCACTTTTTCCAATAACATGCAATCCATTTCCTAATATGGGGTAGAACGGATATCCACCGTGATTTCTTGCAAACTTGAACAAACGTCTCTTTTGAAACAGCGACTTCAAGGTCAAAAATACTACTAGAAAAACTATAAACCCTAAAAGTATCACAGTGACTTCACTAATTCTATACATCTTCCTTATTCAAAGAAAAATTGGAAAATTATTAGACATAGCCGCTTTGAAGCAGGCTGTGGAGTGATTGTTGGGCTTTCGAGTTTGTACTTGAAAGAGTATTTTTTTAAGTTTTTCTACCGCTGCGCTAGAATTGATTACTTAATTCTTTCTGATCAGTGTGAAAGTAGTATATTTACATTCAGTAGCGTTACAATACAACTAACTAATCACAATGTGTGAGTCAATAACTTTTTTCGCCGGTAAGGCGAATGAATTTTTATTGATAAATAATCATTTTCTGCAAAGAAACCAATCACATTCATTGATATGTATTTTGTATTTAGTAACAGTTGGAGGGGTTTCCTCACGTTTCTCCTTTTTTACACTCCGAAAATTCATACATGTTATGGCGGCACTTGATTTGGCATAAAGTATTCGATATAGCGGTTTCGCTGTATTTGGCCAAATATTTGATTTATTCGCAAATATTCCCTTTCCTCTATAAGCTATTTTTTAAGTTAAGTAAAAATCTGAAATTCTTAGAAAAACTGTAGTTAATCTAGAAGAGAATGGAAGCGCAAAATCATCATTCGAATGTAAAGCCTACAGAAAAAATGGAGGAAAAAACGGAAAAACATTAAATACATATTTGAGAAATTTTCCTCTTTTATCCTGTCCTGTCTCATATTACTAGGGACCCCCAACCTAAAAAACACCCTGTATACATTTGCACGGAATTAGCTATAAAATCACATCCGGCTTATTTGATTCCTTTCATGTTGATGAAAAATCGACGGAAACGCGTATTTGCCTTCAGAGCTATTTACCTTATACAAGGTGGACCAGAAGTGATTAGACATACGGTAACAGTAGATTCCTCAAACAAAAATATTGCCATCGACCTCAACTTGTCTGATCCGAAAGTTGATATCACCAGAGATACAGGGTGTCAAAGTTGAATTTTAATATTTGATTTTTCCAAATACTTTTTGACATAATCAAGTTATATCGATGAAATTTGATATATGGGAATTGTTTGACATGCAAAATTCAAATCTAATCACAGAATCGCTCCTACTTGACTTGTAGGGGGCGCCACTTTCACACCTTTCCACTCATTCAAATAGTCAGAACTTTTTTGTATGCACTCGTATTTTTTTTTAAATTGAAAAAATTATTTTTTCATCATGTTTACATGGAAAAGGTATATTTTGTAGAAGTGCCTGGGATTAACCTTTTTCAAGATATTTGTACTTGAAGTAATCCATGCAATGTAGTTTTAAATGGAAAACTTTGAAAATGAACACAGGAGCAGGCTTTGAAAACGGCGTTATCATGGTAATTTTGACATTAGCTTGAATGCTCAATGTTTCGCCTGATTTGAAACAATAATCTAATTTTACATTTTTTTTACAAAAAAAAATATTTTTTTTTTTTAAACTTGTATTTTTTTTTATTTTTTTTATAAGAAACATTGAACATCAAGACAATTGTCAAAATAACTGTGACAACGGCGTTTTCGATGCTAACTTTCAAAATTTTCTATTAGAAACAACATTGCATAGATTACTTTGAGGGCACATATCTTGAAAAAGGTCACTCCTATCGACTTTTACAAGGTGTACGTAGAAATGACGGGAAAATCAATTTTTTAATTAAAAAAAAAAATGTCCGCGTACGTACAAAAAAGTTATAACTATTTGAATGATCGGAAAGATGTGTAGGTGGCGCCCCCTACATGTAAGATCCCTACCAAGGCCAGATATGAATTTTGCATGTCAAATAACCCCTATATACGAAATTTCATCAAAATAACTTGATTATTTCAAAAGTTATTTGAAAAAATCAAATATTAAAATTCAACTTTGACACCCTGTATCTCTGTTAATATCAACTTTCGGATCAGACAAGTTGAGGGCGATCGCAATATTTTTGTGTGAGGAGTCTACTGTTACCGTATGTGCCATCACTTCTGGTCCACCCTGTTTATCAACAGGAATAACAGCAGAGGCTCAAAACCTAGCAGTTGTAATCAGACTCTGATATCACATTTAATATAACGTTAAATTTTGAAAGTTTGGATTAACGTTTTTCCAATTTTTTTTTCCAGCAAACTAATTATTTTCGCATTATTTAGATTTGCGACCAAACAACGTATGATCCATTTATCAAGGACGCAAACATTTAAATGTATCGAATAATTCGATGGGAGTCAAACTGCATGATTTTATACAGGGTGTGCCAACCAAAATCTTCCACCTCAGATAACGAGCTTTCATATGGAAATAAAATGAAAAAAGTTCGTACCCGTCGCATATTTTCATCTTCGCTACTTCACCCCCTGCATTAGCGGTGATGCAATTCACCACAAAATAATTAAACGAAAAGGGGGGTCGAGTTATACCTTATTTTAAACCCTGATTATAACTGCCAAGTTCCAAGCCTCTGGCATCACTTCCAACTGTTTTTGTTTTTGATATACAGGGTGTCCCGCATTAATACCGACATAGAGCACCCCTAAAATGAGACCGAACTTTTTAACCCGTTGAGGGATTTGGAACATTATTGTTCAATCTTATGGGGCATTTAGTTCCGAAACTTTTCTTGCTCTTGTTATCTTTCAAAAATTTAGTCGTTTGAGCAAAATCCCAAATAACTGAGGACACGTATTGTAGCTGTCCTGTCATATTGAAAATCGTCGAGAATACCAACGTTGGTTATGAAATTAGATCTCATACTGTAGAATTACGTGAAAAGTTAAATAATAGTGATAATAAAAATAATAAAAGACTTTTATTTCAAATTTCAATAATGTTCCAAGTAACACAAAAAAGAAATTCTTCCCATAAGTTGGCAAAGACTATATAGCCAATGGCTATTTTACTCAACCCTCTCATAGAAGTTGATACGACTTAAAAATAACAAAATTGCGCTACAAACGCACGAGAAATAGACTAATCAGTGCAAATATTTTTTAAACAAAAAAAAATGATAACAGGTACTTATCATCTAAAAATTTACATCTTGGGCAGGGCAACAATCATTTGGTAGAAAAAGTAACAATTTTTACAATAGAAATAACATACAAGTAGCACTGAGATGTTACAGAAATTGTTCAAAATGATCACCATAATGATAGTTTCTATGAGTGCGTGCATTCAAGGTGTAATTCGATTCCACAGTTTGGCTCGAAAAGCATCAACTGACGAGGATCACCCAAATTTTATTGAAAGTCTCCAAAGAAAAAAGTCACATTTGATGTCTGGTGATCATGGAGGCCAAACTTCTGAACAATATTATTTCCTTTTCTATTCCACTTACTTGGATACTGATGGTTTAAAGAGTCTCAACATTATTATTAAAATGAGGCGATGTTCCATCGTGCATAGACTAATAGTAGAAGAGACATTTTTCAAGGTTGATTTGGTTGAGGCCTATTTTTTGAGAGAGTGTTGTACGGACCCTAATCGAGTGTCGTCCGAGAGGGTTTGCCCTGATCGCGGTTCCAAGGGGGTGGCAGAACGCCCTCAACATATAAAAAAATTTGCATCTTTTTATCATTTAGTTAAGGCTGAAACTTTTACCAGTTGTTCCTTGGTAGTCCACAATCATCCAGAAAAATTGGCGTATCGATTGGCCGGTTTCTTAAGGGTGACGGATCACCCTCAACATGTCGTGAGACCGATGAGCTTTTTATGATTTAGTTACGGCTGAAATTTTGACCAGCTGTTCTTTGATAGCCCACAATCATCCAGAAGAATTGGCGGATCGATTGTCCGGTTCCTTAAGGGTGGCGGATCAACCACAAAATGTTCTTTGGAAGCCCACAATCATCCAAAAAAATTGGCGCCAATTCCTTAAGGGTGGTGTGTGTGTCGTGGACCAATGAACATTTCATAATATGATCCAGTTGAGGCTGAATTTTTCAACAGTTGTTCTTTGGTAACCTACAATCATCCAGAAAAATTGGCGGATCGATTGGCCAGTTCCTTAAGGGTGGCGGATCACCCCAACATGTTACGGAAACATTGAACTTTTCATAACATGATTCAGTTGAGGCTGAATTTTTCACCAGTTGTTCTTTGTAGCCCACAGTCATCCATAAAAATTGATGGATCGATTGGCAAGTTCCCTAAGGGTGGCGGATCAAGTCGTTCCACCAGGTGCCTACTTAAAACCGCTATTTTGTCCGCCAATAATTGACATATACACTTGAAATGGTCCCACAATAACATACTAGAATATTCAGCTTTTTACTGAATCATATTATTAAAAGTTCATTCTTCCCACGACGACATGTTGGGGGTGATCCGCTACCCTCTGTAGGAACTGTCCAATCGATCCGCCAAATTTTTTGGATGCTTGTAGGCTACAAAATAATAACTGGTAAAAATTCAGCCTTGACTGAATCCTATTATGAAAATTTCAATATTTCCGTGAATTGTTGGGGTTGATCCGCCACCCTTAAGGAATTGGCCAATCGTTCCGCCAATTTTTCTGGATGATTGTATGTTACCAAAGAGCAACTGGTGAAAAATTCAGCCTTGACTGAATCATATTATGAAAAGTTCAATATTTCCGTGAAATGTTGGGCTTGATCCGCCACCCTCAAGGAACTGGTCAATCGATCCGCCAATTTTTCTGGATGATTGCAGATTACCAAAGAGCAACTGGTGAAAAATTCAGCCTTAACTGAATCATATTATGAAAAGTTCAATGTTTTCGTGACATGTTGGGGATGATCCTCCACCCTTAAGGAACTGACCAATCGATCCGCCAATTTTTCTGGATGATTGTAAGTTACCAAAGAACAACTGTTGAAACATTCAGCCTTGACTGAATCATATTATCAAAAGATCAATTTTTCCGTGACATGCTGGGGTTTGAGGTTGATCCGCCACCCTTAAGGAACCGGCCAATCGATCCGCCAATTTTTCTGGATGATTGTGGACTACCAAAGAACAACTGGTAAAAAATTCAGCCTCAACGAAATGATAAAAAGATGCAAGTTTTTTTACATGTTGGGGGCGTTCCGCCACCCCCTTGGAACCGCGATCAGGGCAAACCCTTTCGGATGACCCTCGATTAGGGTCCGTACAACATTTTCTAAAAAAAAATAGGCCTTAGTTCCAACTATGAAACTCTAGACGGCTCTGCAACTATTCAAGTAGTTTCAACCTGCTTTCATCCAACTTAAACTTGTATTTGCAAAAACTGAGAAACACGGTGAAAAATGAAGTGATTTTTGCGTTAAGATTGAGTTAGTGGATAGGTAATAGTACAGTGACTATATTGTATATAGTCACTGTAGGTAATAGTAAGTACCAGAGATATCGCAATCCAACAGTCAATATCTTCATGATAGACAGGTAGATAGTTTCATATTATGGTATGTGTGTGTCTATGCCTTTCGAGGAATACTGGATGAGAAAAATACATATTCAAATAGGAAAACTTGATGAAATAATATGCCTTATCCTGGATTTCTCACTCATATAAGCACCAGCTTCTATGTCATGCGGAAAAACCAGAATAAACGAGTTTTGTTTCGTTCACTTTGGAAAATCAATATGGCGACGTAGATAGTGCTTTCTGGTTAATCAGTTTTAAACGTTATTATCAACTTCAGTCCTCCAGCAACTGCTTCAATCACATCCCAAAATCGCTAACCATCTACCTATCTTCCAGTTTTAATGTTTTATTGTTTAGAATTAATATTTTTTCCCAACAAATCATAAAACTCTTGTTAGGTTCGGATATGTTTAATGTACATTTTTACGTCATGAGGTGATGAACATCATACCGGTTGCGATAATATATAAGTTCAAATTAGAGTTTCATTGAACAATTTTCGTATCTCGTAATCGTAATATACCTCAATTTTCAAAGAAAGCCCCTGCAATCAATGCAAAAGTTTGACCATCGTTGACGTTTGATGCGACGTTGCAATTGGTACTTCATGGCTTGTATTACAATTTAGACCAGAAATTTCTCTATGATTTAGACGGCTCTGACCTAGTCCGAAAGATCTGGAAAGGTGTTTTGACAAGAGCAAGGAAAGTTTTAGAACTAAACTCCCCATAAATTGAAACAATAATTTCTCAAGTCTGCCAACAGGTTGAAAGATCTGTCTTGTTTTGAGGGTGCATCATCCATTATCAACACTTTAGAACACCTCAATTGAATTCCAATTAATGCTCTTAGTTCACTTAGAACGTGTACCAAATTTGGAGTTTCTAAGTTTAGGTATAAATTCAAAACCTCACTTGCGAGGCGTATAACTTCTTGGGGGTGCAATTTGGTATACAGGGTGTCTCGAAATTAGACGTCAATATTTCAACCACGTATTCTACGCCCCAAAATAGAAATGAAACTTGATATAAACTAGTATCCACAAACTCTTCGTTTTCAAGATACCGGTTGATGAAGAAGACCTGATGACGGTTTTTTGTAGATATTTTCAAAACCTGTTGAAGTAATTGAATAAAATTTGGTACAGTTAATAAACTTTTAACACTCTATCTAATGAACAAACTTAGTATTGTATACCTTTCATGAGTGAGATAAACAGGGAATGGTTTGAGAAAAACAGACCCCAAATTCTTTGTTTGTAGCTTTTTAGTAGTTTTGCCTCCAAAATTCGAAAATCTGAGTTCCTCTACATGCTCCTGCTCGGTGTCGGCTCTTATGCGGGACACCCGTATTAACCACAAAACTTAGATGATTTGAATTCAGGAGATATGATAAGGGACAGAAGTTTTTTGAAATAAATACTTTAAGCTGGGACACCCTGTATACCCTTTCTAGGAGTAGAACAGAAGGAAATCGCACTGTTTTAAAAAAAAATCGGTTCTCAACGCCAACGGTTTGAAGGATACTAGTATGGTTTTTATTTTTTTACTCGAAAACGGTGCGTCGGAGAGGAGGAAGTCAAAGAGCTTTTTTGTTGGGAATTGAACGAGGTTTTATATAACGGGTCGAGGGAAAAAAGCAAAAAAGTATTTTTTTTCTAAATTGTGATATTATCTTCAGTGTAGAATAAGCGGCAGCATCTTTAGAATCTTCTCAGCTGGGAAAAATGCAGGCTAGTCCGTTAATAAAAGGCGTCAAAGCTTCACTTTTTAAGAGCAAGGCAAATAATCGTTTTTCACGAAATGTCGAAAAGTTTTGTCGTAAAATACCTTTAATTTAACAAAATTATCAGTAAATTATTAATTTACTGGTTCTGTTCCAGATTTGGTTTGAAAATTATATTTTTTTCTTCTCAATTTCGAGAAGAACTGAGTTAGGCTTCGACCATACAGCGTGTATGGTCGAAGGAGTTGGGTACCTTTTTTTTTCCCCGACGCTTCATTTTGAAAAAAATGATTCTATACCATTTTCCAGTCCATCCCTGATGGACAAGGTAATTTCTCTTCTTCTTCTTCTTATCAAAAACATAATGCGAAAAGACCACCGATAACACCTAGTATTTAGATTCTTGAAAGTTTCATCAAAATAGGTAAAACGGTTTTCGAAATAAAACCAAAAATTTTTTTTTTTTAAACTTGTACACCGGACATTTTCGGCCATGGGCTCCAAATCTCGAACTTCTTATTGGTTTCTCTATAATATCCTGTATGCATGAGTATTAACCAGTTGATCTGGGTTACCCTTTCCTCCTATAATGTACTTACTAAACAAATACCATTGACGACGTATCAAATGACATCATCGGTTAATCATCAGAGTCGTAGTAGTTGAATTCATTTTTTTTTAGTTTCTTGATAATTTTTTAATAAAAGGATTTATCCTCTTTTTTGGCGTTCTTGATGTTTTATTTGGAGATGTTAAATAAAACTGTTGAAGATAATTTTATATTATAATATCTACCAGTTCAAATAACGTCAAATAATTTAATTTATAAAAGATAGAGCAGTACAAAGAAAAATCAAATAGGGAAGCATACGAGTGGAACATGATTTTTTAGCAACTCATATTTGAAAATATAAAACGAAAAATCCATGTTCGAACTTAGAAAACTAAAGCTGATGCCCAAATACAAAACAAAAAGTTTTTGTAAGGGGAGTTTCTTTGTCCAAATCATGTTACCTCTGTCCCTACGCCACGAAAACCCCCTTGTTCAAAAAGTGTTTGTTGCTCCAGTAGTGAAATTCCATTTTCCTGACTTGAACCATTTCTCAAACAACCGTTTCGAAATAAATAAAACAGTTTGTCTATTAAATATTGACATATGATGAATTCAGAGCCCTACTTGTGATAACCAATGATGTCATTCTACAGAGTCGAAACGTCGTCAATGGTAAATGGTGTATTACATCATTGGAAAAGGTATAAGTATGAGGAAAGGTGTCAAAAATGATCATGAATAATCCAGATCTGTATTTAAAAAAAATGAAAGGTGATACGTCGTATGCACAATTTGAAGACATGATATTGAAGAATGGAAAAATATAAAACTTTCAAATTTAAACTGTGTCTCGAAAATAAGTACTATTTGAAATATTTAACAAAATTCATTGGAGCCATTTTTACAATTTACCCTGCGTCTCGCAAGCTAAATGAAAATTCGCGACACTGTTAATGAATCTTCAATGAGGCAACTTTTCTCCCTCTAAACCGATCTCGTAGCATCAACCGTTTTGGACGTAGCAAGAGTGGTACCTACATACCCACACGCTATCTAGGACACCCTTTATAAGTATTGATGATTATAATTGAATAAAGTAATAAAGGCTTTCTGTAAAATCACTTGTTTTAGTTGAAGACATCTTTCCGAAATCTTCAATCAAAACTCAAATGATTTGACTTTAATAGTCCACAATATAAAAACTAAATAAAAGGAGGCTTCAAAAAATCAAAATAATACTTACAATAAAAATTCATTATTTATTATTTCATTGAAAAAGTTCGTTCATGTAAGTTGAAATGATTTTTTTGATACATGGTGTTTCAAAAAGAATGTGTCATACGTTAACAGCAGATTCTTCGCACAAAAATATTGCGATCGACCCGAACTTGTTCCATTCCGAAATTTGATATTGAGAGATACAGTATGTCAAAGATGAATTTCAATTTTTGATTTTTCTGAATAACTTTTGAAATTATCAACTTATTTTGAAGAAATTTGGTATATGGCAGTTGTTTGAGATGCAAAATTCTAATCTGGCCTTGGTATGGCCAAGTAAACTTTGGTATGTCCTTTACATGTAGGAGGCGTCACTGGCACATTTTTCCACTCATTCAAAGTCATATTTTTTTTGTACGCACCCGATTTTTTTTTAATTGAGAAATTGATTTCTCCGTCATTTTTACGAAAGGTATACATCTCGGTATACATACTTTGTAAAAGTGGAGTAACCTTTTTGAAGAAATTTGCACTTAAAATAATCCATGCAATGTGCATGGATCGAATGGAAATTTTTGAAAATAAACATAGGAGTCATGGAAAACGCCGTTGTCACGGTAACTTAACATGTTTGGTTTCTCGATGTTAAATGTTTCTTATAAAAGAAAAAAAATATATTTCAAATCTTTTTAAAAAAAATATAATGTTAGAATAGTTTTCTTTTTAATCAAGAAACATTGAGCATTCAAGCTTATGTAAAAATTACCATGATAACACGTTTTCAAAGCCTCCTATGTTTATTTTCAGAATTTTCCTGCTAAAACCACATTGCATGGATTACTTCAAGTTCCACTATCTTAAAAAAGGTCCCTCCTAGCCACTTTCACACAGTATACCTTTTTCATGTAAATACAGAGTGGTCCAACGAAAAGTATGCACCTAGCTTTTTTTTTTTTTTGTAATTTAAAGGGAAAATCCTCGGACACGTCGATTTTGCTTTCGAGGAGGGCACATTTTAGACATATTTTTCAACCTCTACCTTCATAGTCCAGGCGAAGCGTACATTGACTTTGCGTTGAGATGCCTTGTTTGATTTCTTTTTTCAATCGAAGTGCCATTATTTTAAAAGCTTAAATCCAAATTTGCAACCTCGTGCGATTTTTTTTTGCGAAAATGCGTTATGATGCGTATGTCGGCTTCTAAAAATAAAAAATACATATCTATGTATTCGTTATGAAATAATTTATAACTTTTTCCAATAATTTTTTCTTGTTTGAGTGAATAGAAAAAAAGTTATTACGCGTCCAAGTCAAAAAAAGTGCAAACATTATTTTGATAATTTTTATTTTGCAAAAACGAGCAATACTCTTGCATTTTAGGGCAAATGTTGTCGAATACTTTTTTGTAGGTGACGTAATTTCCAACAATTTAAATTAAGAATTAGCCCGATTCGACTCATAGGAGCCGAGCAATCCACGCGAGAAGTTGGGCATGTTAATCATATCAGCGCGCGTCAATAAAACAACAAGGTACCTACTTAAGCATGATTTTATTTTTATTTTTCAAGAAAATAAATGCCTATGGATTAACAGGGTTCGGATAAATGTGTGTGCTAGCACGGATAGGTCACGGGTCGCGTCCGGGTTTGGGGTCGGGTTCGGGCTTGTAGATGAATGAGGGGCTTTAAGTCGGGGCTGACCGATCCGGCGAGCCCATCCGCTGATGAATGGGGAGCTTAAGAGTATATGGACATTACATGGGTTAACCAAAAATGGAGGCTCTGTTTGCTCTCTGTTTCTGCCCATTAAAGTTATTATTTACATGAAAATCAGTCGCCATTTTATTTTACAAATATCCTTGACTACCGTGGAGCAGTATATTTTACCAAAGGTAACTGGATTAACCACGTTGAGGGGAACGTGAATCAGAAAAAAAAAACAAAAAATGTACATAAAAACTTAATTTTTTGAAAACAACCCTATCATATCGCACCTTTCTTCCCATGTATTTCCTGTTATAATGTGCCCTTGTTGCACCGAAGGTGCGATAATATGATATATCGTTATTATCGTGATAAAAGTCTCTATTAAACAAGGATAAGATCTAATATGGTTTTTATTCAAGAAAACATAAGTCTTTGTCAAATTATTATGTCAAAAATTACGGGTGTAACGAAAAAGGTTTTGATGCCATTTTATATTATTCAGAGTAGAATTTCCTGATACTTTTGTATTTAACATTTTTTTCTACAATCAATACTCGCGGCGCTAGGGGTGTTTTAAAAATCGCTTGAGAGTCAGTTTTATTGACATATCTTTTGACAGCTGTAAAATTTTTGCAAACTCAAAATGGTTCGGAGTAGAGCTTACAAAACTACAAATTTTTGCCCATTTAAACTTTCTCGTATCCGCTATAGTTTCCGAGAGCCCTGTGCTCTGTATGTGCCCTGTATGTATAGCCATTGACATTAGCAATGCCAATATGATCACCATTCAACATAGGTAGTTATTTACCGAGAGTAACCTTGCACATGGCAAACGTAAAACGTTATAAGAAATAACCATGTTTTTAGTCAAGCTGTTTTTTCGCCCACAATAGACAATGATTAAAAAAACAATTATTGCTGGTAGACATGCATATAGTCTGGCGCGATTTGTGAAAGGGATCTGATATTGCAAGAAAACTGTTGATTGGACAGTGGTGTACTATCAATATTAATATTGATAATGGTATTGGAAAATCTACCACTGTTCCAGTCACACATTTTGTTCCTCATCATAATCCTCCAACTTAGAAAACTATCGGAATTGATCACAGTCTACCCGGCTATTCTTTTTTAAATTTGAGACGGAAAGATAGAAAGAGCACACTTGCGTCATCATTGTAGAATGTATAAAAAACTCATATCCCAGGAATTATCACCTGGGATAGTCTGAAACAAAACATGTGTAAAAGATGTCTTGAGAAGTTTAAAAATAAAAAGGGAACTCGAAGATGTTTGCACGAAAATGACGACCCAAAAATCAAATAGTGCATGGGTTCATGTAGATCCATCGTCAAACAACAAAGTGGACCCTTCCATCGTCTTGATTATAATTTCGTTCACACGACGTTTTGATCAAAAGAATTTGATCGATGTCAGCTGAACTACTGTTTCACATCATCTACCACCTTTGGACTAGAACCATGAACAATCACTTTTTGAATCAAAAAGGCCAATGGGTTGGAATTTAAAATTATTAAAAGAGGGATTATTTCCATAAATAGAAAAAGTTTTCAAGCTTCCATGAAAAATTTGTCTACAACAACAAAAGAATAAGTCATGTAATTAAAAGTCATCACTGACGCATTTATTAAAAAAATGATCCATTGACCATCATGTTTTCCATTATTTTAACATTTAGAGTTCCTCTTATTTTTGACTTATTTTTACTACTTGACGGCATAAAATAATAATTGGAAACAGAATCAAGATCACAAAAGAAAGTTTTCAGAAACAAAAATCTGAATCTATTTTTCAGGGCGTTTTGCCTCGATTTTGTTCTGCTCTCTCCTTCCACTCTTCGCACATTTCGCTAAACCGGCTAAACCTTTCATATCAATATCACATGTTTATATGTACTACGAACCGAGTAGACGTGTATTTAAATCGCTCCGCGTTAAGTCGTATAAAGTAACGGAAACAATTCTCGTGAAAACAAGATGAATGATGAAAGTGATGGATCAAGTAATGATGCAAAAATATGTATACAAAATCTCACACAACAGAAAACAAGAAGCCTTTCAGTTAGTTCAAACAATCTATCCAAAGCAGAAATAAACAGTATTATCGGCGCCGGACTCGCAAAAAACGGCGATTCCATGCAGGTAAAAACAGATGAGAATCACCGTACTCTAGTAGAAAAACGAGATGAAAGTATTTCCGATATACCTGGGACGTTGGATAAGAACTATTTCGATCCAAATATAGATCAAAATAGCTACGTTGATGTATTTAAGGCAAGAGCATCGGTATCTAGGACACCGCCAAAAGCAACCGAGGAGGAAGAAAAAACATATAAAAGGCCAAGATCGGAATCGAGTCCCCCCAGTGAGGAAGATCGTCAAAAAATTCGAAAACATGCTGTAATCAACAAAGACCTAGGGGACACTGAAAATAATTCGATCAATATATACCGCGATCAAGACCTAAGTCAGCAGTGTAACAAAAGTGACAACCTTATTGAAGCGACCTTGGAAGCCTTGGCCAACATTTACGCTTTCTCTGAAAAAACAAGCCTTGAGGATAATGATTTCCCTGCAATGAGAAAGGCGTGTTTTAAACTTCATAGATCGGTTACTGACCTGGTATATAAATTGGGAAAATTTGAAAGTGAAAATGTGATACTAAAAAACCAAGCAAAACGGAGCAAAAACCAAATTGACAACAATAAAACGAATACAGACATCAAAGGATACTATACAGAGCAGCCAGAACATTTATGCCAAAGACCTACATATGCCGTTATTGCTCAAAAACAAGCAGTGTATAATTCACCGGAGGCTCCAAAAACTGAACTAGTAAATCCCTGGACTACACCAAAAGTGCACAAAAAACTGGAAACAATTATTCGCTTCAACAATGTAAACGACTCCAAAGAAACCACCCGTCAATTGAAAGAGGAGTTAAAAACTGAGGATGTCGGTGGAGGTTTCAAAAATGTAAGGCGTCTGAAGGATGGAGGGATTGTGGTTGAGAGTTACAGTGAGTTGCAGCACCAAAAACTCAAAGAAACGCTCCAAAAGAGACAAAACATCAAACTCAAAGAATATGATCAATTCGATCCAATGTTCATGATAACTGGAATAGAAAAAGGATATAGTGACAAAGATTTTATTGATGAACTGGTTAAGCTTAACCAAGAAATAGAGGAAGAATTGAATGATAAGGTTACTGGAAAAATCAAAGTTGTTACAAAGCGGCAATGCAGGCATCCGTTCAAAGAAAATTGGATTCTCCAAGCTCCGGCGAATGTAGCCAAATGGTTCTTGAAAAAAGAAATGGTTAACTTTGATCTGATGAAGGTTCACGTTCACGAACACATAAATTTAGCAATCTGTCTCAAGTGCTCTGGGTATGGACACATAGCAAAGTATTGTAGGGACAAGCAGTGTTGTCATAAATGTGGGGGCGAGCACGCTGGCAAGGATTGTCAAGCAACACAGAGGAAATGTCCAAATTGTACTAAAATGAAAAACAAGCCAGAAGAAAGTATGCATTCTGCAAGAGATGAGAATTGCCCAATATATAAAAGAAGACTCTCAATCCATAAAAGTCACATAAACTATTCCAGTTCTTTTTTATCGCAAACATAAAAATTGGGGAGACAGAAAAGTCAGACAAAGAAGTGGTGAGCATCATACATCAGAATGTCCAATCTATCGGAAACTCTGTAGACCGAATCAATGACATGATGGAAAAAAATTCAGACTGCAAGGTTTTATGCATAAGTGAACACTGGAAGAGTGAGGATCAGCTGGAGAAGTATGTGATAAACGGTTTAAGTCTAGTGTCAAAGTTCTGCAGAGATGAAGGTCAACATGGTGGTTGTGCTGTGTATGCTAGGAAAAATCTTGAGTGTAAAGAAAGGTTAGACATTAAGAAAATGTCGATAAGTGGAGTATTTGAGTGTTCGGCAATTGAATGCAGTTTTTGTAAAGTAGGTACAATTATTGTTTGTATATATAGACCACCATCCGGGGAGATAACTGTCTTTTTAGACAGAATAGAATGTTTGCTATCAAAAATGTTCAAAGAAAACAAGTCAATATTTATCCTAGGCGACGTAAATATAGAACTTTTAGAGGACAATAAATCAAAAACTGAACTATTGTCTATAATGTCTTCTTTTAACGTGGTGCAAACTATTTTTGTAAATACCCGAATATCAAGAAATAGTTCTAGTTGTATTGATAATATTTTTACAAACGCAGAATTCATAAAAACTAAAGTCTTTGAAAACTTTGTATGGCACAAAAAATTGAAGTTGAGGTCAGTACTACTCGAGAAAAGTCTTATATTTTCACTAGATCTTTTACTGATGAAAATAAATCAAATTTTTTGCACTGTTTAGAAGAACAAGATTGGCTAGAAGTGTTTAATGTAGAGAAAAATAATGTAAACGAACAATGGAATATTTTTACAAATATAGTAGTAGGTTTGTTTAACCAAAACTTTCCTCGAAAATTAATGTCAAAAAATCAAAGAAAAAAGAAAAACTCAGATACCACTGTTATGGAATGTAAACGGCGATTGGATAGTTTATTAATGTTATCTAGATTTGACTCAAAATATGAACAACATTATAAGGAAGAAAAAAGAGTATATGATAAACTTCTAGTATCACTGAGAAAAAATAGTTACCAAAATCGCATGAAAAATTCAGATAATAAGACTAAATGTATGTGGTCCATTTGCAGAGAGATAACGGGGAAAAATTCGAATTGCTCTGAGTTTAAAGTTGGGGGAGATCCAGAAGATCTAGGAGATGAATATAACAGCTTCTTGTTATCAGCGGTACCAGAACTTTTGAAAAACAGACAATATAGGCCCTTTTCCTGTAATTTAGTAAAAAATAACCGATCGATGTTTCTCAAACCTGTTACACCACATGAGATTTTGGAGATTGCTAGTAAATTGAAAAATAAGCACAGCAGTGGTATAGATGAACTTCCAACAAGCATTGTAAAGCTCGCAGCACCATCCTTAATGCATATCCTGGCATACATTATCAATAATTCATTCAGTTTTGGAGTTTTTCCGGATAACTTGAAAATTGCGCTGATCAAACCTCTGTATAAAAAGGGAGATCCAGAGAGCCTGGATAGTTACAGACCTATAAGCTTACTACCTGCGTTTTCAAAAATATTTGAACAAGCAATGAATATCAGATTGATGAATTTTTTGAGTGAATGCGATATTTTTAGTAGTTGTCAGCATGGATTTTTGAAATACAAATCTACACAAACTGCGATTTTTGAATTCATAACATATATACTGAATCACATTGAAAAAGGGGAACTTGCCCTCGGCATGTTTCTCGATTTGTCCAAAGCGTATGACTGTTTAGATAGACAAATACTCATTGATAAGTTGGAATGTTATGGAGTTAGGGGAAATGCTAAAGAGTGGCTAACTTCATACTTGAACAATCGTACCCAATGTGTGAGTATAACAAAAAATGGAAAAACTTCACAGTCGACTATTTTGGAAAATAATGTAGGAATAGCCCAAGGTAGCATTCTGGGACCTCTCCTGTTCATTGTATTTGTAAATGATATGCCGGCAGTGATCAATGAACCTATTCAACATATTGTGCAATATGCAGATGATACCAACCTAATCACGGGAAGCAGAGAATTGAAAGATGTGCTTTTAAAATCAGAAATACTCCTTGAGTTGGTGACAGAGTGGTTCAATCAAAATCGACTTATCTTGAATAAAGAAAAGACAAACACCATTTTGTTTAGTACAAAACAGACCAAAACAATCAAACCCAACAAAATCGAAAACTTGAACATTACAGTGTCGGATAACGCTAAATTCCTTGGAGTTCATATCAATGAGTATTTAGATTGGAACCATCACATCAATAGCACGGTGAAAAAATTAAACTCAATTTGTTATGGTATGCGGATCATGAGAAGATACTTGGATGAAAAAACGCTAAAAATAACATACTTAGCAAATTTTGAATCGGTCCTAAAATATGGGATTATTTTCTGGGGAAAGCATATGCTAACACAAAGTATTTTTATTGTACAAAAAAGAGTAGTCAGAGTGCTCAAAAATAAAAAGTATCTAGAAAGTTGTAGGGGTGAATTTAGAAACTTAGGTATCATGACGACTTATGCCGTGTATATATATGAATGTTTATTGTTTTATATTAAAAATAAGGACCGTTTTGAAATGAAAACTCAACATAGATATAAGACTCGATCGTTAGACGTGATGTATCCAACCCATAGACTTACACTGACCGAAAAATGCCCTCAATATATGTGTTTGAGACTGTATAACTCCTTACCCCAGGAAATAAAGGCAATAAGCTCAGTTAAATTATTTAAGAAAGAAATAAAGAAGTATCTGGTGGAACTAGAGCCTTACAGCTTGAGCGATTTTTGTGATAGTTATAGGTAGATTGTAGAATATTTTTTGCTGTTTGACGTCATTTCATTCTGTGTTTCATGTAAACATAATTCTGAAATAAAGTTTATTATTATTATTATTATTATTATTATTAATAATTATCAAATTACCATTAATTTGAATAATTCATGGATTATAAAGTGTCTTTTTTTTCTGGAAATTAAATATAAATGAAGGTCAAGGATATGGTACGTATCTAACGTGACTCAAGTTCACATCAAGCAGAACACCAGTCTCCTTGACATTCATCAATTGCTTCAGTACGACAAATCACTCTATGATTGCGGTAAAGGGAGTGATCGAATACTTCCACTTTGAGTAATTAATGATCATTTTTATGACGTGGGAAACCTTACGTTTATAAAATAACGTGTCATGTCATGGAATATGGTAACATAGGTACACCATCGTGATATACAGGGTGGTAATGATTAATGAATAGGACGTAATTCCATGAGTGGACCATTTTTTTACTAGAACGCCTAAGCGGAGATTTTGTGATTATTGTCTACAAAATGTATTTCTCTTCACTTCTTAACACATTGCGTGCCACGTCAGTTTTATATGCCTGACACTAATGTTTTTGTTCAGGCCGCGTCAGGCATATATAACTGACACGCTCTGTTCATACCAGGGGATTTTAAACTGTTGCCTGTGGGAAACATTTCGGTATACTTGGTTTGGGCAAATTCAGATTTTTAATATTTTATATATTGAGTATTTTCAATGAAACATTGTATTACATTGTGGCCCCTTGGGAAACCTTCCCAATATACACGCGGCACGCAATGTGTTGAAATGTTCCTCTCCCCTCCTCCAACTGCCCTGATTACAACTGCCAAGACAGCTTCTGCTGTCATTCCTGATGAAAGGAAATTCTAAATCTACTCCGAATAAAATGGCATCAAAACATTTTTCGTCACACGACCCGTCATTTTTGACATAATAATATGACAAAAACTTATGTTTTCTTTAATAAAAACCTTAATCTTTTCCTTGTTTGATAGTTAATTATTACGATCCTTGATAACGATATATCATATCGCACCTTCGGTGCACATTATCATAGGAAATACAAAGGAAGAAGATGGGATATGATAGGGTTGTTTCCAAAAAATTAAGTTTTTATGTGCAATTTTTGTGTTTTTGATTCATGTTTTACCTCCATGGTCTATGGTAAAATATACTGCTCCACGGGAGTCAAGGATATTTGTCAAATAAAATGGTGACTGATTTTTATGTAAATAATAACTTTAATGGTCAGAAACAGAGAGCAGAACAGAGCCTCCATTTTTGGTTAACCTATGTGAAATGTTCTTTGGTGGTGGCCATCTGATGAATAGACTTTTGTTCTGGTTTTCTTATTTCTCAATAGACATAAGTGTTTATACAGGGTGTGTAACAGAGTAAGTGTTACAACGTGAAACTGTAGATTCGTTATCAAAAAAGAAAAAGATTTTTCCTCAACGAAAATTTTCCGCGAGCTTTTGTTTTCGATATACAGGGTGTCAAAGTTATGAAAAAAAAAAGATTTTTTTTTAATTACTTCTAAACCACTCGGAATATTTTTATCAGATTTGGCACAGTGTCAAAACTCACTAGTTAGGATTATTTTATTAAAAAATCGATTAAAAAAATTAACCAGTGGCGTAGTTATAATACACCCTGTATATCGAAATCGAAAGTCCGCGGAACATTTTTTCTAAGAAAAAATATTTTTCTGTTTTGATAAAGAATCTACAGTCTCACGTTGTAACACTTACTCTATTTCACCCTGTATAATATTGACTGCTACTACTGTTATAACACCTTTATTATAAAACCTCTAGTCATATATTTAGTAACGGAAGCACAAAACAATAAGGGTCTAATGTTTCGTGAACGGAAGTATTTCTGTAACTTTTATAAACCCCTTAAAGAGCTTATATGTGGCATTTGTAAGAGTTGCGAACAGCTTTGATTAGTAACGCTGTATAACTTTAAGTTATCCTGCTAGAAGTAACAGAACCGTTGTGGTTACCTTTATACAACTTGCCCATAATGGTGTTGGAGATATTCCCGTTACCAATTGTTCGTAACTTCCTACTGTCAAATCTGTCACTTGTCATGTTATCCAGTTGACCAAGTAATTTTTCTCTCTCTAACACAACGTTACCATAATGTTTCCTGTATCTTTCTCGTTTCTGGTTAGGGTTTGTAAAGAGCAGACATAAAAATATAGAGCCATGTGCAAGAATGAAGGTCAGCAAGGATATTTGCTTGAAGTATAATTTTCTAGACTTTGTGGTAGTTAAATGTTTATCAATATTATCAATAATAGGTCTGTCCACAAAATTTAGTTTTTTATTGAAAATAGTAGATATAGGTGTAGCATGCACCCCTATACAGTGTGTCCAGAATAAAATGATGTACGTGGGGATATCGGAAACTACAGGAGATACAGTATCGGTTAAATGGAAGAAAAGTTGCGTATTTGCGTGCCCAAGAATAATCTCACTTTGGTTTGTTTTGATTCGATACCGTAATGGAGATACAGGGTGAAAAAGAAAAATGGCCATTTTTTAAATAGCACAATATTTCGGTTATTATAAAAGATGAGGTATTGAAAATTTCTGGATCTGGGTAAGAAGATACGGTGATTTTGAAAATTGTGTCGAAAAAATTGTAGGCCCACTATGTTGCTTCCGGCCGAGGTCAACTGTCGTTTTTCTTATGTGGGACATATTGAATTTTTTCATTTTCAAAATCCGCATTGAAAATGATTTTCAAAAATATGACTTTCATAAAAAAAAACAGACTTGACTTTGGCTGGACGCAACATAGTGGGCCTAAAAGTTTTTTGACGTCGTTTTTAGAATTGTCGTATCCTCTTAACCATATCCTGAAAATTTGAAAGTTCTAGCATTTATAATAAGCAAAATTGTGTGGTTTCTTCAAAATTTGCCTTTTCCCTTTTCACCCTGTATCCACATTACGGTATCGATTAAAAATAAAACAAAGGTGGAATATTTTTGGGCATACAAATACGCTGCTTTTCTTCCATTTACGCAACGTCGTATCTTTTAAAGTTTCCAATATCCCCATATAGTGCCATAAACATCATTTTATTCTGGACACACTGTAGAGTTTTTTAAAAACTAGTCAAATATTTTCTGCGTTATTCGCTGAACAAATTTGCCAAAACGCGTAGAGGCTAGAAAAAGAGTGTGACGTCACCAACGCGCTTATTTACTGTGGTCATAGGTAAGGTACTGTAGCCATAGATAAAGATAAATAAAATATGACTGGTGTTATACACGGTTCGGCATTATAAGTAATATTATTGTAGCAAGAAAGTGAAGTTTTGTGCCTGAGTGCACAAACCGACAAGTATAGAACGCCAACGAAAATTCTTTTGAGTAACCAATGCAGACAGCAAAAAGAAAATTATGGTTTGCGGCAGTGAGACGGAATTTTGGAAACGTTTGAAAGCCGAAAGAAAACACTTTGTCAACAACTACATATTATCAAAAACTACGTCACGTCTACCTGTGGCAAATTATGTGAATCTCCTTTTTGGAAACCGTCCTCCATATTTGCGGAGAATAAATGAACTTTCCTGATAATTCATGGAAATGCCCTATGCTGTCGAACTCAAAACACATGCAAACTTTGATATTGTTTTGGTTTTGACGTCCAACGTCACAATAATTGGATATAAGTACGTTCCGTCTTTCTAGCAAGTATCTGACGTCACAGTGCATTTTGTTCGCTAAACCAAAGCATTCATTTTCAACGGCTGCTGTTGTATTTGGGATTGATTTTATTGCAAGCACACTTCCATTATAGTTTACATATCGAAATCTTTGTTTTACAATACTTTCAATGTATATATTAATTTTTTTGTGGATAGATCTATTGAGTGCCAGTGTATTTTTACTGTGAAAGTAGATAATAAGATACTTCACAAAAATGAACGGGCCACTATTATATCCAGTGAAGGCTATTTTCAAATCAAACTGTACACAATAAGAAACCTACAAACTTTCATATTATACCGATTTGTAATGAAAAATACTTTTTGTAAATGTCTCAAAAGGACAAGCAAACGTTCAATTCAACACAATTGGTTGAATTATTATTGTTCATCAACATTATTTCTTGATCACCTTTGAGTTTTGATGAACATAATAAGCGGATAATGAGTTTGGAAGTAATATATATTTTGAGGTAACGATGGAAATAGCTATATCACCTACAGAGATCTTTTTTTTGCTGGTAGTAACACTATATATATATACCATATATGGTATTGTTATAAAGCTGAAATGTCTGCAAAACGTTCTTATGGTGACAGAGGTTACTAAAAGTGATTTTATATTATCATTTTTCATTTCACTCTTCGTGATCAGAAGACTTTTGAGTGTAGGACCCAGAAGTAGAAATTTGCATTAAATTTTAATATTCAAATTAGGTATTTAATGAAATAGGTATTCATTAATTAAACAGTACAACAGGCAAATCATTAATATTGTAATGTGGAATGTAGATGTAGATATGATGACTTTGATCGAGAAAACTTCTGGGTGGTGGGTGGACTTGCCCTATATGTGATTCAACTAAGAACTTCACACCGACGATGTCTTTGTCTCTCTCATGCTATATGAGGTCCACACGCAGCTTGAGAGAGAGGGAGACATCGGCGGTGATTATCCATGGTAAATAAAAGTTGTTTACTTACATAGTCAGGCAAAAAAACGTAACACTGAGCGAACTTCACAAACAGGTGCATAGATACATGAAACATTGATAAATGTTACAAATAATATAATGTGTACCTAATTTATTATTTGTAATTAATCAATATTTCAATTTCAATCCTGCATGTGTTAATATCCCTATTTCTTTTACAAAACCATGCAATAAAGTCAATTCAGATTCAATCGATGTTTTGATTCACCTTTTCCGAATATGAACCACTGTTATTGGATCAGTATCAGTATTTCTACCCCTGGACCCTGAATATAATAATAATATGTAGGTATATCTATTCTACTCGACAAAATTATCTTTTGAGATTCTATAAGTAAATCTTTCACGTTGTAAAAATATTTGACAACCCTAGAAATGTCACATATCCATGGATTTCTCTCGTTCTAGACCTTGAGTTTCATTATAGCACTAGCAGGTAGCTAGCAGGTACTTGATAAACATAAATTGCATGCTCACTCGTACCACAGCTTATGAAACAACCTCGCGTTGCAAAAAAATCTCGATTTTTTTTGAAAAATAAAAAAAAAATGATTTTTTTTTCTGGATAAGTCGAGATTTTTGGATGCTCATTTTTCCCTTATGGCAACAACGAACTTTGAAATAAAGTATTTTCATTATTTTTCTGCATTCGCCCAAAAATATTTGTAGATTTACTGTTAGAAAACATTCTCTGAATCATAAAAAAAAAATTCGGCAGCGTGCCGCGGTTTTCCTGTTGGAGAAGGAAGATTCTTTAGCTTTTATAATATGCGGGTGTAAATTGAATACACATCTCACACCCAACCTATGTGAACACTCATTATTATGAAAATGAACTACTTATTTGTTCTTTTTCGAATTTCCTTATGAGTTATCATTTTATACGGCGACTTATTTTACAGCCATTTATAATTTGGTTCAAATGATTGAAAAAATCAGTTTATTCAAATCGTCGTAATCATGGAGAATGATAATAATATAAATTATAATGCGTATACTTACCTATAATTAACAGACGAACGAAAATATTTGAGGTGTTGATACTTAATTGCCTTTCATCATCATCGTCAAAGTAATTTTAAAACTTGAAATAAATAATGCGCTAAGTGCCAAAAAATCGGTTTTTCATTTCATACATGTTAAATGTTCTAGATGTCATAGAGTGATATTTGGTTATAACCAATAATACCAACATGTATTCAGCGCTAAGTCTCTTAATTTGCACTGAAAAAAATACCAACAAAGTACGCGACAACATGTCGTTGGCTATGGTACCTAGAACATTTCACAAGTATAAAAATGAAAAATCGACTTTTTGGCACTTGGCGCATTTTCACTTCAAGTATTCATTTATATTTTTGTATACGCAGTGTTCATTTGAAAAGTGGTTGCCAGTTACCACACACACGTTGGGCCAGACTAGACAGATTTTTGAAAATCGCCGAAACACGTCAAAACATTTATTTAGGAGAAAGTTTTTTTTATGAAAAATTGTATAGCGCTAGTTCAACCTCCCTCACAACCGCTACAAGATTTCTAAATGGGACGCGGGTGGTAATTTTTTGAAAAGACAACCTGTAATGATTGTATCCGGATCAGATACATACATTCGCTATATTATTTTTCTATGGCAGTTTCGTGCAACGGCCCACTCAAAAGAATATTTTATACTATTTAAATAATTTCATCACAATCACAACTCACAACAATACCACAAAATTCGCGGATTATAAGTGAAAAGTTAGAGTACTATTATTTATCTCTATTTCCAATTATTGCCCTTATGTGCCCTTGACTGCTCGTCCACTTTCTCTTATAAATTGAATAAATGAAAAACAAATCTATTCAAGCTTCAATTTAATTCAAATGGAGACACGTGTTTTGCCAATGTATTGCATCACTAACCCAAAGTTCAGGTACTAAATACCCAATGAATAGATAATAATTTCACATCACTATTTTCATCAAATCCAGCGAATTGCGAAGACAAAAAAAAATCATTTCTTGGTCGTCCATTCACCTGTCTCGAGAATCAGCTCCCTAGCAAACCCATGTTCTGCAAATACAAAATGAACAGTACAAACATAGGTAATACAGGAATCTATGAATACGAATTTCCGAAAGCTCCAAATCGAAATGTTCAATTTACAGTTTTCTGTAAATCATCTCACGCCGCATCTACGAGTTAAAAGCTAAACCCAAGAAAAATGCCAATTCGTGGCTCCCACCTGTCCTACCCACGGATGATTCCTCTCCATCTCTGTTATCCTATACAATAAGCCCTATCTTCTTTCCCTGTCCACTGTAAACCTTGGAAAAATACCAAAATATTTTACAAAAAGTCAGATCACTCAAGAACGGATTGTTTGTTGATTGAAAACGCAATGTTATATTAATGAGCATATCCTTTTTCGTCGAATGAGTTATTTTCGTGATGTGAAAGGAAGAAATAGCCGAGAAAACAGCGATTGAAGTCACCGTTTCGATACATCCAAAATAGGTCATTTTTGATTGTCCAGAAAACTCCTCAATTCAATCTAGCGGATTCATGTTACTTCATTGGAATAGTATGTACAGTGAAAAGCATATGAATTCGCACACAATATTTTGAACAACCCTCGTAAAATGCCAAACTTTGTCATAATAGCACATCACTTTTGTCAAAATGACAAGTCATAATTAAGTTAACGAAAAAGCTGGCTTAGTTCAAATAATCGTAATACAACAAGAAACAAGATGCATGGTTTCTCAAATATATTATCCAGTGATGCGAAGGACGAAGGGCAATTGAATTATTGTCTAGTATGTAAAATATTTATGTAGAAAACAAAATATAAGAACGAAACAGAAAATGCATTAATTGCATCTCTTTCATATCAGATAACAAAATATAATATATCACCTCAAAGAAATCCCAGCGCAGATACTACATAATACTCACCGCTTGATAGTTTCTGTTATTCATGGTTTTAAACCAAAAGGCATAGAAGTAAACAAACGACACGTGATCAGAGACAGTGAAACGATCTAGCAGATCACACAATACATGTGTGTTGGTTTATTTCACCTATGCATATTACGAGGGTTGTCAAAAAATAACTGTTTGTGCGAATTCATATGCTTTCCACTGTATATCATGTATAGTCCGTTTCACGAGGGTTTGAACTCACGTCATTGATTGTCTCTCCTTTTCTAACTCATGGAGAGGTTTGAAAACAGACTGAAACAGAATTAATGACGTAATAAACATCGGTCGTTACTAGAATCCAAAATGGCCGCCGAGCAACAGCTGATTTCTATCATCTCAGAATAATAATAACCTAAAATTTGGTTATGTGATCAAGTAATTAATCAAAACAATGTTGTTGTCAAAACACAAGTCAGTTAACTTCTCCAATGTCACAGTTTTGTTGTATAAAATACCTTGTCGGTATTCAGAATGTGAACAAAATACGATAAAAAAGCTTGTGGTCTACTTTAGAAAGGATGGAGATGCTGAAAAACCTTTTTCACCACTTGAGGCAGTTTTGGAGGTGAGTTAAATTTCATAAAACTAGTTCTTTGTACCTATTCATTTCCTATTCCATCTCCTGAACTTTTGTAGAGAGTATCTGATGCCCTTTGAATTGAAATTACAACTCTTAAAAGATCAGTTCTCATGGAATCAGAATTGATGAGGACTTCAAGGCATCCACGTCAATTGCAGTCCAGAGATCAGAAAGATAGATGGATTATTGGAGCAGTCATGCGTTGTTGAGAGAAGAAAGAAAGGGCTAGTATTGTTATTGAATGAATATTTGGGGCAGGCAGAATTTGACATTATTTTAGTTTATATTCAGTTCGTGTTCATGATTTCAGTCTCCTCATCTATGTTCCGCTGGTACTTGTTTGTAATAAAATTACGTTTATTATTTTCTTCTCCCATAGTAAGGAATGTGACTTATTTATCACCTTATGATTGGGCAGGAGGTGATGTCTTACAGTTTATAACTGATCTGAAAAATGTTTCCATTTTTCACTCCCCCTCAAATGGCCGTTGTTTCATGAGTTAGGTATAAAAAAATTATTGATAATTTAACATTTTTTTATAACTTAAAATAACGGCTATTAAGGCGGTTTGCAAATTACAAGGAAAATCCTTTACTCCGCATTTTCAAAAAACACAATATAGTCTGATGCTTTGTTCTTTTTGACACTATCATAAAACTTGGAAAAATACATACACTCTGTAGAATCAAAATATACACTCACGGTCGTATAAACAGCACATGCCTAAAATTTGATAAAACTTTGTTATTATAACATAATATAATATGATAATCGTTTATTAAGCGGATAAGCTTTACCAAGTCATCCTGCTTCAGTTATCAAAAAATTATTGGTGCATTAAAATGCAATCTGTCATTTGATCGGTCATGGCGATTTTATTCAAAATATTGTTTAGGTCCCTTTTTTCACGTTACAAAAAAAATGTGTAGGTTCTGGAAAAATTGGTTAGCACCATCCGAAAGGGAAAATTTGTGTACCCTATGAAAATCGAAAAGAATCGCGGGTTTAGTGAACTGACAAATGGATTCAAGTTCTTTATTGCACCTTACATCTTTGATAACTATTGCAGCAATAGTATTGCAGGATCAAAGTGTTATCAAGTTTTAGGCTGTTAATCTACTTTTGGCCACCAAAGTGATGTATTAAATTTCGTTTACCTAAGAATTCATAAAAAAATGCTGACTAGCTGATTTCTCGTGGGTTGATGTTCATCCAGTGATGGGGGGACGTCTACTGATAAGAATAAAACTCAACTATTGTGGGTTTTTGCGATAATGGTGCTTTCTTAGTTTTTTATTAAAACGTGTCTACTTTGATATAGCAACGATTGCTTATTAGTATACTAAGAGAAGTCCGTTTTTTGAACTATTATAAATAGAAAAAAAAAAACCCTTTGCAAAAACACACAATTCTGGCGAATGTATCCCCCAAAAAGATCAGCTCCTCAGCAATTTTTTTTTTATAATCACATTTCTACTGGACTTCTATATGAATGTATTTTTTCAATCTCTCGAGCTTGCAATCCCTCCATGTGAGGATTTTTCAAAAAATACATATCTTGCAATTTCATTCTACATGATTTTCTCAATGCACAAACAGAAGTGAACTGGAATAGCGTTGAGTCTAATGGTAGAGTCACAAGCAGTGCACGCTGTAAGCTGCCTAGTCTAACGATCGCTCGCATCCGGATGGCGGATATACACGCGACTACGCTTCCAATGGATGACCAGCCTGAATCCAAAATCTAAATGGAAAACAAATCTGAACGTGTTCTGAAGAACGTTTTGGAACATACTTGTTCGGCTTCAATACAAAATTTGAACGCTCTTGAAACTATATGAATCAGCTACGACATACGTTTTTTTTCAAGTAATGACGTCATCGATGACGTGAGTATGAACCCTCGTGAAACGGACTGTACATAACATGATCGCGTTTAAAAGCTGTGTTGTTCTCCCGATTTCTGACATTTAGTGAGGCCATGTCAGGTATAACATTGCGATACGGCTGCCTTAAAAACATATCTCTGGTACCAGATACTGGAGAAAATAATAAATACAGTGCGAGTCTCTAGTCTAGTTTATACCGATAACTCGTTTAGATCGGTCCGATAGGACCAAGCTGGTGGGGATGGTACGGTAGGACCAATGCTTGCTTTTTGCCCGTTTACATCGTTTTGCAACGCGTGAACTTAATGAGTACGCCCGCAATTCGACAAATGTCAAAAACGAGTCGAAATTATTCATCAACACAATTCGTTACCAAAAAAAACATAAGTTTAGTACGCTCAGATTGCCTGAGAAACTCAGAACCAACACAATTCACAATAATAACAATCAACATAACCTCATAATTTTGATCCAGATCGAACCAAATTTAGTTCGGTACACTTGCTGGCTAGTACCGAACCAAGAACGGACCAGCTTAGTCCGCAACTGTTTACACCATTCGAACCAAATTTTTGGTTCTGATATAGTTCGAATTTAGTACTTGGTCTGCGGACCAGGTTGTCGGTGTAAACTAGGCTTCTAACTTGGAATAAATTCAGTAAACAAAAGACCGTTTTTTTTTTGGAAATATGCTCGGACACGTCGATTAGTATTTTAAATTGCGCTCTTGTTCATGTAGAAAAATTTTATACAGTGTGTCCCAAATTTGAGATATGACGTCATCGACTATTTTTTTAAATGGTAGCCCTAATTTTTTTATGACTATTCTTAAAGAGTATATCGAGTTACACATGCGTACCAAATTTCAAGTTTTTATTCCTTGTCATTTAAAAGATATTTAACAAAAACATTAACTAATTCGAAAAATGAAGAAATCTGATTCAAGTCAATAAAATTTTTATGCAGTTTAAAAATGGCACGTCAAAAGGTATTCGTTTTTGGTCAAATCGGCTTGACGTCTTATCACAATGTTATAAAAACAAGAAAACAAGTTAATAAAAACAAGTAAGAAGAGCTGCATCGTATTCGAGTTGTTGAGCGAGAACCCTATTAGTTTGTGGTTTTGTGAGAAACACCGTTTTTTGAAAAATCCCCGAACAAGCCGTACTTAACTGAAACCCACAAAATTGAAATTTTAATGATGATTGGCTACGGAGATAGGACAAGAACACAAAATGAAGTTATTCATTTATTCAGAGAGAAGTATCCTGATTTACCACCCATATCACAAAGTACCGTAAGCAAGATTGAAAAACAGTTTCGGGAAAACGGACATTTAAGAAAAACAAATAATCATCGTCAAAGTGCACTCAATGAAGAGGTCAAAATTAATGTACTTCTCTCTGTTCAAGAAAATCCTCATGTCCCCACTAGGCAGATAGCTAGGGAACTCGAAATTAGCCAGTCTTCAGTTATAAGAACTCTTAAAGCGCAAAAATTTCATCCCTATAAATTGACAATTCTCCAGGAACTCACCGAAGATGATCCGGATAGAAGACTCCAGTTTTGCGAACAAATGATGGACCTACTAGACGGAAATGTTCTAAACATAGAAAACGTCCTGTTTTCTGACGAATCAACGTTTATGTTAAATGGGGAGGTAAATCGACAAAATTATCGTTATTGGGCAGACAACAACCCACACTGGATGAGGGAAGGCCATACTCAACGTCCACAAAAAGTCAATGTTTGGGCAGGGATTATTGGTGATCGAGTAATAGGACCAATTTTCTTCCAAGAAAATCTCAATGGAGCAAGATATTTAGAATTCTTGCAGGAAGAACTACTTCCGAATTTGGCTACTCTATTCCCTGATCCGGTTGAAGCTGATGTCCCGAATAGAAACATCTGGTTTCAACACTCCTCATTTTGCTAGACCTGTCCGTGAGTATCTGGATGATGCATTTCCAGGCAGATGGATTGGTAGAAGAGGACCCCCGGATTTAACACCTCTGGACTATTTCTTATGGGGGTACTTGAAAAACAAAGTTTTTAGGACCAAACCGGAAAATACTGAGGAGTTGAAAGAACGAATAAGACAGGAGTGTAGGCTAATTTCCGCTGAAGTAATTAGAAATGTTCAAAACGAGTTTCAATTCCGTTTAGGGTATTGTCAGTTAGTACATGGACAACATTTTGAGCATTTATTGAAGAAAAATTATTGAGTTGAATCAGATTTCTTCATTTTTCGAATTAGTTAATGTTTTTGTTAAATATCTTTTAAATGACAAGGAATAAAAACATGAAATTTGGTACGCATGTGTAACTCGATATACTCTTTAAGAATAGTCATAAAAAAATTAGGGCTACCATTTAAAAAAATAGTCGATGAGGTCATATCTCAAATTTGGGACACACTGTATAAAATTTTTCTACATGAAAAAGAGCGCAATTTAAAATACTAATCGACGTGTCCGAACATATTTCCGAAAAAAAAACGGTCTTTTGTGTACTGAATTTATTCCAAGTTAGAGACTCGCACTGTATACACACATTCAATAACTCGCTAAATTTTTTGTTGTCACATCTTCGTCTGCGATTGGTGCTTCTGTCTTGACTCTTGAAATCTGGTTTGTTACAATGAGTAGCAGATCGTTCAAAATTGATGCTTTCATTTGAAAAATAATATGTTGTGAATAAAACAATCTTGTTGGAATTATAGAAAATATCTTTATTTTGAAAGGCACAATGTCAAACACACATACGTATGCAATGTTTCGACATCGATCAATAGAGAAATAACCATATTTTTTGTACAAATTTAACTATAGGATATATTTACAAAAGGGATACGAAATCAAAAGGCCACTTCAGGGAAATCTCATAACAACTAGAAAACATCTGCCTATATATAATATATAAATCAAAGGCTTATCAAACCTACGAGATTTGAAGGAATAGAATAAAAACATAACAACAATAAATAAAACCAATCAAAAGCTCAAAATATTAACAAAGGATATTTCAAGCCAATGATCAACACAATAGAAAAAAACATAAGTAAGTGGAAGCTGAAATTATCAACCAATAGGAAGTTGTGAAAAAGCGAGTCTTACAAACGGGCATTTTTCAGAAACATTTGTCATACCCTGCTAGTAGTATATTTGATTCAAATAAATAATCATGTCCTGACTAAATCACGCTGTAAATCATGACTAATGGTATGTGGATCAAAAGAAAAAAGTAAAAGCAAACGATATACAATAATAGTAGAACTCACTTCGTAGACATAAGAATATTTGGCATAATTCGCTAAACGTATAAAAACCTCTCCAAAAATTCCTTGTAAAGACTCAGTTCGTTTGTAAATGCATTATTTCGAAAATAGTTATTTTGTGTTTAAGGCCCTGTGGACTCAATGGTAGAAAACATTAATTTCAGGGAATTCATATACTAGAAATGTGGGTTTCGTAGTCTTTATAAAACAGGTCTACATTTTTATCGACAAGTTCATTATAGCGATATTTGACATATAATAATGAGATGTTTTATCTTAATATGTGTATGTGTGAAATTGTTTCATTGAAAAAAAAAAGTAGTTGTCATTGAGCGATATTGAAAAATAATATTGTTTACCCACATTCTAGTAAATTTTGATTTACATCCACACTAAACAAAAGATGTATCCATCGAGCAACACAAAAAAATGGATGGTTTTTACCGCTTTGATTTGCACATTTTAAGCAAACTCAGTTTAGAATCCAACCAAAAAAACTTGTTTCATCAGTTCAGGATTTTCCATCAACGTAAAAATAAAACAATGATTCTGAATGGAAACATGACCTATTATCAGAAATGTACTGTTTCTCAAAACATTTATTTATAAAATATAAAAATCGGTCACAATGTAAAGGCGCATGTATAATACAGAGAGATCTACAAAACACTCTTTGGCTGTTCAACAATTATTAATATTTTCAACAAACTCTCTCAATGACTATCTGCGCGACATCCAAACTGATGTAACCGTCTCAACAGAAAATGTTTTTAAGCATTTGATTCAGAAATCAACAAACCTACCGAAATAAATAGATAATAGCAATCGAACAAATGAACTTAGAATTATACTTTTTACATTAATCTGATTCAAATCCTAACAATCGGAAAAGTAACAGACATCCAAAAGTTTTACCCTGCGATTCACATCACATTAACGGGTAAAACGGTAAAATGTTTTCCAAAATTTTTTTTACCCAAAAAATCGATGAGGTTTTCAAAAACGCTTGCCGTAAATGCGATTTTTTATACAGGGCACTTCATTTTCAACAAATAGACATTTACTGTTCTAGATACTTAGTTAAAAGACTAGTTTTCCCAGTTTCGAGGTCAGTTAAGGATTTAGATATCCTGGAGTGTTTCCATAAACTCAGTTCTGGTTCCAAAGACAGCACCATTGTCATGGTATACTGAATTAATACAAATCCTCAAACACCCTCGTCTCGTGTATATTTCGGCGATATTCATAACCTTAATCTACAATGCAATATGGCAGAATTCTTAACGTGTCTCCGTTGTAACTTGGCCTGTCTAAGCACTCGTACCACTCCCTAAAAACGTCTTTTTCTCCGGTCCGACATTCATTATCACTATTCAGCTTAGTTTGCTCGTCCGCAATTTCGGATTTTATCACAATATCACTGACACTGGAGTCCGTTCTGTTCACGTTGGTCGCGGCTTCTGCTATCACACTATGGCTGGTGCCATTCGATGCTCCACCTGAAATTTTGTTAAATGTTATGCCTGGAAAACATGCTTGAAATAATTCAGTCAGAAAACTGTGATCCAAACTGTATCAATTTCGCTGATAACTGATTTTATGTGGACTCGAACCTATGATTATTTATCAAAGAGGATCCAGTTGTCAAACAAACTATTCAAGTAATACAGAATTTTCGGATTTGTTTTTTCCAGTTTAATTCGAATAATTGACGTAACTCGGTTACATTTCTGTCAATTAACCCCATATTTTCCATTAAATATCGTTTTCCGCGCGCCGCGTCTTAATGAACTATTCAATTACTGTCCGGAACAGTCAACGTAACGTTACCGTGAATCAAACGTTCGGTTATCGCATTAAACCCGTCGCACATTCATAGTACCAATCGCATCGGAATTTCATCTTCTACTTCCATTTGAAGCACCGAGAGCGGTATTTTAGTAAGCTGGGAGGTAGAAGTGAAAGCGAGGGAGCACTACTTTTAGAGCCGCTGACCCTACTAATCCGTACCGTCTACGCGATAGATTCTGTTTCATTTTTCCAAACTTCAACTGCAACACCACAAGGTATGAGTACTGTACTTACTGTTCATGTTTTCTGAAATTATCTCAAGTGAGCCGCGTGTAATTTTCTTAACTTCGAACATTGAACCACTAGAACAAGCATAGCACCCCGAACGTACACGATTTGTTTGAGTCGATAACATTCTGTTTTTGTTTATAGTTATGTGATGTTATTTTGACACATTTGTGATAAGATCTCTACAGTCCAACCGTCCACAAACACGGCACTTTTTTTGTATAATTGCCACACTAAATCCTCTTCTCGAGGACAAATAAATCGTTTTCAACTGGAAAATGACAACAACCGTCACTTTGAAGCATCTATTAACGTCATGGGAACGCATTACAAATAGCTCGATTGATGCCCAACGTTGCCGTTAGTGAGAAAAATTCCTCTTATCAACTTTCAAGTGTAAAAGATCAAGGAATTTCGTTCGATTATTCAACGACAAATAGTAATAGCGATGAAAAAAAGGCTACACTCTCCTTGAATAATGAAGAGAAATACATTTATTAGATGATAATGAACTTCAGGTCATTGTTATTGAATTGGTGACAGAAAATTTGGTGAAAGGAAGTGAATACGGCAAACTAGGAGCCTGCTATTCCTCTTACCCCCCATGTTTACATTGACATGTTCGACTCACACAATATTGTTTGTTTATGCTTCTTGTGTTTCAATATTGGAAGGTTTTTAACTGGTCTTGTTTTCCGGTGTTTTGTGGATTTTCCTCGGCTCTGGTCAATTTTGTGAGGTCGCACGTTTCAAATCAAATAGACTGGCGTTCGCAGAGGAAATTCGCCTATCAATTTTGAAGAAGTGAAGAACGTGCGAGCCGAAGGAAACGGGGAATAAGCTCCTGAGAACGAATTTCGCCGTATGTGAAGTCCGTTCCGTTACAATTTTCACGGGCGGTCGTATCACAGCTGTTTTTTTATTTTCCGACAACCGACTCATGCGACGCGTTTCTCTATAATCCGTTAGTGCTGTGGTCCGTACCACATTTTCCACGCCGTGTTTTGCACTCGTTCTCTACGGTGACCCGTACCACACGCATGCCTACGTCGTCGGAAGAATGGGGTCGTTGCACTATATCAAAATCAAAGCTGATTTTGTGTAGAATATATAACTGTGGGTTTCTTGATAAAATGGGTTACATGAATTGGCCAAAATAATGCACAACATTTAAACTAGGCCTCTTTGAAATAAATAAGTCCATCAACCTGGACCCATCGTCGCATTGACGTCACAGATCAATATCCTTTATCCGCTTGACACTGAAATGCACGCGCGCTGCTTGACACAAATGCGGCGTTGCGAGATGTACTATTGATGGTATTTTAACAAGAATTACTAGCTCAATATGATAAACGAAAGATGATCGATACATTTAGGTTAACTTTAAAATGGATGGTAAATAATGTGATTTAATACAAAAATTAACCAGGAAATTATACGACACCACCCAGACTGGGTTTTTATGATACCTTTGACCGTATCATAAAACCCTCAAGATATTTATTCTTCTCAGACCCAAATTAATGCAGACGCATAGAATAGTTATTTATCAGACGTAGGGATAAACTCAAAGACACAATTCTTTGAATTTATCCCTACGTCTGATAAATAACTACCAGGAGCGTTGCATACTAAACAAAAACTGCAAATATTGGTACCTGCAAATTAAAGCTGGTAGGCAATATTATTTATTGGCCCATTCTTTTTTGACGATATTGAATCGTATATAAGCAAAGTTGATCCAAACCACGAACGTGAATTCGAAATTGAGAAATCCCTAGAATAAAACACGCTTTACACTCGACCCCAAGCAAAAAGCATCTCGGCAACGTTGCGTTCTCTACAGTTATCGACCCACGGGAAGAGCTGCGCCGGATCCAAGAAGCGACGCCATATTTTGCCGTACACGCGTCATCATTTAAAAGGCTTAAAAGGACTGTTGACAAACTTCGACGCTAGTTTATGCCCTTGAAAATCGATAAAAAAAAAAAAAAAAAATACGGGTCTAATATTTTTGATTATATTTTCAGAATATGCAATAAAAAAAGTACGTGCAACGACCCCATTTTCTGTACAGGGTGTCCCAACGATAGAGTAAAGTAGGTTTTATCATATAGGATATGAAAAATATCAATATCAATATGCGTCACAGGTTAGGGGTGTAAATAGCGCACATTCTGAAAATATTTGGAAACATACAGGGTGCGTCACAAAAGTATGGCACGAAAAAGTATGATTTTTTAAAATGGAACCCCCTGTATATTAATTGATATTTCAATTCTTTCTTCAATTTGGAACAAAAATTGTAATACAACTAATGTTCCTAAATTCAACCGTTATCGAGATATCGCGTTTTAAAAATGGCATTTTTGCAACTTTGACATGCTATAAAACTCAAACTATTCAAGTTAGAGAAAAATGGATTGCACATTCCTATCTTAACTTTTCAAGAGCTTTTCAAGGAGATTAAATCCATTATTGTGAAAAAATGTCAAAATGTGCCGAAAAAAGTTGACAGTTGACGTTACCTTCTATCCAAATGACAGAACAGCTCTTGAAAAGTTAAGATAGGAAAGTGCAAACCATTTTCCTCTAACTTGAATAGTTTGAGTTTTATAGCATGTCAAAGTTGCAAAAATGCCATTTTTAAAACGCGTTATCTCGATAACGGTTGAATTTAGGAACATAAGTTGTATCACAATTTTTGTTCCAAATTGAAGAAAGAATTGAAATATCAATTAATATACAGGGAGTTCCATTTGAAAAAATCATACTTTTTCGTGCCATACTTTTGTGACGCACCCTGTATGTTTCCAGATATTTTTAGAATGTGCGCTATTTACACCCCTAACCTGTGACGCATATTGATATTGATATTTGTCATATCCTATATGATAAAACCTACTTTACTCTATCGTTGGGACACCCTGTATTTTCTGCTTTTTTATCGCTGTTAACCTTCGTACACACACGCCGTGTTTTCACAAGCTCTTTTCCTGACTGTTATCTGCTGTTAAAACTGTTTCCTATAGTTTCTTTAAAATCTCTGCCGTCGAAGAGTTTGTTTTAATTTGTTTTAATCGGGGATCAGTCGATGTAAAAAAAAAACTGACAGACAATAGAATGATTTTTTTTCTGTAACCCTTCACTGTCTAAAGGCTATCCGATAGAGATAAGAAAAATACGATTTTCCCTTCCTGTCGGCAATCTCCGGTAAATCCCATGTAGCGTCACAGGTGACAATCTTAAAACGAAACGCATTAAGTTAATGTTTCTCGAATTGATAGTATACAAATTTGGCCGATCAACTTTTGAGGTAAATACTGTTTTTTTTTTTAAATTCAACCCCCTCAACCACAATAACTACTTGAATAGCAAATAACTTTTTTAAAAATTGAAGTAAACAGCCCACAAATGTATCAAATGATTTATTCCATTCAAATAAGTTTTCAAAGCTTTCCCAGCTATATAAATCAAAAAATTTAACGACAAAATGCGTGTGAAATTATTACTTTGTCGGTTTACTTTCTTTAGGTCTTTGAACTTGCTTGCTTCCGATAAATAATATTTAAAAGTGATTAATAGTTTCTCATGCATTGGGTCTTTTTATTGTATTTGAAGTTCTGATTCGATCAGCGCAAATAGGCTTAAAATAGATGTTATTTACTTTTTTATTCATGTTTTAAATTAGTTCACATTATTCAAAAGAAATTATTTCAATTTATGGAGCAAGAACCGTCGTGTGGCAATGAGCCATATTTGCTCAATTAGAAATCATGAAAAGTTGACCAAAGTTGGCTCAACAACGATCCCCTGTTTTGAACTATTTCAAAAAATTGACTCAGCTCTTCATTTATTGGAGAACGACTTCTTTGGCTATTTGCATAACATTTGAATTCGAGGGGCAAGTTCATAAAAAAGCAAGGCGATAAAAAATGCCAAGCGATATCTGCTTGGGTATTTTAGGGACTCTTGAAACCCACAATCTATTTCACTCTAAGTAAGCGAGCCTCCACGGCTGATGACAGTTAAACGGAACGTTTCTATTATTTACCAAATCACTGCCATAAAATTAAACGAATGTAATGAATAAATCCAAAGAATATCCGCGGTAAAATTCATTTTATAGCTGCAGCATTGCATAAAACGGAAAGTCACTTGGGGAAATTGCGTGAATCATAGGTTTTAAAGAAAAACCCATGGGGAGGCAAAATAAACGTAATTAATCAAGAATGAGGGGTTAAGAAGAGCTTGATGTTGCAAAAGATCGTATTTTATAAGGAGTCGTATCAAAAATATTTTACTTATACTTTGATACAAACTCTCTCTGGAGTATACAGAGATTTTCACTTAAAACTCCGCACACCAATATCTCGAGAACGAATATAAATATTTGATTTCTGTAAAAAGTGTTCAATGTATGATGTCAAGTAAATATTTTTCACAGTTTAAGAAATTCGACGCCTATCGGGAACTAAGCGCCGCGACGCGTCGAAAATACAAATCGATTGCATGGACTTTTGAATTACGCGCATGAGAAAGTACATGTTATTTATGATGGACCGGGAGATAACGACCATTTTTGGGTAACGTTCAATGCCCGTCTGCCGAACTGGTGTATGGTATATTTCAATATTTGAAGTAGATCAAATTCTATAATTCCCCCCCGTGTTCCAACTCCAAGATCAATAAATGAAATTGTACTGACAAATTGAAAAAAATAACGATCGATGCCCATTTGCCGTTGTGAATTTATGATTGTGTACTAAAAAAAATCCATCGGTAACTCGTCCGCAGACAGTTTCAAGTGTTAGGTTCTGCGGGACCTTACTATGAAATTGTTGTGAAAAATGATGAAAAAAAATGATTGATGCCCGTCTGCCGAATCAAAGGTAGGTTCAATTGCTCCAAGGAAACCTTAAAAATCCATCGGCAGACACATAGAACATATACTTGATAATTATTGCGAATTTGTTGCCTGTTATAGTTGTAGTCCCAATTTCTTTAAAAAGTAGTCAGTGGATGGGGTCAAGTGCATATTTTTCAAAGTTCAAAAAACTCCACGATCACAAGAGCTAAGCGTCGCGATGCGTCCGAAATATTAATCGGTTTCGGGGACTTCCAAATTATGAGCATACGAAAGTCCATGTTATCAATGAATTTTATCGGTATTTACTCGAACTTATTCATTCTACTCATTTCTGAGCTCGTTTCTGAGTTATACCGGTTTAGAGTAAACATTTCTTGATTGACAAAAAATGTGATTACGGATGATTTTCTCCAGATTTTTTTTTCAATCAAGAAATTTTTACTTTACCGGTTCAATTCAGGAATGATCAAAATAATTATTGGTTCGAGTAAATAACAAAACAGTTTATAAATAATTTGTACTTCCGCATGCGCGTAATTTCAAAGTCCCTACAATCGATTGATATTTTTGACGCGTCTTGACGCTTAGCTCTTAGTAGGTGACGAATTTTTTGATCTTTGAAAAATATCTACTTGACGCCATGCATTGAACACTTCAGATTGAGACCAACATTCTTGTAAAAATCATCAATAATCGCGTTTCTTATCCAACAAGGAATGTCTGCTATGAATTCGTATAACTCAGAAATCGCTGAGATAAATAGGTTCGAGTAAATGACAAGAGAGTTTATAAAAAACATTTAATTTCGTTTTCGTATGCGCGTGATTTCAAAGTCCTTGAAATCGATTCATATTTTCCACGCGTCGCGACGCTCAGCTCTAAGTAGGCGAGGAATTTTTTTAACATTGGAAAACATCCACTTGACCCAAATGACTTCTTTCTACAGAGATCGATGTAAAAATCATCGCATTTTTTGTAGTCATGAAATGTTTACTATAAACCGTTATAACTCAGAACTGAGTGAGATTAATGAGTTCTACTAAATAACAGGAAAGTTTAAAAATAACACGTACTATCGCATGCGCGTAATTTCAAAGACCCCGCAATCGATTAATATTTTCGACGCGTCGCGACGCTCAACTCTTGGTAGACGTCAATTTTTTTAAACTGTGAAAATAACTACTTGACCCCATACATTGGCTACTTTTTGCAGAAATCAAGTATTTCTATATGTTTTCGAGATATTGACTGAGTTTTAATTGAAAATAAAATTTTCCAGTTATACGGAAAGTGGATTTTTTTTACACAAAATTATGGTAGCTCCATTCAATATGAACATTTTATTTTTGAGTTGACATGATAGGTTCTTTTTCGAAGGTATTAGAGCATGTGTACCTTGAATCTTATGGAAGATAAATAAGTGTCTATCTACCTATGTAGGGTTACTAGATGAAAACTTGTCCAACCAGTACAAGCCACTAAGAAAATCCGGACATCATATTTTTTTAATAAAATTGACAATTTTCATCATCAGCTTACTTATAACAAGAGTAAAAAGACATGTTTCATTCAGACTTACATGCAAAAAGTAATACAAAAGTTACAATTCACAACCCACAGAAAAACTGAATCATTTTGATGCCCGATGCCTATTGTATACCGTGAATGGTATTCATAGGAATTTCCAAGAAGAATCAGAAGACGAAAATTAGGTAGTGAAAAAAAAATCATTAAAGAAAACCATTTCGTTTCATAGAATATTTTGCTAAAACATCAAATATAAATCGTGTTTATACCGATCAAACAAGGCTCCAATGGAAAAATTGTTCAAAATAATAATTTTCTTACAGAAATAGAAATGATGATGATTTCAATCTTTTTTTCTATATTTTTATTTAAAAATCGGAAGATGAAGTGCATGTTTCATAAGAAAGTCTAAAAATGATCAATTTGAAGGAAAATCGGTGACAAAATGGAGTTTCTTTTAAAACCAATCATGAAAAAACTATACAAAATTACAAAAGATAGGATTGAAATTTCTTTACCAACATAATTTTTCAAACAATTTTGGATAAACAAATGGAAAAAATCACACAACCAGTTGACAAAATATGGAGGAAAATCATATTATAAATTTAAATTATTATAATCGTAGAGTTGAAATGTATGAAGTATAATCTCCGGCATTGTTCATGAAACCAAGTTCAAACCAGACACTTTCAACACTTCTAAAAAAAAAAATCGAAAACCATTGATTCCTAAAATTCTGCGATCAGTGGTAAGGTAAGTTTAATAGTTGTTGCTAATAATTGTCAGATAACTATAGATGACCCATCAAAAATATCTTGGATAATGTTTGATTTTCAAAATGCTATTTCTTAAGTGGCGTAATTTAGGACATAAATGGGGGTAAATTGGTACAGCTAAAAACATTAAATATACTACAGATAACTAAGATTTTTTTGCCTTTAGGCTGTAGAAATGGTGCGAAACCAATGAGTAAACTTACTCTCCGAAGAAACTATCGAAGCGAAATGACTAGTTGCCGGAAAGGACAAAATTTCAAGCCATAATTCTGCTAATTATTGGAGATTGAGGTTTTTCAACATTTAAAGACTAAAACAAACCTAAATTTCTGTTATTTTGCCAAATCATTTCTTCATTTATTTGTTTTCATTTGCGAACATTTGTCACAACCGATACAATAAATGTTTTTTTTTATGGGTATTCTGGAACAACGCTTTTAAAAAAACGTAACTCCTCTCCTACTTGGGAAGTTAATACTTAAGGCTTAGAAAAAAAATTATTCATAAGAATGTTGAAATTTTCTCCCGAATAGCCTCGTTTTACGGTACTTCAAAATTAGTTTTTTGGATTGGAAAATAGTTGCTTTTATTTTAATTTTTCCCAACAAAACTTGGGAATTATCGATTTTTAAAATCTGCAATGGACTGATACTTTTGGTTCGTTTTTCTAAAAGGTAAAAATTCAAATGTAAATAAATCAAGAACTATCAATTTTTGACGGTTGTTTATGATGTCTAAATTTGTTGATCTGTAATTTTGTCACGTGCTTAGTATAGTTGACCAATGACGATAAGTAAAATTTCCAAAAATGATGACGGATAATCATGGTATGAAATGTTTGTATATTAGTAACATAGTAACTACTTCATGTCAATGTATGTATATGTACGTTGACTTTGAAATGTGTTTACCTTTCGACACGCTATATTTCTTGAACGAATCTAACGGTCTGACATCCTTGTCGAGACTCTCGTAAATGTTAGGCACTACGTTCACGTATAGACCATCCACGACCTGAGGATCTGGTCTCGAAGTTCCCAGACTCCAGTTACCATTCAGGTTGGGAAGAGTCGATTCATGTAGTCTGGAAAAAAGTAAATGAACTGCTAATGGACATGATGCAGGACAAATATCAAGACTAAGAAGTAATAATGCCATTAACGTATGAAAATGTAAAGTTTTCTCTAGAATAAAAAATGAAATTTTCGCTTGGCTCCGCCCACCAAAATCGCGCATTACCGTTATGAATATACAGAGTGTTAGGTACTTAATCTTAGGCCGTAATTCCAAAGACGCATTCCCGAACCAAATTCAAGTAGGAAAGAAAAACATATGTTCTAAATAGTGGTTTTCGAGATACAGAGTGTTGAAGGTTTAGAAAAAAGTCGGATTCATTACTAATATCTCAAAAATCCTTTTGCCGATTTTGTTGAATTTTTGTAGAGTTTTTCATTGTAACAAGACGCTCAATTAGCATTTACTAGATGGTAATTATGAGATCAAGTGACATCCAGAGGGACAGTTTCACAAATAAAATTGACAAAAAATATGCGCCTCTGGCTTTTTCTGAAAATATTTTTTCCAGATGGTGCAGCTAAAAATACAACTTTTTTGTGTCTTGATATTTTTTCGTATCTTTCCTCGTTTTTGAGAAAACAAATCAAAACCACTTTTTTGCACGACGAAAAATTGTTAAAATAAAGGTGTTTTATTTTTTTTCTTGAAGAAAAAGAAACATACGAAAAAATATAAAGTGACAGAAAAGTTGTAAAATCAGCATAAGGGACTTTAGAGATAATAATGATAAATTCAATTTCTGAAACAACCTGTATGTCGAAAACCGGACTGTTTTGGAGTTCGGAGATTTTTTTTTTAGAGAAAGCAGCTACAGATAACTTTTCTGTTTCATGATTTTTCCGTATCTTTTTAAAGGAAAATAAATAAAAATCTTTATTGAATGTCGAAAGATGATTAAAATAAATTTGTACAAACCTTCAACACCCTGTATCTCAAAAACCAGACTATCTAGGACACATGTTAACTAGACCGTTTTTACTTGAATTTGGTTCAGGAAAGCGTCTTTGGAATTACGACCTATCATTATGAAACATCCTGTATAAACATGAATCCTGTTTTCGCTTAGTCATGGTATAACTTGAGAACGACTGGAGCAATCTGGGTCACTCTTTTTTTGAAATGTTTCTTGAAATATGAGGAATGTTCTTATGAAGAGAAAAATTGGGAACATTTCCTGGAAAAACAACTTTTCTTTGGGGCTGTCAATCAAACCATCAAAACAAACTGACGTCAAAAAACATTTCAATCTCATCATTGACTTAAAAACTCAATGAAGTCGCATATCCAGGTATACCAACTGCAAAACTCGGTTACAGAATGGGTTAGAATTTATTTATTCTATGACTGTTCAATAATTATAGAAGTATTATACATCCACTTTCAATTATTGGTTAATGTGACTGTTTACTCATAACAGTGACTTTTTTTAATACTCAATTGTTTTCAACCAATTAGAAAGATCTTAAGTTATTATTCCACTGTTAAAGAGCCAATCAGAAAATTCGACAAGTTAACAACATAGGTCAACCTTCAAATCCCCATTTGACCGTCCAAACTTGTTTTATAGTCATTGTCTTAACCTAACCTCACATTTATCCTACAGTACTGTTGTCAAAAAGTGCCGTGTAAATGAAATTAAATACATATTGCATAGTTCGCCTCAATTATCAAATAATCATACAAAATCATAGTATTCTACTCGCGGCCTATCACTCACCCAGATGAGTCTACCCGCCTACGGCTCGTGGTGCAAACTTCATCCTCGTGAGTATTAGTCAGCATTATCCACTCGACGAATAATATTAGTTATTTATGGTACTAGTGCGTTGTGTTGAACATAAGTCACGAGAAAGATTTGTATAAATTCCCAAGTGACTTGTGGAACATAACGCACGAGTGCCATACAATGTATTATCCAAAAAATGAAAAAAACAGTTTTTATTAGATAATCATTAAATATAAGTTTCACTGTCAGAATGACTAGACAGTGACATGTTTACATTTTGGCCAAAAAAGGTTATTGTTTGTTTGGTTGCCACGGGAACGTGATGAGTTGTTTGTTTGTTTGCCAAGGACACGTGAGTTATAATCCATAACTCAGTAGTGACTGATGAGTTATGAATTATAACACACTATTGTGTTATTTGACACTATACTTGTCATCAATAATGACACCTATAACTATCATGCGTTAGATAAACTATTATATGTAAAGAATGTCCACATTGATCTCATTACTCAAGACCCAAGACAGGAACCACAAAACATCATTGTCATAATGTTGAAATAGGTGCATTCAGTGAGCATAAACATAAAACAGCAGTATGTTGAATGGAAAATTTTTCCAAAAAAGAACTGATTTAGTGTGTGTTTTATGAGTTGAGCCAATCAGAATGTAATGAAATGAAAAAAAAAATACAATTTCCTCTATTATCATAGCATACCTATTTCGTGTGTTATTATGTAATATCATACAGTGTCGCCTCCTTCAGTTTCAATTGAATTTTGACATTTTACCCGGCGTACCTAATTTTTAGTTGGATGAGTAAAGTGATTGTGAAAAACTATTTTTCAGTACCATCATAGCCATACTTCCTAATATTTTGGACACTTGAAATAAAAAGGTTGAAAGGTGATGATTATAGTATAGTATAGTATAGTATAACATGCTGGAAAAAGAATAAACTTACGCTCATTTTGTTCATCGAATAAAGAACCCCTGCTTGTTATACGAACTGAAAACAAACACATGCGACGCGACGTCAACAAGGTATCTAATCGTGCAATGATATAAGTATATTTTTTTCATGTTTTATCAGTTGATCAGTCAGAAGCCGTTACACCTAACGATACTTATACACACTACACACATGATTTATGGTTTTCAATTAGTTTTTTGATTACAATAAGTTGACAGTCATACCTGAGAATTTTCTCCTCATTGATATCATCAACCTGATATTTTTCCTCCAAATATCTCCTTCCAGGACAATCGGGATCCTCGACAAACTCGAACGGTTGACTTGGTGCGCCCTCATTCTCCTCCTCATCAATGGAAAAAGCACTGACAGGTTTGTTTTCCTTCAAACGACAAGTGCAGGGTGGCTCCTGGTAGTCTTCGTTCAAAATCGAACGGTCTATGGGTGGTAAGAGGGCAAGGGCATCTTCTTCACTCAGTGATCTGAGGAAGTGGGGAGTTTCAGACTACAACTAACAGACCCGTATAACTTTTTTTTTTTAATCGCAACTAGAACATATTAGGTCTGTTTATTATCCTCCTGTAGAATGCACATTACTGCACTAGTTACACCAGGTCAAGAGAAGGTGTAACAAGTGTAGTGTAGTGTAGAATACGGTAGGAAGCCTATTTAGTATATTTTGTGAACAACGCTTCACTTAACCTAACCTAAAATGAAGATAAAAGACAATTTGGAGTGAAAAATCAAAGTGGATCTGATTTTGAAATGTTTTTCTGTTTTTGAGGTTAGAATATCTGCAATAAATGTACTAAAACGTTTGATGATAAGAAACGCACCTATTTTGTGGCTTACAATACTCGTATTATCTAACAACAACAAACTCACTTAACACCAGCGAATTCTTGGTCCTGAAGCCCTTCAGCTGCTTCAGTCTCTTTACTCTCCTCATTGATGCTCATCGAATCCATGTCGTCTACGACCACGATTTCGTCATCATCGTCCTCTTCCTCTTGCTTCATTCTTGTTAAAAGGCTTTTGTCGTTTATCACCGATCCACTCTCAATCACTCGCTCGTTTGATTTCAAATTTGTTGACATCATTTCTGTGGAAAAGAATGCAATTGAATTCTTTGTTGGAAAAAATAGCCGGTAAATGGAAATAAGGGTCTTATAACGATTGGGTATCCACGAAAAGACGTATATTTCAATTTCAAAAAAAAACAACAACAAAAAATTATTTTATTTTATACTGTACTGTGAAGTATCATTAACCGGAATCAAAACCAGTCCAGTAAATAACACTTTACATCATCAAACACTGTAAAATTGAATCAGAATAAAACACAATTTGGAAGTTGTAGCATTGTTTGGCTGGCATGAAATGTTCGTAACATAGGTCTATCTACAGGGTGGTCCAGAAGTAATGGGACATACGGTAACACTAGATTCCTCACACAAAAATATTGCGATAGACCTCAACTTGTCAAATCCGAAAGTTGATATTAACAGAGATACCCTGTATCTCTCAAAGTTGAATTTTGATATTTGATTTTTTCAAATAACTTTTGAAATCATCATGTTATTCGGATGAAATTTCGTACATAGGGGTTGTTTGACATGCAAAATCCAAATCTGAGCACGGAATTGCTCCTTCTTGTAGGAGGCGCCACTTACACATCTCTCCACTCATTCAAATGGTCGGAACTTTTTTGTACGCACTCGATGCCCCCTATGTTAATTTCCAAAATTTTTCATTTAAAACACCATTGCATGGACTACTTCAAGTTCAAATATCTTGATAAAGGTTGCTCCCAGGCACTTCTACAAGGTATACCTTTTTCATGTGAACATGATCGAAAAATCATTTTTTCGATGTTAAAAGAATGTACGAGTGCGTACAAAAAAGTTCTGACACATTTTCCTATTAAAAAAATTAAAAAAAAAAAAATAATAAAAAAAACAAAAAAAAATCATTAATTTTTCAGTTATCTCTTTATTCGTTGAACATTTGATAACCTTTACGTCTCTTAACCTCTATGTTGCATTATTTTGATGATTTCAAATAACTACACTTGCATTTGCATTGTTATTGTAGTTAAAAAAGCAAAAAGGATTTTTTCCTAATTCGATGTAATTGTATATTTGAACGTAGTTTTTAGTTCTAAACAACTTTTCTCAATAATATTTTTCGATGTTATCAAAAATAAAGGTACTTTATTCATGAGCAAAATGCATATTTTCTGATATACCTCGTATACGACTGGAAAAATTGAATACCTGATGGTTGCATTTTAGGTTTTGGATCATGCAGAACTTTTTATAAAGAATAACATTTTTCGTAAACTTAATAATAAAAAAGTTTTCCATATGGTACGAACTTAAGTGGACACACTGTATGTTTTTGAATGTGAAAAAATCCATTTTGTGTCATTATTTTGTCCTTTGTGTCACTGGAAGATATAAGTGAGAGAATTGTAACTATACAGGTACATATACAGGGTGGTCAAGTTAGAAATTAAAAATCCATTTTCCTCATTATTTTGGACACTTCTCCACATATTGCTTAAAAAATCGATATACGGGGATTTTGTGGTATGAGAAATTGGATTATGAAGTTCGTTTTACTAAGGCCGCTAGAGGGCGCACTAAACTGCACATTTTGTGGTTTTAAAAGGTGATATCTATTTTCACAGTTTTTATTTTCATCTTTCATTAAAGAAGATTCTCCAGACAATTTAAAATGAAAACGGTGGAAATTCGGATTGGGGTAAGTTACTTTGAAACGTCTAATTTTGACGTCAAAAAAAATATGGTAATTTATTTAATGATTTTTTGAGACGTTCGCGTGAAGTAGTCGAACATTAAGAATTTTTAGGTGTGGCAAATGAAAAAATCTCGACAACGTCTCACTTGAGCAAACTTTGACCAGAGTACCTTTTTCACTTTAAGTTGTCTGGAGAATCTTCTTCGTTAATAAAAGATAAAAAAAAGCACTGGGAAAATAGTTATGACCATTTTAAACCAGAAAATGTGCAGTGTAGGGCGCCCTCTAGCGGCCACAGTAAAACGGACTTCATTATCAGGTTTCTTACACCAGAAAACCCCCATATAAATTCAATGCAAGTGAAAAAGTGTCCAAAATATAATAAGAAAAATCGATTTTTGATTTTAAACTTGACCAACCTGTATCTTGGAAACGGTGTAATTTTAGACCAAGATAAACTGAGGTAAATTGACATATTTTGACCTCAGAGGTATATGGTAAAAAAAATTCCGCACCTTCCAGATTCACCCTGTATATCGTTCTTATATTTCGGTTCGTGAGTTATTCGACTATCATTTATTTTCACCGACTTGCCCGAAAGAGAGTATTGAGTATCTCTTATAGTAGGGTTTTATCGTTAAATAAATTATTTTCTTGATGAATATATGAGACATAATCTGAAGAAATAGTCCGTCTCTAAGATCACACCATATACACTACAATCTTTTGATAGAAAATATGTCTTAAAGTAACAACTTACTTTTTTGAGTATTCTTATTCCTATTATTAGCGTTCAATTTCCGGTCAATCATCGAAACACGCTCAGTCAATTTGGCGGCTTTCTCCTCCAAATCCTCCTTGGAAGGCTTCAAACCGGCTGCAACGCTCAGAGCCGCAACCGAGTTTTTACTCTGGATACCCGCCAGAATTTCTTGAGTGGTTTTGACTTTCGAGCTTCCTCGAGACGCTGACACTGCCAGCTTATTCGTAAATGAAGTCTCTGCCTCGTCCAACAGACTCTTGTGGTTTTTTGAGCCTAAAAAGATTGATGTGCAATCTTAGGGTACTGGATAAGTAGTCCTAACAATCAAGTAATGATAATTTAACAAGTTTTACACAGTTCAAAGTATAGACCTGGATTAAATAAATAATTTGGAACGTATGAACCCTACATATCAATCAAACTTGTCCAGAACATTATTAAAAAAATAAAAATAATAATATATCGTTACCTTTCTTGCGTCCCCGCTTCTTGGGCTGTTGCATATCATTGAAAGAATCTCCCAATCGGTCAGCAAGACTGGAATTTGAGTCTGAATTCATCAGAAACGTGTCCCGTCTCACCTCCGACTTAGCCGGAGAAGGTAATATCACATCTTTGAAACTCGAATTTGAGCTGTCCGAAAACTCCAAATCACCACTACTACCATTGAGTCTTGACCTACAGAAATGATGAGTCAGGTTTTTCGAAACGCATCAAAAAACCAAGTCACCTTTTGGCATTAACATTATCTAGTCCATCAGACAGAGGGCGCTTTTTGCTTTTTAACTGATTCAAATTGACATCAGCATCGAGACCGGCCGTTAAACGTGGACTAGTCGTTTGAGCAGTTTGAGACAACTGAGGACTGCGACTCTGAATTGCCATTTTCGAAGGAGGACTCAATACTTTGGGTGACTGGGTGCCTGGTGCGTGTGGACTCACCAACCGCTTCGGTATTTGAGGACTCACAAGACGGTTTTGGACACCAGGACTTACTAGTCTTTGGACGCCAGGACTCACTAGCCGGTTTTGAAGCGCTGGACTTGGAGGAAGTGCAGGTGGGCTCACCTTCACAATTAAATCAATTTTGTTTCAAACATTGTGTAATAAAGTGTATTTCATAAAAGTTCCTATATTATATTTGTCAAATGAGGCACCCCAAAATTCCATACAAAAAAACTTGAAATTTGGTACAAGCAGTACTCTCATAACTTTGTTATCTGTCAAGTTACGAAAAATAGTGTAGAGACAAATATTATAGGTGTCATCAAATAACTTCATACTGCTATATTAGAAAAACAAGCACGTATTCAGAAAGAGCTCATTTTTCTGATTTCAAAAATATATAGTTTGATGCTTTTCTGATGGTGCAGTTTAGGAAATATTCGAGTTTGAAATTTAAATATTTTGAATCAACCGATGAATGAACGAACGTGTCTGGAAGCATCCGTCATCATCACTTCGAATATAAACTTTGTTCTAGAATCATCACGATACACTCACACAAAAAATAATGTATGGGAAATATGTAGAAAGAAGGGGAACAATAGATTTGCCTCCAAATAGCCAGCCCTCCACCCCCCGATACGTTTTGGTGGGGTTATTTAAAAACATAATTATATGGTGGCAGAATCGAGATTATTCAAGCGATGAAGACTAAAATATTAGATGTGATTCGCCATATTAATGACAGCGATTTGAGAGCAGACACATTGAGAAATTTAGAAAAGAGATACAGACAGTGCATAAAAAAAAAGAGAATAATATGAATGTGGAGGTTTTTTTGTAATTCTATCATCTACGTTAAGCTTTCCCAACCTAATATGACGACATAAATGTATATTTGAAACTTCAATATTTCCTAAACGGGTCATCAGAAAGGCATCAAACGATATATTTTTGAATAAAAAAAATTAGCTCTTTCCGAATATGTAATAATATATAATATATCCATCTGAAAAAAACGTGGGTTAGCTTCATATCTCTGGAACGCGAACTTCAGTAAAATTTTATTTGATGATACCTACGGTCTCTTTACTATTTTTTGTAACTTGAAAGATAAAAAAGTTATAAAAGGTTCTGATTTTCGCGTGACCACCCTGTACATCGTTTAAACTGAAGTAGATTTTGAGCTCAGAATTTCAAATATTTAATCACGGGATCAACAGACTGCAGGTCGTCTTGAGAAATGAAAAATCAAAAGGCGAGTCAAAAGGCTTATTATTGCAATAGGCGTATACTTTGACAGTTTCCAGTGCTGCCACCGTGACTGGTGTTCTAACTTCGATAAGAGAGTATCCTTCTCTTTTATCTTATAAGGTGCAAGGATATCAGAATCAGCTGTTCCCAGAGTGGGGAAAGAATAGACTGACGTCACAAAGTTGGTGGAGCTTATATTTTTTCCAACATAACCGTATCCCATGTTAAAAATAAAAATGTTCCGCAAGTGTTTTTGAATTTGTTACAAGCAAATAAGATTTCTAGCAGAGATATTTGGTTAGACATAAGTGATATTTACTGGAATCATATAAGTTTTCGACAAGTTAAAGTTAAGTTGATTTTAGTGTATAATTAATCCTAAATAGTTTGAAAACATGCTTCAAAGCGGTTCTTCTCAAAATACTCTAAAGAAGAGCCGATAAAATTGAGAAAAATGCAAACAGAATAACCTCTTAATATCCAAGCATTAATTATACACTAAAATCAACTAACCTTGTTAAAAACTTATATGAATCCAATCCAAATATCACTAACAAATTCAAAATCACCCAAGAAAGATTTTCATATGAGATTTCACCATGGAATACGAAAAAAGTTGAAAGCTTATATCGCAGGGACATCTATCATAGAAAATACATAGGAAAAAGTGCCGAAGGTGCGATATGGCTCCACCCACTCTCGTGATGTCACGACTTGAGCAGACTATTGTCACCAGCTTGCTTTGCCATCAGAGCGACTTGATTCACAATTTGACAATGAGGTTGCAAGAACCGTCTATTTTGTTTTGTTCGAATCTCACCCAAGGTATGGAATTTCCTTTTGGGGGAAGGCACGTATCTTCACTATATTCTACCCGCCCGGCATAATCCATTTGTACGTTATGTTGTGGTCACCAGAAAATTACATAGCAATACGCTTGGTGGTGGCGAAAATCTGTCATTTTTCACTTCGATGTGAAATAATTGAATGTAACAGAGACTTTAGTCTCGTTAACAAACGAGCTGTATTAAATGAGGATCGCCAATTTCGATAATTTCGACCTCATTTGGACCGCTCCCGCTACCAAGAAATAGGTAGCTATAGGGTCTATACAGGGTGGCGCATTAGTGTGTGGAAGTCCATTTTCTCCCTTGTCAAAGGATATAGGAAAAAATTGTCAAGACAAAACTTATAGGGTTCCAGCAGGGTCACAATTTAAAAATATCAATGTGTATATAGAGTGTTCTAGAAAACCGTGGCATCAAAAAATACACATTTTTTAAAAAAGAAATTTGGATTCAGCGTAATATTCTACGTATGATACAGTAGTTTAATTTGCCAGAACGTGCAGTGTTGTCAGGCTTTCGAGGATTTACTAAAACTTGGGAAAAAACATTATGTTGGTAAATTAGCTACAAAAACAAAAGATTTGAAATTGAATCTTGCAAATATGCGTATTTTTCAATGTAAGAGTCAAAGTAATTGATTTTTGGAAAAAGAATCGCATTAATTTATATAGGGTGTTTTCCACAGCAGGCCAAACTTAGCGAATTTAGAGACGAAGAAACTCAATTTTTTCAAATGGAACACCCTATGTGCTGTTATCTAGTTTTGTTAAGCACTCAAAACACTGCAGGTTGCCAAAGAATAGGGTACTACACTCGTTCAGAAATCAATTGTGAGTATATGAAGGAACAAAGATCTTCAATCATATGCACTTAAAACTAATTCCAGATCTGATACAGTTCAGAAAGGTTGTGAGAGATCTTCTTCTCCAATACGTGTATTATTCTAGTTTTAGATGAATTTTATAGAAGTGATTCAGGATGGTTTTTAGCACCTACTTGTTTAAATTAAGGTGTGGAAATTTTCAAATTTCACTTGTTTAGTAGTTTGATACGCTTTGTCAATGAAAATTCTTGTTTTCAGGACAATGAAACATTTTTCAATTTGAAACGTATTGTTCTTGCACACAGATCGAGAACACAACTGAAGGCTAGTTAAGACTCTCATGTACTTTAACTTGAACAGTGTTGCATTATTAAGTGGTGGGTTTCCAACATGAAAATCATTTGTTAAGAAATATTTATTTTTTGAGACCGCCGAAGCCGTAGTTTCTTTTAATTAAGGCTGGTTTAGAGTTTGGACGCATACAGATGTGCGCAAACAAAACTGTGTTGAAGGATTCTGTCTACATGTTTAGTCTAACTTGCACAGTGTAGCAATGAAGTGTTTATGACGAATATTCATTTCTAGGAAACCACCGTGGTTTGCGTTATCCACAGAGAAAGTGTATGCATCTGTTAGATCATTCCGCTTTGTCTGATCACGTGTATTTTGTATACTTCGACGCTGTCTTGAAACAGGATATCTTAAGTTCGTCAAAATACCGTCAGGGTGGTAGGACGTCGGAAGCGACTGAAGCGCCAAGTGAGCAGTGTCACGAACTATAGTCAACCGATTGAACTACGCCATAGGGCCGCATTTAAACATTCCGTCATAGGTCTTGGCACCTGGGCTCTTTTGATTGGTTGAATTTGAATCAGGAAAATAAGGTGTTGAAGTACCGAGATCAGAGTCGGAATGGTCAAGATATGAGGGATCTTTTCAGTTACTGCGTTTAAAATTTCGAATAAATCTCAAAAACAATTTTCCCCTTTGAAACGAGCTAAAGAACAGTCAAATCGGTTGAGGGATTTCGAAGGCTATTTAGTAACATCAAGTTTGACGTCCTGTAGCTGTCTTATTTGACAACTTAGAGAGAAGTATCCGGGGGCAGTTTTGTAGAGAATATCGTCTCAAATCTGTTTTCATATTATTTTTTGGTTTCATTGGGAAACAATTCGAAAATATGTCATTTTCTGCTTGCACAGTACCGTTACGCCCCCTTGTGGCATTCCTAGAAACTTGAGATATATTTCCGGCATTTTCTCTTGGGCACATTACTATACAGATTTCTTTCATCTCCATATGATGAATAGTTTACGAGAACTGGCACATTGTCGCTGAAAATCAAGCACCCTTTACAGTGTACACGTGAAGAGAGCGGTATGTATGTTTGCCAAGTACGCAAACATTCGCGTACTTGCCAAGTAAACGAGTCTTCTGAGTCCGGCTTAATAGTTAAGACTTACATAAATGTATAGGAAAAGTATGAAGACGGATTTTCCTCAATATTTTCGAAACCGCCCACATAGAAATATTAAAATTTGGTAAACAGCATAAAATTTTGTCACCAAATTAGATTCTGAGCTCAAAATATCAAAAATTGTATCAGAGACGTATCAAACTGAAATGGTTACAAACAAGAAACAAACTTATTTTTCTATGGCGATTTTCTTGACAAATATTTATAGAAACTTTTCGTCAATATTTTTAGTACTCCTGTATACTTGTTGTTTCGTCTTATCAAAAATTAAATAATTACCTTCTTTGGAAGTACAGGACTGTTGCTCGATACAAGATTCTGTCCAGTTAAAGGAGGACTGGCCACAGCTGGCACAGACCTTGAGGAAGCAGAACGCTGCACTGCAGGTTTTATTTTCCCATTGGCTTGTGGAAGCACCATGCTGCGCCATTTTTTCAATAGTTCTTTGGTGCGTCGCCACAGATCCTGATCGGTTGTCTTTCGTCGAAGCTCGTTCACATATTTGCCCAATCGGGTGGCCTGTAACGTAACAAATAAAGTGTATGAGAAATAGATTCTGAATTAATCATCAACTGAGGAAAAATTGATCAAACCATGCAGGGTATCCCGAAAATATACCAACAAACTTTAAGGGGTGACAATGGACATGAAAACAAGCATTTTTGTCTATTTTTGAGAGACAAACAAGATTTTTATCATCAACATTTCGAAGCTTCCAAGCACAATACAACTTGCTACCAGAACTTGATTAGGCAAGTTTAAACCAAAATTTTTCACGAGGAAGAAATATGACCATTTTATTTCACGCCACTGAAGCCAGTCCGTTGTTTTTTTTAAACAAAATATTATTTACAAATGAGGCAACTCTAGATGGCTTTTCAATTCAGAAATAAACATGCGTGGGATGTAGAAAATCCGCGTTTTATAGCCGAACTTCATTTCTAACATAAATTCGAAATTAACGTTTGTTATGACGTTATCGATAATCTTGTATTTTTCATTTGAATTATAAATCATGAAATATTATGAGTACCCGACAATTTATACGAATTCACTTTCTCCTTCTTCAAATCTGCTAACTGAAGATAGCGGGATATATACAGTGTGTCCAAGATAAGGATGTCTATCATGAAGACATACGAAAATGGTTAAATTAGATAAAAGTTTCACATTTTCAAGCCTAACAGTACTTCCGGAGATATGCCTATAAAAGCGAAATTTGACGTTTGGTATTTTTTTTTTCTGACGTTATTTAAAGAGATATGGAAAAACAAAAGACACTTCTCATAGCCACTTTTTGAGCTCTACAAAACTGCGTTGAGAGATTTTCCGTACAACGTTTTGTTTCGGAGATTTGGTTTCCAAGATCCCTATGATGGACATCCTCATCTTGGACACCGTATATAAAAAAACGTCTGGCAACAGTGTTTCTTATACGCTACCTAGCCGCAAAAAAAGTGACACGAGCCAATTCCTTAATGTTCGACGAGCTACTCGATCAGATTTGACAACTAGATTGAATAGGAAATCGAGTATTGATGGATGTGTGTTGATTTTATTTTTTTTAGGGGGGGGGGATTAACTTCATCCGCCCTCTTATGAGTTCTCGACATTTACAAAATATCCGCTGAAATTGTACGTGATTGATGAATCAAAACATTGGTGACTTTCACAACAACAAATACATATGATAGAATATAGATAAACCCTCAAATAAGTTAACTGTAAGTTATCTATACAGACTGCTTATGAATAAATTATCATATACATACATATCTGGAGCTTAGGTTGAATTTGATTGTATTTTTAGTCGGCAGCTGTTATTATTGAAATTTTTCAGGATGATATTTTTCAAGTACAAGTCAAAGTTGAATGAAAAAAAAAACACCTTATGTTGCACCCAGTTTATTACCTATGTTTAATTTTGGTTCATTCAAATTATGATTATTGCGTTAACATAAAGATAATCCTGGAGCAATTCATCACAGTTTAAGAATGTCTAACCCCCTTAATAAACCATCATACATTGGTACACGTTCAATCTAACACTTGTTAAATGAGTCTTAAGATGACTCTACCCAAGTCTCTACCTCACAATAATCCAATTATTTTCGTCCAGACATGCAATGCCAGACAAATCAATTGCAAGAAGTATCATAAAGGAAACAATACACCCATATACAAATCCCTTGCTCTTTACCTGTAGATCAATTCAAAAGTAATTCAAAACATAATCAACAAGGATTTATCCCATTTAGCCAGAATCGCCATTGTCATTCTAAAGAAATAATAATTTCCCAAATACCGTCTCAGTCTATTAAGCAATAAGATGTTTTTGGGTCGAATATTGAAATAAATATTTCGTCGAAGAGGAAAATGTTGAATGTTGTATTTTCTTTTTTCATTTCCACAACAAATAAACAGCAATAATTAAGATAAGGTCCCTACAATAGTAATTATTATAACAAATACACGAGCTATAAAAATATGAGCTTATTAAAATAATGGTCTGCTTAGCAAATGGATAAACCTTGACATACTGACATTGGAACCATTTTCAATTATTGAATATATTTGGTAATGAATTAGGTATTACGCTTTTAAATAATCTGCTGAAAAAATAATTTTTCAATTCAAAGTACCTGGAAGCTTTTATTCATTTGAACAGTGAAATGATGTTTTCTGGAAACTGGATTTTGCAGTAAATAAAGGTTAAAAAAAGGCTATCATATAGGTACAAATCCGATGGTGTTATATCTGGCGATCTTGAGGACCATTCAATCAATCCCCGTCTACAAATTCCAAAGTACATATTCATTCATCATTTGTGCATTTTTTCTCTTTATTGACCCTGATTTGACTAATTCTATTGTTGAATTTAACCAAGATTTTTCACCTGTTACATCAGCAGTTTTTCATCTATTTTTGTGGGAGTTTCATTGACAGTTTATTATTAGTATAACATTGATTTTCTTGTTTTGAAACGTTCCTGTATCGAGATAAGAAATCGTGTTATTGATAAAATATAGGCCAAGTTTTATTTAGCGAAGTGATTAGGAACTGGACCTTATTTAATTCAAATATTTTTCAATATCTTCCTCTCAAATATAAACGGAGCTTGACCTGTTGAATATTCACTATTGGGAACATGAAGCAATAAAAAGAAGTTAACGAGAAACTTTCTTTTTTATTGGATTTATTTCACCGATCCGATAACTACGAACCTAAATTTTAACACAGATTCCAGCATGCGTGTACAGAGAATTGAAATACTTTTCAAATGATGAGCCACTTGGAACTCCAATAAAATCTTTAGTATAACAGAAAACATAATAAATCTACTTGCGCACCAAAATCGTAACCAACTTTTCAAACCTTTTGGACTTTTAGCAATTCTAAAGAAATGAACCAAAAACATGAGCTTAGTAAGTTGAAAACCAAGTCATTAAACTCCTTAGGAATATTATACAGTCTGAAAAAATATTCCTTACGATGGATGGATATTTCACAAATTTACTATATTCACCATCATGTTCAGAAAAAAATGATAAATTAGACTAAGCTCGGACATTTTATTCCAAAACTGCCAAAACATAAAGAATATCTCGCACGATCAAGTTTACTGTTATAAAATATAGTGGTTCATAAAATAACTTATTCTTTCAAGTATGCTGTTATAAAAGATCATAATAATAAGAAATATCTAATTAGCTAAAGATGGAAGATGTCATTTCAGTACCGCATTTTTTTCAAACTATATTCAGAATGTTCATGAAGAGATCATCAAAAGTAAATTTGAATGATTTCCAACCACAACGCCCACTCAATTTATAAACCCTTTTTATAGAATCTTCATGAAAATGTAGAAGGAAGGTTTATTCATAGAGAAGAGTAGCGATTTTGTTGTTCAATGGAAAAATACTTAATACTATTCTGCCAATCCATAAAAATGAAAGAAAAAAATTAGGAGCATATAACTGCAAATATTTTTCGGGAAAATAATAAAAATACTAAATATGTACTAAAAACGATCTCCTGAAAAGTTTTTTCTTCTGTGAAATTAGGGAAAAGAAAAATCCATTTGTTTCACAATATCTGATGGATATTCACGATGATATTCGAATTCCTCTTAGTTTCATATTTATCTGTATTTGTACCATAATTTGAATCTTGGAAAACCAAACATCAATATGATATTTCGAAATTACTCCAAAACAAACTTGTAGAAGGATTAGTAACAATGCATTCTCTTTCTTTCTATAATTAGTTCGAAAACATATTGTTCTGCCAACTGAACCATCACATGAAAATACAACCACGTTTGATATGTTATTTTGAAATAAAATGAAATTACACACATCAATATGAAATGTACTCTTAATATCGCCTGAAGATAAAAAAAAAATATAAAAAAATGAAAATATCGACTACTAAGGATTCAATGGATAATTAAATGTTCAAATTGTTTTTCAATGCCATCAAAAAATGAAATATTTTTATCATAAAACACAAAATTAGATATTATACTTTAGATTATCTAGAAGATAAGGCGAAGTATTGAAATATGGTAAACAATGATAATCACAAGCATTGTAATCAGTGAAAAAAATGACTTAGTTGCTCATCCCCTGTACAGAACAGTTCACCGAATTCAGTTAATGATAATATCAGGAAAAGCAAGCTGAAAAAAAAATGTCCGAAAGTCAAACACCCTGTATTTACTATGCTTACAGCTAAAAGTATCATTTAAAATAATCACTTCATTGAACATAAGGTCTGGAGAGTCTAGAACACTTTTCCATTATTGTACTTATTATAAAATTACACTAGTTACCTTTTAGATTACCATATTACTGTTTAATGATATTGGGGATATCCCATTTCAACTTATTTGGATGAATTAAGCAAAAACAGATCCTAATTCATTATCTATGATCATCTGCTATGACCGAACTCAATGATAGATAATAGATTATGGATTATAGACAATGATTTTGGCTTGATTTGGTATTTCCCAAACAAGCAGGTAAGATTCTGAAAATGTGGCCAAATCGATACTTGCATAAATACCCAAAAATAAAATAATAAATCAAAATCGGCAACCGAAACCTGGTGGAATCTACTTTAATTCATTTTTGCAACAAACAAAAAATCAGACCAATTGAAATAAACTGAAAAATTGAAATGAAAAATCAGAATCTACGAACAATCGAAATCAAAGTCTAGATTACATAATTGGTGAAAAATCATGAATAGTCTGGAAAGCTTTTCATTTATTATTTTCAATTTTACTGCGCCAATGATGTTGCTTATTTGAATTTAATTTATATTGTTGTGCATTCCATCATCCATCAAAACAACAAAATAAAGCTTGAAAACATCCAATTCCTTCCATCTTGAGTATTAATAATGGCTTTAGCTTCTACATAGAGCCCAGTTTTCCACTGAGTATTAAACTGCCCCTCGAATAATATTAGGTACTTAAGTACGTATTTAATAAAATTTTGGCCAACTCTAAAGTTTAACCCTTACAGTTTTTGTTATGTAGGCGCAAAAATCTTCCTTTTCGCTCGAGCATAATGATATATAGAGGAGAACGTGAAATGGTAATTATTAAGAGAAATTAGAAATAAGTAAAATCGGTTATACCTAACTGATTTTATACAAAATTCTGATTTCAACTGATTGCATGGAATCTCGGATTAGGTTGATACCAACAATAACGTGATAACCTCTTCTACCAGTTAAATAAAACCAATTTATAAAAAGATAAAAGTATAATTGAGTAAATATGACTAGAATGAATGAGTTTCTCTCGAAATGTTGATTTTAGTTTTGCTTTATTATTATTTAGGTACTTACATTGTAGCTATTTTTCTATATTGCCATAGTACCACAAGATTATTATTATTATCATTATCATTGGTAAACATATTACATCTAATATTATTTTTGAAGACAACCATAGCTTTCTCAATTAAGCTCTATTCATGAAGCTTTTCCCGGCTTTAAGTATAATAAATATTCTCGTAAATATTATTGACATTCGTTAAATATATGGTTGGTTTTGTACTCAAACAATGTTAAGGATTTCTCTGAGGGATTTCTCTATGGGTAAATAAATATATCTTTTTATTTTAACAAAGATTTTCGACCGGGAGATGACCATTTTTAGATATGTTCAATCCCCAAGTGAATCCCCGTCTGCCGAGCTTAGGTATGGTATATGTATTTCAATATTAGGAGTTGACTCGGGAGTTGATCAATGCAATAACATTTTTCCTTTCTCGTGTACTAACTCCAAGATCAATGATTGAAATTGTATTAAAAATTGAGAAGAAAAAATTATCAATGCCCATCTGCCATTGTGATTTTATGATTCTGTACTAAAAAAAAGATCCATCGGCAGATGGTTTCGAGTGATAGGTTCTGCAGGAATTGACTAAGTATAAAATTGTTGTGAAAAATGATTGAAAAAAAAAACGATTACTTCAATGCCCTTCTGCCGAATCAATGATAAGTGTAAGGTTCTGCAGGAATTTACTAAGTATAAAATTGTTGTGAAAAATGATTGAAAAAAAAACGATTACTTCAATGCCCTTCTGCCGAATCAATGATAAGTGTAAAAGCTCAAAGAAAGCCTTAAAAATCCATCGGCTATCTTCCAATTTAATGCTTTCAATTTTTAAGGTTGTGGCGGAAAGATTCTTATTAGGTGATTGATTGGATCTAAGGAAAGTATAAAAATGGAGATTAGAATTTTCTCTTTGAATTCGATATCCAGCGAGGTATCCAGGGTATGAATATGATTTAGAACAACTTTTTCACAATAAAAAGAATAGTGAAGTAAAGAAAAAAAAAAAATTTGAATGAAAAAAACTAGATCGTGTTTTAAAACTACGAACAATGGAGAACAAGTTTATTCACAAAATTATCTTTAAAAAAAAGTAGAAGCTTGTCAACAAACAGCTGCTAAATGACTCAAAGGTTTTTACAAGTACTGTGTGAGCAGAGCAACAAATGTCAATTGATATTGCGAAAATGTTCAACAAATTATAAACGATTTTGGTTAAAACCACTACTAAACATTTAGATGGAGAACCGAGTGGAAAACTAATGAAGAATGATATTAGATATAACTTTTATAACACACCAGAGAAGTTTGTTTTATGGGCTTTTCAGCACTTTGCATATTTTTAAATTATGTCGAAGTTTGGCTACACACAAATTGGATTGGTCAAAAGAAAACTAAATTAAAAAAAAGTGAGGAGAGGTGGACACTTTACAAACTAACCCAAACTTTTTTTTCTTAAATCCCAAGTTCATTATTCTAATACAAAGTTGGTTCTTTTTTCAAACAACCTTATGTGATGTGTTTTGTGCATGTTGAAATAGGAACTCCGATTAATTTTACAAACCCTACCCAAATTCTATTCTCAATTGGAATTTCGACAATTCTTCACATTATTCACTTTTGGTTTATAAAGAAACTACCATTAAAATTCTGGTAGTGTGTTGTGTTGGTAATTCAAATTCCGACATGGACATATTTTATATTTTTAGTTTTGTTCTTCTTCAAGCAACAAAGCGCAAGACTTTGAGCAGTGGTTATGAAATCATTTGATTTTCCATTTTTCTTAGAACTTGAAATAAATGAGTTTTCCTGCATGATTTTTAATTTTTATCTCGAAAACGACGCATCGGAAAAAAAACTCAATCTACCTTTTTTGCTCAAAATTGAACGCAGAATTAAAACATGGTTTTTACTTCGTGAAAACTCAATGGCGTACAACTTTTTTTTCGATAAAACAAATATGGTGTAGGTTCGGCCCTCGAATAGTTAAGCTCAAACGAATTTCTCAAGAAGATCCTTAAGAACCTCGGATATACTCTGAAAGAAAAATCGCTTGAGTCGTTTTGAGTCTACAGACAAAAAATCGAAATTTTCCTCAACTTTAAACACTCTCCATTTTTTGTTCGTTTGCGGACACATGTTCATTCATAAAAAGCAATTATCCTACCATACTCTCTCTCTATTGGCCATATTGAAATGCGCACTTTTTCCAGACTCACCCTGTTTACAGGTTGTCCCAAACCAAGTCATGGTTGAAAACGAGGTTGAAAATGAAACAGGATATAGGGGAGGAGGTTTGCAACAAAAGATTTCATATGGACACCTGTCCGCTTCTTTATTGTTTTCGAGTTATCGCTAATTTTGTGTGAATTGTTTTGTTCAGTGATATACAGTGCGGCTCTAAAAGGTCCCCCCTTTTTTTTTTAATGTGTGCACCAAAAATTTTGAAACTTGGCATACTTTGATTGCTGTCGAAATACTACTCTTTGATGTTACTGACGTACTTTTAGTATTCAAGATGGCCGCTGGGCGCCATTTTGAAACATTTTTTTAAATGGAAAGGGGGGTCGTGTGACACCTCATTTTGAAGATCCTGCTGAGTACATTATAACCCTAGAATATTGAGTCGATATCTTCAAGAACTACAAAATGGCGGTACATTTAATTACTACATTGATACATACACTTTAAAAAAAAAATCGTCAAACTCAATTCAAAAGATGCTGGAAATATTCTTGACATAAAGTTTGGGTTACGAATAAATGACAAAAATGTCAAAAAAGCATCTTTTGAATTGAGCTTGACGAATTTTTTCAAAAAGTGTATGTATTAATTTAGTAATTAAATGTACCGCCATTTTGTAGTACTTGAAGATATCGACTTAATATTCTAGGGTTATAAAGTACTCATCAGGATCTTCAAAATGAGGTGTCACACGACACACGACCCCCCTTTCCATTTAAAAAAATGTTTCAAAATGGCGCCCAGCCGCCATCTTGAATACTAAAAGTACGTCAGTAACATCAAAAAGTAGTATTTCGACAGCAATTAAAGTATGCCTAGTTTCAAAATTTTTGGTGCACACATTAAAAAAAAAGGGGGGGAGACCTTTCAGAAAACAAACTTCAGTTGAGAGAAGACATACCACATCCCCATAATAGATTTTCTTGATAATTGGTCACTAAATAAGTTGAGTTATTTTGCTCCTACGTTCAATCACACTTAGACCACAGAATAGGCGACGATAAATAACTCGAAAACAGTAGAGAATCGGAATTTTTTGTTGCAAATCACCGCCACTATCTCCTGTTTCATTTGTATCCATTGGGACACCCTGTATTACAGTGTTCGAAATGACACATGATCCAGATGATCATTTCCGCAGATATGACTTCAAAAAATGTTCATTGTCCTTTCAAAAACCTGACTAAAGTGCCAAAAGACATTTTCTAGAATCTAGAGGTTTTATTTCAAATAATTAGATAAATGTTTTGGATGAAAGAGCGACTTTTTTTGTAAGTTTTTAAAGGTGCAAGAAAAATCGCATTTTTGACGTCATGTTGCAGGGAATTAAATTTTGTATGGAATGTTTTGTTCATGAGAAACTAGAACGAAGATGCGAGGGACATTCCTTTTTTTTTTTACACTTGAAGGCATGTTTTTTCCACTGGCAAACGGAAAATGTCAAAGAAAATTCAATTTTCGCGTAAATGAGGTACTACCTACAGTACCTGCCACGGGAATTCCCATTGTACCGCTTCTTAGTTCAAGTTGCTGATTTTTTGTTTGAATTTGAATTGAATCACTTTTTGAATTTTTTGTCGCACATCATCGTTTAACTCATATATTTTTCAATCAACTGACTCATTTTTTTTTATTTTGCCCAAAAATGTTTTTTCCCACCCTGTTATGCCTTGCGGTACATTTTCGATGGGTCACCCAGTATAATGGAACGTGTTAATTCGTATTTGTGGCAATATATAAATGAAGTACAGTGCAAGCTCGATATGTATTGAATACCTCATAATTTGAACCGGAGGTCGCTCGATAGCGTTAATATTCGAGTGAACAACAATTTGGGATGACTGAAAATCAACTTTGTAACGCCGATAAAACATTTGATTGAAAATTTCTACCAGCTAAGGTAAAACATGTTTGTAGGAAAAAGTCCTTCTGTAATGGGCTTCAAATTGGAGCCTTTAGTACATGGAAAAACAGTTCATTTACAATAGTACTGAAGCCTTTTACTAAAAACTAATCTACAGGAAAACTTTGCTACTACTGCTTGCCAATAAATTAGTCCAAGAAAGTACCTACATTTTAGTAGGATCCTTCGTTTTTCGAAAACATTGGGATACACAGATAAAGAAGTCAAACTATTATTAAGCGAATCAAAAAATTCTAGAATGACGAAGAAATTGCGGAATTTACAGCGAAAAAGTCAGGAAGTGGTTTTCAGAAAAAACTAGCTATTGTTCGTTTAATCAAAATTTAATTTCACTTCCACTAAGTATAGGAAGAACAATAACATAACCGAGTGGAATCAGAATTATGTATACAGGGTGATACAAATTCGAGTGTATGCATGGGGATCTCGTACACCGTAAGAGATACAAGGTCGGTCAAATTAAGGCAAAGTTGCGTATTTTGATGCGCAACAAAATGCCGTTTTGGAAGCCAAGAAATTCCGACTACGTCTGAAATTTTTTCAAAATTGGTTTAATTTTTTCTAACCTCACTTGAAGAGATATTTAAAAATGAATGAAACTTTTTCAGTGCCACTTTTTGCCTTTTGAAAGATAGCGTTATTAAATTAAAGAACCGACGTTTCGTCTTTAAGAGCCTCTCATGTTCCTAAAACAATGATGTATCGCACTTAAAAAGGTGTTATAGAAAAATACATTATAGATTTTTTTGATAATTGTGATACATCGTTGGTTTAGGAACATAAGAGGCACTTAAAATCCGTAATAAAAAATTCAGGACCTGCATCAAAAAAACAAAATTGATGATGGCTACCCATAGACGAAACGTCGGTTCTTTAATTTGATAACGCTATCTTGAAAAGGGTAAAAAGTGACAATGAAAAATTTCCATTTATTTTTAAATACCTATCTCTTCAAATGTGGTCAGAAAAAAAATGGAGACGATTTTGGAAAATGTCAGTTTTTTTCGGATAGTTTCGGACGAAGTCGGAATTTCTTGGCCTTCGAAACGGCATTTTGTTGAGCATTAAAATACGCAACTTTACCTCAATTTGACCGACCTTGTATCTCTCACGGTTCACGAGATCTTCATGCATACACTCGAATTTATAACACCCTGTAGTCAAATTGATATAAATGATTACCAAGATAATGACACTTTGAATTTTTCCATGCAATGGGCGCAACAAAATTCTGTTGAGATTGAGGATTATTATAAGAATCTTTATGAAAAACGATAACCATGTTTTTTGCAAAAAAAGCAACAATCAAAAATCATTTTTAAGGTTGTTTCTCCTCTTTTTTCAACAAGTGTAGGAAGAAAATGTTTAAAATTCGTTTCAAAGTCACGAACACGAAGGTAGGTATATCCTCTTAATGTGAACCTCTTCACCTTTTTGTGTTCACATTATCGAACTTGCACTGTATCTGTGTTTTTCCGCCCTATAACCCAGAAGTGAATAAAGAATTCCCTTAGCCTCTTGTCATGATAACTTAATTGACCTGAAGGTTTTTCCCCCGGTTTTCCCCACTTTATTGCCCCTTTTCTCGGCCCTGATATAATATTCCAATTTTGAGTAAATGAGTTTCCTTCAATTTTATATTGAACAAGACTAAAATGTGCTTGTTTTTGAGTCAACAGTTCCCCTTTGTTTCGCTTTCAAGTTGAATTGCGAATAAGAAGTTGAACAACGCATTCAGAGGCCAATGTTACCTACAGTAATCTGCAAAAGTGGATTTTTTTTGGTTAAGGGAAATAACTAATATAATCCACGTTTTGATCAGAAAAACCATCACCAAAACTCGTAATATATACACTTTAAAGCATAGTTAATCTACTTTATTTCACATATTTTATCAAAAAGTTATTGTACATTTTCTATGTTCACACTTATCATTGTTTAGACGACAAATTTGACTAAAGCATCCACATACATAAAAAGAAGAAAACGAATTATCACAGTTGGTATTGAAGGTTACTAAAGAGGGTACAAAAGGCATTCAACCCTTACCTCCAGTAATTCTTTGGTAATGGCCACTCTTTCCAAAACAGATATGATCTCCACAACCTGGGGCATGTCGATGACCTAAAAAACAATTAAAAATTACCAACAGTACTACAATAAATCATCTGGAACACCCTGTATATGGACCGTGCTGTGCCCCTACAAAAGTGACATTTTCTAAATGCATGAGTCACATGAAAATTGCAAAATCACTTGTTGGAATTCCCTCGCGTTATATGGGTTATTTTTGGAAGATTTGGGTCTAATACGTGGTACGATCCAAGCACTGCTATGTCTTCTTATGTAAAACGAGTCGCCTGACGTTGCGAAATGATGGCCAAAATTAAACCAAATTCTCCTTGTTTGGTTGAAATTCACTTATTAGATTGCAACGATGTAAACACGATTAATCACGTTAAAACCATGTATTTACACACTAGAAGTGTGCAAGCACAGCACAGTCCACCTGGTCATGACAGGGCCTCCAATGGTGTTGACACAAAACTCCTATTTCTCCTAAAATATCGCTCTCCTCACATTATAATCACTATCCAATGCTTTCAGTAGTTTCTGCGTTAATTCTATTACGTTATTCTGCATTTAAAGTAGGTTTGTAACGATAAAACCGAATATACTTCGAGAGAACTTTTCGGAGCTCCTCTCGACAGTAATGGCGAACGGACATTGCGTTTTGTCCAGTTTCTCGTCGGCACTGTGAAACGAGGAACATGGTGCACCCGAAGCGACTGAGTGGGGATCGTCCGAAACCGAATCGGCTTCGGTTCTGCGCATGACTGTCAGCGGCTCGGGCCAACTGTTCGGCAAAAAATTCCCCTAGAACTGTCAATGCTATTAATCCCAAATGAAAACATACGCTGTTTTCATTGGATTTTTTTCGCCATCTCATTGCGCCTTTAAGGGTAACTTTAAATTACGCACGTCATATACATCTGGAATAATGGAAAGAACATAATTTAGCTCTGTTTTTAATCAGGATAATCCTAGAATCGGACTATCGACAGTCCTTCTTTCCAATGTCCATATATTGCTGATGACATGGGTTTTTTGCATTCTTATTTTGGCAACACGACCTGATGGGGCGGGATGTTTGAATTTGTCGCTGGTTTCACAAAATTATGTGGAGAAAGAAATCAGATAAATTTATTATACCGTTATACAGTTGGCGTTTATTATTTATTAAATTAACAATGATTTTTGATACAAGTCGTACCAGAACCTAGATGAGATCTGCCTATCCAGTACACTAGTTACAGCACAGCTAGGAATGATTTTTGAATAAACAAATACCCATATAGGTACCTACATTATTCTTTTTTACTAGTTTTGACATTAACTTTTTTGTGGTTTTTAATTGGTTTATAATGTTATGCATGTACAAAAAAGTCGTATAACTTTTATATTTACGCTTTTCTACAAACATTTCATGATGGGTCCCCATGTGCGTATTTGACACGCGGCGTTTTCGCGTTTGCCATCTGATTGGATGGTGATATGCGCGCCGTCATGATTCAAAATTATGCAACCAATCATATCGCATATCACGAAAATGTCGTGTCTGGGGACCTACCGACTGAACTCGTTCTAGAGAACTGGAATGGTCACGTAATGGTGCAAAAGTGAAGCCGAGAGATATAGGTAGGTTGTGAGTAGATAGTGGGATTTCTCTTTCTAGCGCATAGAGGTAAAAATGAACCGCAATTACCAAGTAAAATATTCTATAGCTAGACCATTCCTTGTTTAATAATTATTGTAAAATTTTCAGGAAGTTCATAATATTTGTACCTCTGTCGATTGTTTGTATCAAAAATTACAAAAAAAAGTTTTGCTCTTGAACCTTTTTTTAAACGTGAAAAAAGAAAAACAATTGTTTGAAAAAAATCTCTAGCATACGTAAACTGAAAAATGGATTGAAGTCCTTGAATGCACGAGAGATAAATATAGATCACTATACTTCTTGCCGTTTCTCATTTACATTCAGCACACAACGCTAATATGTATTTAATGTGAACGCGGCTTGATATGTTTTGTACGTACCAATAGAGCATACCTCAACTTACTATAGTCATCGATTGCAAGGAAATGGCAAATGCTGACAAATGATGACATTTAAACAAAAAAATTGACTATATAAATCTTAATTTCTCAAAATCAGCTATGAGTTGACGAATAATACCATGCCCTTGGACTGTTATCCCGGATTAAACTGATAACTTTGCAAATCTTCATTCAAGTTCTTTCGGCGATTCTTGAGTTAAGAGAACACAAACAGGAAGATTTCCATTTTTATAATAGTAGATAAGAAAAATATATAATTTAACGCTCTTTGTCCAAATGCATGAGCTCAGTTGATTGGGTTTTGGTTTCATTTTATCATGAACTAAGGAAAATGTGAAATAACTCACGAATGAAATGGCCTTTGAATTCTGAATATTTCAGCACCCATATACAACAATAAGTTTGTGCCATTTTTAAACTCAAACAATTTGTTCTTGGCTATGCATGTGAACTATATATAAGTACTGATAGGCAGATTTCGGTCATTCTGTCCAATGTTTAATCACGTTTATCACTATTATATGCACTTATTCCAACGATCATAACTGTTAATATAACACCTGTTCCCCATAAATTTGCCCATTTCACGAAAAACACAAAACACTAAAAAAAAAGCACTGATTTGAATGCACATTACAATGCACAACGAAATCATAGGAGCACGAAAACTCCGTGAACGTATATGCGTTAGAAAGAGAAAGAGATCCACAATATGCCAACAATCATGCTTTCTTGATCCCGCATTTTTGGACACAGTTTTTCGTCCCTTCGTTCATATTCGTGGCCGTTCCAGTTCTTTAGCTCGAGTTCACTGCCCACCATTATTAGTATAAAATACATGCAAACACGGTATAAATATGCTTGCGTGCTTCTACCTATGACGTCATCTGCGGTGTCTGTATAATGGCAATAATGGCATACATAGAATTAGATCTATGATGGCATATAGGTATGATGCTTCTGTTTTATTTTTATAATTTTGGATTCGTCTTTGATGGTTTCCACAATAACCTACTTTTGGGTAATAGGGCTTATTTCACTTGATAATATCACGATTTCAGCATAAAACAAAATATAATACTTATAAGAAACTTTATAACAATATCATCAATCCTATAATAAACTGCGTTTCGTAAAAAAAATACTTTCTTAAGCCGGCAACTCCTTCAGTTTTTATTTGTGTCATGGATTTGAGGGTGCACTGGTGCAGGTCGATGATTCGGCCGCTCTGGGCTTACTCTGTCTAATTATTCTACAAATAAATAAAGAAAGTGTAAAACTTTGCCCGTTAGGCATATGAAGCTTATTCTTCTTCAAGATAGGGTTCCCACCTATACATTGAAATAAAATCCCCTATCACATTATATTCCGTGACAGTTTTCAAGAAACAAATAGAATGCACACTAGCCCTGACACGAATTGAACTGAGACCTGTTCGTTCGCGAGGCTGACATAGCGTGAATTTAGGTGTATCATGCATTAAATCACATGCGCACATCAACGCACCGCACACACACACACATACACACACACACACACACACACACACACACACACACTATAACAGGGTACCTACAGGGTATCCGGTAAGTATATGGCATAATTTCGGGAGCGTATAGGGAAGGTCAAAATAACCCAAGTTTGTCATATTTTTTTTCCAAAGTATATTTTAGTATACTATTGCAATATTCTGTAAAACAAAAACCTATTTTTCTCGATAACGGTTGGTTTTATCGGAACAAAAGATGAGCACCTTTTTTGATGAGAAAAGGTCAGAGTATTTGAAAAATGAGTTTTCAGCGCTGAAAAATGACACCTATCAAAAATTGGGCCCTAAAGGTTTGGTGGCCAGTCCGTTCCTGGTTCCCCCTAAAACAAATATTGATTTTACAATGGTTTTATGAGTCTTCAAGTCCTACATTTACTTACTGAAATTCCATCAAATCATACAAGCCGGGTCAAAAGTTAGAGCTAAAAAATTAAATCGATGGGTAACCCTTTAGGGCTATCTTTATCTCCGGTAGGAGGCGCTTTAGACAAAAAAGTTTTTTGACAAACTGGAGCTATTTTGACTTCCCCTATACGCTCACAAAATTGTGCCATATACTTATCGGACACCCTGTATATAAATTTGAAAAACACTCCAAACAAAATCAAAGATTACAGGTTTTTATTCTATAATCTTTGACAAAACTATTCGACAAATAAAATTTTGTTCAAATGCCTTCTGATTGCCTTTTTCAACTTTTCCAGGTTTGAATAGATCTGTTAATTCAGAGACATTCATTAACCAACATTGTTGGGACATTTTTTCCATTCAAAATAAAAGCATGCATGTTTTTCTTTGAAAATGTGTGTGTTCCCTAAAAATAAAGATAAATGGATATGTTTAAATCAAAACGGAAAACGGGAATATGAAGATAAGATGCGTGACTTGAGAAAGTCGTACAAATAAGATCCATTATTGTATCATTCAATGATCTAATAATTTTAACTAATCATTAAATTCCTCCACATCAAAAATTTGATGCGAAATGCAACTTTTGGTTCTCCTTTACATCACGTCCTTTCTGAATGGTTGCAAGGTCGGTATATTAGAGGAGATCGTGCGATAATAGTGCCTACAACTTGACAACAGAAAAGTGACCCAAATATCCATGCGAAACTGAAAAAGTTTTTTAGAATTGAGTTTGAACAAAAATTTGGTTTTTCGTGTACTATATATACATACATTAAGATTGTTTCTCATAAGCTCAATTAGAATTTAAAAAAATCAAGCAAAAAGTTATGCGCATAGTTATAAGAAGAAGTTTAACCTATTTCCAATAAATGTTTCATTCTCCACAGATTATTATTTTGCCAAAATATCCTCTGGAACGATTTCCCAACAGAATACAGTGAAATGAATAAATTCAGGGAAAGAAAATCATTCTTCCGATAATCATATAATGCCTAAAAAAATATTAAAAATTATTATCACTAAAAGAGCTTCTTTCCGAGATCTAGTACCTGGAGATTTTCTTTCTTATTTATTATCTATTCGAAAACAGATTACAGTAGGTATCATTCATTTTATCAATGGAAAATCTTACTACAAAAATTCCAATTCGAATCACCCACCAAAAATGTATCATAGAGAGTAGAGACCCAGGAAACAAAATCTGTAGAGAAATGTGCCCAACAGAAAATGCTGGAAATATATTTCAAGTTTCTAGGATCGCCGCAAAGGGGCGTAACGGTAATGTGAAAACAGAAAATCGAGATATTTTCGAGATTTTCCTCATTGAACTACCAAGAACGATATCCTTTACAAAATTGCCTCTCGACACTCCTATCTTAGTTGTCAAATAAATAATAAGACAGCTATACCGAACGACAAACTTGATGATACTAAAAACTAAATTGCCCAAAGCTTCGGAGTCACTAGACCGATTATTGACTGTTCTTTGGCTCGTTTTATAGAGGAAAATCTGCACTTTCTGGCACTTGTGATTGGGAATATTGGAATCAATTTTATTATCTTTAGCCGACCACACAAACATACATTGTCAAAATCAAACCTGTTTTTGAGGTTTTTTCAAAATTTTCAAATGTAATAACCCACTAAATGGATGCATCCATCGTGTTATTTGGAAAATTTCCTACCACTCCTATGAAGATCATAATCTTTATACCCAAAACTATCAAAGAAAGTTTTTTTTTTCGAAAATATGTTCGGGCACATCGATTAGTATTTTATTGCGCTACTTTTTGATGTACGAACATTTAATACAGGATGTCTCAGATTTGAGATATATGACGTGATCCACTAAAAGAAGAAATACAAAAATACAAATAATTTGAATTTTGGAACGCGCATGTGTAACTTGATATTTACCCTTTATAAATAATTATTATCAATAATAGGTTTGCCATTCAAAATAACATGATCGATTTTATTTTATATCTCCAAATTTGGGACAACCCGTATAAAGTTATCGTATATCAAATAAAGAGCGTAATTTGAAATACGAATCGATAAGTCCAAGCATATTTAAAAAAAAAACTTTCTTTGATTAACTGAATTCATTCCATGCTGGAGAATCCCCTTTACAGAAGATTATATATTTCGTTATACGGATTTGTTCGTCATCAGATTATAGGACAATAATGTGTGTGGGTCTAGCGCCAGTAGGTACTTTGTTTTTTTTAATAAAAACGTTTGTTATTTTTCCTGTGTGCCCCTTATTGTATATTATCATATTATGAAAGAGCTTATTTTCCTGATTTCAAAAATATATCTATGGCTTTGATACCTTTCTCTGATTTGTCGTTCAGGAGATATTCAAGATCAAATATGTATTGAAATTAGTATGGAGGCCTGTAACTATAGGAGAGTAATCGAAATGCATAAAAGTGGTCCAGGTCCAGGTTTCAAATCGTAATTCAGCTTCAATTGTTACCCCCAGATGGCGAAGAGTCGTTAGCGATTTCATGTCAAAACAAAAATGTTACCTAGGGAACATAATTTAAACAACGTTTCGAATACTCTATCAAAAGGCAACATTTTTTATTAGCTAGGTTGCATCAGAACTCTCACTATTTGATGATAATAGTTATCATGAATATATTTCTTGTTTTACATTATTCTGAAATTTCTAGAATTTTCATATTTTTTTGTTCAATTGCATTAATTGATAGAGTAACTGAGTGACGTCATATCGTTCATTGACATGAACAAACCATGGGCTTGAAACACGATGCTGCGACGATTCATCCTCAATTTTTTCCTTAAGAGAATGCATTGCATGTGGAATGAGAAGTGGAAATTTGGAAAAAAATTAATGAAAATGTGATGAAAGTATCTTGGCAAATTAGTGACAAGCAATAAACGTTGCCATGATAATGAATAAATAAAAGCGCTACTAGCAACAGCACTAAGCATAAAGAGGGACAGAATATTTCAGGGATATTCGTATGACGATTCGTCTCCTAGTTATATAGTCCTCCATAGAAATTAGTATCTAGATCCCGGTTGCCATGGGTGAAATTGCACAAATTTATTAACTCGTGAATATTTGGAATATAATCCATCAGACTATAATAGTGTATTGTGCAACAAGCATGGAATGATACCCATTTCCTACGAGTATGAAGGTTTGTCCATACGAGTAGGAAATGGTCATTCCATGCGAGTTGTACACTATACTTTTTGTACGACTCTTGATTATTATCACTATTGTGAAATTGATATCGATTTTTACCTTTTGTTTTTGGCGGAGGTGCGAGATCATTTCTTATCCATTCAGTTTGCACTCGTTTCCATGGCAACATTTAGGGAATTAATGGTTTCATTTCCGTACAGTTGTACAATGTGCTACGTTTCCTCATCGATATCGATTGCACAATGGTGATATTACCGTACAGTCGTAGAAAATAGCTATTTACCTAACAAGTGCGGAAATAGTTATTTTCCTAACAAGTTCGCCAAGTGATGCTTTCCCGCACGCAAAAGCAGTTAGACGAACGACGCGAAGCGGAGTTCGGATATGCTTTAAGGGCGGGAAAGACACTTCGCGAACGTTTTATGAACAATATTTTTTCTACGAGCGTTCACAGATTAGACACGAAAAACTTTAGATAATATATTATTTGAACGCACTTTAAAACATAGAACTTGAGAATAATGATTATTTATGCTTAACAATATATTTATATTGAAAGAACACTTTGTGGCGGCAGCTGGAAATTGGATAATATGGGTATAATCAAAATCATAATTGATTTATTTTATATTTCAAATGCAAGGGCATGTCCGATCACTGTTCATAAAATTTCGTCTTTTGTCGCCTTATTCCCTGCTATTGGTAACACTGTTTTGATTTGACATGACACTCTACACAGCTGCGTCAGTCAGTCTTCGTTTAATCGTTTATACTTTTATAAATTTGATTGTCCGTTTATTGTTTGTATACATGATCAGGTTTTTTTGATGCCAGTATTGAGCTCAAATCTTTCGAAGATTTCCGATAAACACAGTAGTTTGCACCGAAATTAAGCAAGAACAACTCACAAATGCCGATTGAAAGTCGTCATTATAAATGTTTGTTTACGTTACTGGCGAATGCGTTTTTAACGCAAAAAAAGAATTGTGTGTTTCATTTTGATTTTGACTAAAAAGGGAAAAGTAACAAGAACATTATTTTGTGCATTACAAAGTGCATTATCTACAGTTTGGTTGGTATGGAGACGAAGCTCAATACAACAAGTTGATAGTTAGTTATTTGAGTTGACATTTGAGTGCGGGAAAAATTTTTCCCGCACTAGTGCGGGAAAAGGCTACTTTGCACACGCAAATGAGTGTGCGAAGTGGATACTTTGCGCACGCTCGTATAAAAATTAGTTTTTCCGCACGAGTCTGCCGTTCACCGACCGACGTGTAGCAGAGTTCGGTGAAGCAGCCGAGGGCGGAAAAACATTTTTCCTACAGCCGTTTCCGCACCGATATCCGTGAGGAAAATCAGATTTCCCGCACCAGTGCGGAAAAATTTTTCCGCACGACATTTCCGTGCGCACGGATATGTCAAAATTAACAATATCATAAGCAAACAGCAACCAGGTTTCCAGGTAACTATGGTCGCTTAGTTACACATTTCGACATTCATTATTATTTATTTAATTGTCATTAGTTGCATCAGAAACTTTTAAATCACGAATTATATCCTTATTTCCGCACGCCTGTAGAAAAACTATTGTACCTAACACTTGCGGAAAAACTAATTTTCCGCACTTGTTAGGTAAATAGCTATTTCCTACAGCCGTGCGGAAAATTCAATTTTCCGCACCGGTATCCGTGTGGAAAATCAGATTTCTTGCGGAAAAACTAATTTTCCGCACTTGTTAGGTAAATAGCTATTCCGCAAGTGTTAGGTACAATAGTTTTTCTACAGACGTGCGGAAATAGTGATATAATTCGTAATTTAAAAGTTTCTTATGCAACTAATGACAAATAAATAATAATGAATGTCGAAATGTGTAACTAAGCGACCATAGTCACCTGGAAACCTGGTTGCTGTTTGCTTATGATATTGTTAATTTTTCCGCACTGGTGCGGGAAATCTGATTTTCCACACGGATATCGGTGCGGAAAATTGAATTTTCCGCACGGCTGTAGGAAAAGTTATTTGAGCTCCATTTCTATTGATTATTCAATCTATATATAATCACGATTCTATAATTTTTTTCATAGCAACAGGGATGTGAATTTTGATTTTTGAACATATTTTATTCAAACTTGAATATTTCCTGAAGGACTCATCAGAAACAATGTATCAAACTATTTTTTAAATCAGGAAAATGAGCTCTTTTATAATATATGATAATACAGGAGGTCCCATTGAACAATGCTACTTGTGTAAAAATATTGACATTTGGATAGTCTTTTGTTTTTTTTGATAAGATTTTTGAAAAGTTCAGATTAATATCTAAACCTTTCATTGGTATTCACAAAATTTTCATGTCTTCATAATTATGGGTCAATATATACGGAATGAACCTGTACATACTGTACCCATAAAACACCAAAATAGCAAAAAACAGCTTTGTTAATAAAGTATTTATCACCCAAAATTAATATAACTAAAAATATACACTCGTGCCCGAAGTTTGTCAAGGATAAGGATGACGTCACTGAATTAATAAAAGAAAACGTGCTCCTTAAGGACCTTAAGTAGTTCCTTTAGATCACCACCGTAGTCCGTTTGGCTCACCTAACCCGAAATTCTAACCAAACTTTTCAATAAATAAAAACAATGAGCCTCAGGACTTTTCGAATACCAAAAACCTTATATTGCAAGGGCTTTCGTAATTATCAAATTATCAGAAATGTCGCATCAGCACAAACGGAAACCGAGGAAAAGACCCATTTTGGGTTTGAAACAGTCAGTGCAAAAGAAAAACAGGGAAAAGGTAATGATAATCTACTAATATTGACTCTAATCAGTTAAACGGTTAAAAACATTTTTATTCGAGTGCAGAATGTATGCAAATTATATTTTTACAGTCCACAAAGTGTTTGAAGATGTAGCCAAAGACTATGATATAATGAATGATGCAATGTCTCTAGGAATCCATAGAATTTGGAAAGATTATTTTATGGGAACATTAGGGCCAGTAAAAAATACCAAATTACTGGATGTTGCAGGAGGCACAGGTAACATATTCACAAACTCCTTCCTTGTCCCGGCTTCTTGTTACACCCTGTATAGGTACATAGATAACTCTCCTAGCAAAGTCGAGATCAGGAAAAACCAAAGTGTTCTTGTTTGTCTGAAACATTTTTCTCGTTTATATAATATGAATAGTTATGTAAGGTTTACATTCAATTTCATTTCGAAAGGAAACTGTCAATTTTCCGCTTGCCTATGGCAATCTATAGTACCATCTACATTGAATTTATATTAAAAGTCACGCTTACGTCAAATTCAATGTAGATGGTGCCATATGATTCCCATTTGGGAAGCGGAAATTTGACAGTTGCAATTCGAAATGAGATTGAATGTAACCAGGCATTAAGGTTAAGGGAATAAAAGGAGATTAACCCTGTGCAGGGTGTCCCAAACTGGACGCGTTCTAATGGGAAAAGGGGAGTTCCTGAAATTTGGTACAGATTTCATTGGATGAAAAATCCAGTGGCGTAGATTTTGTCTAAAAAAATCGCTAATATGTTTTCTGGACTTTTCAGCCTCTAAATATGCTCTGCTCTAGTAGGCCTTGGTTTTTGGAAAAAAACTGGGCGACGTATTGTCTCAAAATACACTTTTTTCCTCTCTACATTCCAAAAAAAAATCGATCAATAAATTAAAAAGTTATAAGGGTGGCCCACTTTCAAATGGGTCACTCTGTAGAATAAGAAAAAATCGACGGAATTCGAGAAACGCCCTCTAGTGGCAAAACAATAAAAGATAGGAAAGTTTTGTATGGCCATTGGGTTTCTCATTAAATTTCGGCTCCAGACAGCTTGGTTGATTTTTTTCTGTATCTTGAAATAAGGGGTGTTCTCATAAGAACGCGTCTAGTTTGGGACACCCTGTACATCAAAATGATTAATTATCAACAAAATTATCGATGAAAAAAAAACACTTTTTTCGCTATTCTAGGAGATATAGCATTTAGATTTCTTAACTACGTCAATGAGTACAAAATCCCAAATTGCCACGTGACGGTGACCGATATTAATGCCCACATGTTGGAGGTGGGAAAGAAGAGGAGTGAGGCATTGGGACATGATCCCGCAATGATCAGTTGGCAAGAAGGTAATTTAGTGTTCAACAGATTGTCTTCATTCACTCATCAATTTTAATATTGGAATCACTGCAAGAATTCAATTGAAGAATACTTATGATCTTTCAACATCTTCATATTAAACACCATGAAGACCATTTTGGAAAATCGTTAAAAAAATTATTCAGTGACATTTTCAAAAAGTCGCAAAAAGTTCATGTGGGGGAGACAAAACATCAAATTGAACTGGTGGTATCAAGTTGATGCGCTTGGTATCTGCAATTTCAACAAACGAGTTTTTGGCCTATGGAAACTCATACCGTGTTTTTTTTTGAAATCAAGATACTAATTTTTTTCTTTGAACACAGCAATAATGAACTTTTGAATCACTTATTTTCATGGTTTTTCTTTATTTTTATCTAACAGCACAATGTAAGAGAGTGTTTTCCTCTCTTGCTGGGATAAGTGATCTGCCAGAAAAAAAAAATAAGTAGCCAGGTATACGGATATCTTATTATTAAACAATATTTTTCTAGCATTATCAAATATTCCGGCCAATTTTTTTAAAAGAAGAAAAGACTTCCCTGTACACTGCGTTATTAGAAAAAAATTAAAGTCAATTCCATAAAACATCAAAGGATATAACTATACATGACGTCACTTTTATAATACTTCCGGTTAATTACAGCCTATGCTTAACCAACATGAAACGAAATTCCATGGTCCAAGACTAGGCACCAAAAATTATTGAAATCCATTTGCACGTTTTCAAAAAAATTAGTAAAAACCAAAATTTGTTGAATCTTTAGCGCTTTCTGTCTTGCTCTCTATAGACTAAACGAAGCAATTTTGGATGTAAGTTGGCTTAAATCGACCTATTTTGTCGACAGTATTCTGCCATCAAACGTAGACATATTTCTCGTACATCAAATAAAGATTTGAATCGTCTCAACTCTGGAAAATGATATTTTTACAAAATGTTGCCTAGATAAAGGGTGTTATAAATTGAATAGTAGCAAATCTCGGATTTTTTTGTCTGAACCATTTTGCACTAACTGTGAAATTAATTGATGGCGAAAGGTTAGATCTGTTTTTATTATAATGTTAATAACTCCTGGCTGGGTTATCCAAAATCAAACGAACCAGGTCTTGTTTGAAAGAGCGTTCCTTACTCCAAATAAGAATATGCATTTGAAATTAGATGACGCTAGGGGGAAAATCCCCCTTCTGCTGTCAGGCTCCGTCCCGTCGGCAAAACTCTCATCTGATGTGTGAAGGAATTTACCAGGTGAAATACAAACTACCTATTATAATAAAATACTAACATACAAATATTATGTACATTCTTAAAAATTAATAAATACAAGATTTTCAATTTGGGAAGTTCTTTATTTTTTGGAGACGAAAACATGCGAATTGTTCATTAATTATTGCAGTATTGTTTCTACATGAATCCACGCAACAATAATTTCCATAAGAGTACATCGCACACAATTGAAAACACAACAAATTAATAATGTTCACAAAATAAAATTTAAGATCACTTTCTTGGGCGTACCCAAAACAACATTTTGGGAATAAATTCACTGCCCGTCACCCTGTATACTACCAAATGACTAGCTTGAATAAATCATGAAAAATGTGTAATTTTTGCCAAGTTTAGGATTTTATATCTAGACCATCCTTAGTTCAATTATTGTGAAATTTTCAGAAAGTACATGATTTGTGCCCCTTATTTAAAATACTGCTAGCCATTTGTATCAAAAATCGCACAGAAAAGCCAACTAAAACTAACCCTTTTATTAAACGTGAAAAAGGAGCACTGAACAGTTTTTCGAAAAAAATCGCCAGGACACGTAAACTGTCAAATGAACAAATTTTTGAATGCACAATCAATTTTTTGATAACTGATGCCGGAACTAAGTTTTGGTGAGGTTAGAGGTGTTAATTCTTTGGAACAGTTTATATTTTTTTTACAAAATGAAATAGAAAAGAGAGAGAGAGAATTCAAAATTATTTGGGTTCGATAACGTCTAAAAATTGAATCGGTTCCTGACAAGTGTTCAAAGTTTCAAATCAATCTGGGCATTTGAAGTGAGTAAAAATCGAATTCCAAGATTCCGTTCGGTATGTAGCTGTCTTTCTCATTCTCACTACGTTATACTAATTTGTTGGCTACGGAATATCATTCTTGATAATATTTTAGAAGTTTGAATATACTTACGTTATAACGGTTCAAGGATATTATCAAATAATCATAGCACAGCCTTGACAAGAAAATTACCCTGGCAATGTTGCACAGACCACAAACTACTTGAATTACAGTCCCGTCAAAGAGCCAATGTCAACCAGTCTTTTATTCACCATCCGTTTGACAAACCAAAAGATTATTCAACAAAACCACGATTTGGTTTAATTAAAAATTATTGATTACTAAGAATTTGAAGTATTGCGGGTTGAAGCAGGCAAAGAAAACCACTATTCTATTTTGTCTCCCAACGTTTCGTGGCGAATGGCCACTTTTTCAAGGGTCAATAAAAACTAGGCGGTTCTTTAACCTATCATAGCATTATTTAACATATTGTTATCCAAAACACGCCAGGGAGACAAAATAGAATAGTGGTTTTCTTTGCCTGCCCTCATCCCGCAATACTTCAAATTCTTATTGATCAGAAAGGGCGAAACAGTACAACAGTATTATTGATTACGTTTTAGCTCTTTTTCAATTGAAATTATTGTTTTGTCATCGGTTCTTGATAAGTGTGCAATGTTTCGAATCGATATGGGCATTATTTGAAGTAAGTAAAAATCGAGCTCAAAGTGTTTTTCGGTATACAGGTTGTCCCGGAACAACGACAAGAAACTTGGGGGGTGATTGTATGTGGCCCAATAATTTTTCGAGTTACCAAAGATCAATTATTTTACTTTTTTTGTTATTGATATAATCCGGACATTTCTTACCGAATCAACATGAAATTTGGTATAAAGTTTCAACTTGTTTATCTGTAACGTTCTGTGGGAAAAATGTTTCTCTACATTCTTCCTAGAGGGCGCTTTACCTGAAATCCAAATTTCATATTTCGCATATGAAAACAATTACGACGTTTTGAAGATCAGGAAAGACCAGCCAAAAAATGTACTCTTTGTACGAGTCGATAAGTCGCACCGTTTGGCCGCAAATCGACATTAAAATATCTCATGTCAAAAATAATTGTCTTCTATGAAATGGAAGGAAAATGCAACACAAAAACAACATGAAACAACAAAAAAACGAACAACCACTAACAAAAACAAAAAGAGATAAACGAGCTGAAACTTTGTACCAAGTTTCATTTTGATTCGATGAGAAATATCCGAAATATATCAATAAGGAGAAAAAGAATTACCTTTGAATGCCGGTAACCCGAAAAATTTTGAGAATCCAAATTATTGTTATATGACTTACCACCATTATTTTATCACATACTCACCTCCCTAAGTTTCCTGACGTTGATCCGGAACACCCTGTATGGCTCTCTTTGTCATTCTTACTACGCTTATACAGTGTGTCCAGAATAAAATGATGTTTATGGCACTATATGGGGATATTGGAAACTTTAAAAGATACGACGTTGCGTAAATGGAAGAAAAGCAGCATATTTGTATGCCCAAAAATATTCCACCTTTGTTTTATTTTAAATCGATACCGTAATGTGGATACAGGGTGAAAAGGGAAAAGGCAAATTTTGAAGAAACCACACAATTTTGCTTATTATAAATGCTAGAACTTTCAAATTTTCAGGATATGGTTAAGAGGATACGACAATTCTAAAAACGACGTCAAAAAAATTTTAGGCCCACTATGTTGCGTCCAGCCAAAGTCAAGTCTGTTTTTTTTTATGAAAGTCATATTTTTGAAAATCATTTTCAATGCGGATTTTGAAAATGAAAAAATTCAATATGTCCCACATAAGAAAAACAAAAGTTGACTTCGACCGGAAGCAACATAGTGGGCCTACAATTTTTTCGACACAATTTTCAAAATCACCGTATCTTCTTACCCAGATCCAGAAATTTTCAATACCTCATCTTTTATAATAACCGAAATATTGTGCTATTTAAAAAATGGCCATTTTTCTTTTTCACCCTGTATCTCCATTACGGTATCGAATCAAAACAAACCAAAGTGAGATTATTCTTGGGCACGCAAATACGCAACTTTTCTTCCATTTAACCGATACTGTATCTCCTGTAGTTTCCGATATCCCCACGTACATCATTTTATTCTGGACACACTGTATATTTTTTCTCTCTCTCTCGTAACGAAATCTCAAAATGCATTTTTTCCAATCTACTCCCCATTGTCGACAAAATATCACAATGCCTCAAAAGAAGTTTCACTTCAAAAAATCCCTTCCCTCTCCATGTGTTGCTTGTGTGACTCTTTTGAAATCAAAATACAATTTCACATAGCAAAAATCGTGTATGACTTTTTATTAACACAAAAATGGATGAAAAAAAAATTTCCGATACAGAACGAAGCTCTAGCTTGAAGAAGATGTTGAATTTTGCATATTTTTGCTTTTTTGAGCCTTCGCAAATTTAAAACGTTTTCGCAATTATGCGTTCCATTTAAAAATTTTCCGGATACGTTTAACCTTGCGAAGGCTCAAAAATTGACCCCCTGGTACTAGTCGGTATAGGGAGTCTTGAATTATTGTTCTGCCGATACCACTACCAGTGAACCTTCAATTTTCAAAGAATTCACCAGAAATTACAAACTGTTGTTTTCATTGGACAGAAAAAGTTTTGTATAATCATTTCTTGCTTACCTCAAAGGCAACGCAGAGGAACTACCATTCGAAGACAGCAGTTTCAATGCATACACCATTGCCTTTGGTATCAGAAACTGTACTCACATAGACAAAGTTTTAAGTGAAGCTTACAGGGTGCTACAGCCTGGCGGTCGCTTCATGTGTTTGGAGTTCAGTCAATTAGAGAATTCTGCTGCTCAATGGTTAGTTAAAACAACAAACAACCTCATTCCAAAACGGTTCATTTCAGGTTGTATGATCAATATAGTTTTCAAATTATCCCAGTTATGGGACAACTGATAGCTGGACAATATAAACCCTACAAGTACCTGGTTGAGAGTATACGACAATTTCCTAATCAGGTAGGCGTGGCTATTGACTATTGGTATTTAATAATTGTTGTTTCAGGAAAATTTCAAAACCATGATAGAAGAAGCAGGCTTTCGGCAAGTCAGTTATGACAATGTTACCTTAGGCATTGTTGCCATACACTCTGGATTTAAATTATAAATAAAACAAATTGTAAAATAGCAAATGTATTGATTTGTTTCAACTCAACAACCTCCTGATCACCGACACAATCAAAGGAACAGCTTAATAGAAATATTTATAAATAATTGTTAATATACGTAGGTATGATAAACATTTGAAGAACCCGAGAATCATTTGGGTCAGATACATTTGCACGTAATATTATTGGCAATAACTGTACATAAACCATAGATCTAGTTCTTTTTATACTCTATTCTTTCAACTTTCACATCATCACCTACTAACTGGTAAACGTAAGTTACCACTGTTGTATTCTGTATGTCCATAAGCACAAACGAAGGAGTTATAGCCCTGAAATTATCAGAAAATAATGGTTTACCTCACAATCACATTGAACATACATATCAAGAGCATTATAACTTCCAGTTGCACTGCCCGGATTTATGAAAAATTTGTTTTCATGCTCATAGGCTTCAAACTTGTGAGTGTGTCCAGAGATCAGAATGTCCACATCGAGCTGTCTCTGGATTAATGCTAAAAATTACAAACTTGTCTCTTGGTAAGTAGATAGAAGAATTTGTTTTACCTAAAGCTTCCGGATCTCCCCAAGGAACCACCTGATGTCCATGGGATAAGCCAATTCGAAATTGGCCCACTGTAACTACCTTCTGTTCTGGGTAGTTCAAGTTCTGTAAAAACAGAGAGACGATAGCAGACAAGTTTTACAAGGGTAAATAATAAATGTAAGGTCTGTTCCAACCATAGACGTATCTTGGTTATACGTCTATGGTTCCAACCTACATATTATTTGGAAACATGCTGAAAAGTAGGAAGACCCAAGCAAGACAATGCTTGACAAAAAAGGCAAGCTCACCAGAAAGTTATCAGACTGGTACAGGAAAGTAAATCCTGAGAAAACCTTCCTGTTCAGCTCCACGAGAAAAGGGATTAAAGGGGGTCAATTATTCAAACCCGTATTCTTCAGAGAAGAACTGCAGTGGGCAAGAGAAGTCAAACATGATACCTAACCTGCATTTGTCAACTTAGTTTTAATTCCTCTATACAGGGTTATGATAATAATATGGGTTAGCTATGTTAGGGATTTCCCAATGCAGTTTGTGAAAATGTTTTTTAATATACAGGGTGTATCATTTCTGCGGAACATACTTCAACATAGTTTTTTTCAAATAGCAACCCCTGTATATCTCAAGATATTTGAATTCGCACCTTTTCTGGCATATCAAATCCATTTTGTTTTTGCAATTCGCGTTATTATCTCTTCAAAGTTATCAAACTTTTTCTAAAATTGTATGCATTTGCAAGCATTGATTCAGGATACCACAGGGCACTTGGGTCTTGAGATATCAAGTTGGACTTTGCCAGTGTTTCAGCCTCAGCAACTGTCTGGGATATCTTTTAGTGGCAATGCCATCGATTGACATTAAGGTACCACTTTGTCTTTGATATTGGCAAACTTCAAAGCACCCCCTGTACTTTGTTGCTTAGTGGCGATCAGCTCGTCATTTACGTATTTTCCACCCCACAATTTTTCCTAAAAATTGATAGTTTGGGATATATGTAATTTTGTTTTTCTGATTACTCATACCAATCTCATTAAAAACCTGAACGTGCTATGAAAATCAATTTTTTGACATATCTACGTTTAAATGACATTTTTATTGTATGCCTCTCAAAACTTCTAGAAATCTAAGAAACTGGATTGGACGAAACAAGGGACTAAACAACTATTTATATTGAGGTGTGCAACTGCAAATCACAGAAACTATTCAAAATGATAACGACTTTGACATTGGGTATGCTTGAATTATACAGGGTGTCTCACGGTGATCGTCCATTAGACTATCTCGGGAAATAAAACGATTGGAATTCTGAAAATTTGTATGGTGAGGTTTAAAAGGATGCTCTCTTCAAATGAAATAATAGCTACGTTGCGCGACTTCCGGTTATACCGGAAGTAGGTGCCAACTCGCTTGTTTCAAATGGAACACCCTATATATTATTACATTTTTGGATTCTACGTAAAATTCTAGGCAGATTTCATATATCATGTCCTATACCTAAGTATGAGCGTGTTTGAAATATTTTAGTTTTTATGTCAAAAATGACGTTTGAAGGCTCTTATTTAAATGTGAATTTCACCTATAAGAAAGCCTTCATTATTCAACTTGTATTGGATTTCTTGTTGAAAAGGACCTACTTTAATAGATTTTTCACAGCAATATGAAAACTACTATTACAGGGTGGGCCAAAAATAAGATCGAAAATTAAATTCAGAAAACGGCCAAAAATCAATTTATTCAAATGGAAACCCCTTATTTTTATAATTTTATCTTATTGTGCATTGAAAATAAGGGTGAGTTTACCTTATATTGTTCATTCCAAAAATTCAAAAAAAAAATAAAAAAAAAAATTTTTGGAGAGGACAATCTTACAAAAACTCACCTTTATTTTTAATGCACAATGAGATAAAATTATGAAAATAAGGGGTTTCCATTTGAAAAAATAGATTTTTGGCCGTATTCTGAATTTAATTTTTGATCTTATTTTTGGCCCACCTTGTAATAATAGTTTTCATATTGCTGTGAAAAATCTATTAAAGTAGGTCCTCAACAAGAAATCCAATACGAATTAAATAATGAAGGCTTTCTTATAGGTGGAATTCACATTTAAATAAGAGCCTTCAAACGTCATTTTTGACATAAATCCAAAATATTTCAAAAACGCTCATACTTGGGTACAGGACATGATACTTGAAATCTGCCTAGAATTTTACGTAGAATCCAAAAATGTAATAATATATAGGGTGTTCCATTCAAAATAAGCGAGTTGACACTTACTTCCGGTATAACCGGAAGTCGTGCAACGTTGCTTTTATTTCATTTGAGAAGAATATCTATGAATATCCCACCATACAAATTTTCAGAATCCCAATTGCTTTATTTCCCGAGATATTCTAATAGACGGTCACCGTGAGACACCCTGTATAGGGTTAGGAAAAATCACCAGAACGGTCGATTATTCCAGAAGATAAACGAGTTAGCAAAAACTATCCCAAATAAAAGTTGTAAGTCTTTCAAAAATCTACATATCAGTATTAAATTGGAATATACAGGGTCGGTCATAGAGTCATGACTTAACAAAGTTGCATTTTTTGAATGGCTCCTCCCTTATTTTATTTAGTATTTCAATTCTTCCTTCAATTTTGAGCAAATAATGTTCCTGAATTCAACAGTTATCGAGATATCGCGTTTTAAAAATGACATTTTCTGCAAATTTGACAAGCTATAAAACTCAAACGGTTCAAGATAGGAAAAAATCGTCTGTTCTTTCTCATCTTCATTTTTCAAGAGCTATTCTGTCATTTGAATAGAAGGTACTGTCAACTCAACTTTTTTCGGCCCATTTTGACATTTTTCGATAACAATTATTTTATGTCCTTAGACATGAAAAGTTGAGACTAGAAAGTGCAGTCCGTTTTTCTCTATCTTGAACCGTTTGAGTTTTCTAGCATGTCAAACATGCAAAAATGTCATTTATAAAACGCGATAACTCGATAACGGTTGAATTTAGTGTATATTAATTTTTGCTCAAAATTGAAAGAAGAATTGATCTTCCATAACTTTATGCCCGATCTTGTACGTGTCAATCAACTACAGATATGTAGATTTTTAAAAGCCTCACAACTTTTATATGAGACATTTATTCCAGCTCGTGTATCTTCTGAAATAATCGACCGTTCTAGTAATTTTGCCAAACCCTGTATATGTATACTAACGTGAATACCTCAACACCAACCAGACTATGTCTCCAACATATCCACGAGATGCTATTTTGACCCGTCTTTGTTTAGCATACGGTTTCTCTGATATGTCATCTCTCTCTTTTGCCCGATATTTGGTGACCCATCAACGAGTATTTTTAACGGAAAATTTGACTGGTTTAGAAATGATGAATTACGACAAGCTGTGGCAAACAAGTAAAATGTCTATTGTCTATCGATAAAAGTCTTTTTGATAAAATCCGAGGAAAGCTCCACAAACATCACAATATCTCAAAAAACACCTCTACACACACCACAAACTCGAAAACGGAAACCGAAATCAACAAACAGTTGCTTGGCTTCGGCCCTCCGTTTTACACCAGCAAGATTGCCATGTCTAACAGAAACTTTTTCTTGAAAAGCAGAATAGACACATGTTCACTCGCATAAACTCTTGCCCTATTGTTAAGAACAGACTTATATGACTCACATAAAATATTTATATTTTTGTGATCAGTGGAAAAATTGAATTCCAGATTTGAAATTGTGTTAAATTATTAAAGATAATGCATGGGGATCAACATAGAAATTTTTATCTCTGGCAATGTCGTCGCACAGCTCATGAAAGTATGTAGGTTACGTAGGTAACAGACACGGGCACTGCACGAAGATAGTGCTATGCCGTTAAAATGTGATAGAAGAAAACAAAGAGAAGAACGTATGGCAAGATGTCGAAGACATAGTCGTAGCACAGTTCTCATGAGATTGAGGTATCCACGTTACACATACAGTGTGACCCATTTAGAATGGAAACACCCCTGTAAAATTTCAGGTTATTAACCGATTTCAACCATTTTTTTTTTAAATGTCAAGTTGTCGTAGCTTTGTTATATATTTTGTTGAAATTTTGGTCACAGCCATTTGGAGGCACTCTGAAACAAGTGGCGTGGTGATTTCTTTATTACAAAAATCGCTAATAAAAATTCGATATTTTTTATCACGAAAAAGTAGTGCAATATACCTTGAAAATTGAAATAAACATTTCAAAATTTGTCCTGTAGTAGACCCTTCAAAACTTGACATTTAAAAAAAAAATGGTTGAAATCGGTTAATAACCTGAAATTTCACAGGGGTGTTTCCATTCTAAATGGTTCACACTGTATATGATCTGAGGGACAGGGCACGTTCCATTCATTATCGACTGATTTATGCATTTTTCAGAAAAACAAAATCATCTCCCAAACGATCAACTTTAGAAAAATACGTAAAATGAGAAGCTGAACGCAAAGCGAATAAGTAACGGAATAGGGATGCTATTTAAAAAAATCAAGTTTTGGTGCTTTGAAGTTCACCAATATTGAAGTGTCATAGCAAATTGGTACGCACCAGAATACCCCAGACAGTTGCTTAAACACAGGCAAAGTCTCAACTTCAATTTTTAGAAAAAGTTGAATAACTTTTGAAGGGTCAAAGCAAAATGCAAAAAACTATGCTGAAGCCCCCCGATACACCATGGTATATTGAAAAACATTTTCACAAGCTGCACTGGGGCATCCCTCATTCAAGTCCATTTTGTTCATTTTGAACGGATAACGCGCAATTTAGCTCACCCATATCAATGACTCATCCTTTATAAAAAAAAAACAAAATGTTTGTGTTCTTATAACTCAAGAACCGCAAAAAGAAGTTGGATGGATATTTGCGTTAGTTATCAGTTTTAATCAGGGAATAGTCCAAAGGTATGGTTCAATTCATCAACCCATAGTTGATTTGGAGAAATTGAGATTTATATTAAAATCTTTGATAAAAAATGACATTTGTTAGCATTCGCCAAATTTTCTTTGATGTATTGACAATGACAGTAATTTTTTCATTTGACGTTGAGGCATGTTCTATTGGTACGTACAAAACAAAAAGCCGCGTTCACATCAAATAAGTATTTGCGTTGTGAAAAATATTGAATCGAAAGTTTTCTATATTGTATCAACTTACAGACAGGCGAGCGAAGCCGCGGAGTTTCACCTAGTTTCTAATAATCTTCAATCACTTTTGATCAATCGTATTTTTGTTTATAAGAATACTTTCGTGTACCTTGTTGTATTTTTCCATTAATAATTAAAAATAAAAACGTCGCTAAGTTTATGGAGTTAAGAAAGAATTCATTGAAGAAGCTGAATAACATTGTTGCTATCTTAAAGTATAAAATATAAAATTAAAGTGGACGAATAAGTATAGGAGGACAGCCATAAATACAGAGAGATACAATTTAAACAAAGTGACAAGAAAAAAAAAAGAAGACAAGAAAAAAAAAAAGAGAACATGCGGTGTAGTTACAGTCTATTCATATGGAGTTTGATTTGTGTCCCGGATAGTTGGAATATAACACAATTGGAGTCACTAACGTTGCTTGTAATTTCTGACCAAGCTATCCAAGAGAGCACTATAATAATTGGTCCGGTAGAACCGCTGCTGCTGTCTGGTGCGCCTTGATGGAACAAGCAGTTGAACAGATTCAAGCAGTCGATTTCACGGTGAAGGATCTTTTGGAGAAAAAATAAAAGAGCCTCGTTTCGTCTTCGCTCCAAGGTCTTCATACCACAAAGCAGCAGTCTGGTTTCGCAGGGTAAACTAGAGTATGGCAAGTGTTGTTTGTGCAAAAGATATTTGGTGAATCTCCTTTGCACCTTTTCGATTCTGTTCATATCCAATTTGTACAGAGGAGACCATAAGGCGGAATGATTTTGAAATGTCCAGAAGACACCGAACTGATATTAGTACATGTAATTTTAAAATGTTTATCATTAATTTTGGAAGTTTTCAATTTTAGACCAAAATGTCATACCTAAGGAAAGGTTTACTTGATAAAAAGTTATTGAACAGCTCATCTTTAAAAAGGGTTGGGCAAAGCTTGATTTTCATAAAAAAAAACAAAAATTACTGATTTATTTGCATTAATAAAAAAAACAAGTTTTTTTTTTGATTTTTATTAAATCAATTGATAAATCCGCTTGATTAGCTGTTTTAAGTCATCATTGCAATCATTGTTCCCGCGAAGATTCAAGCTAATTCGGACTGATTCATTACTTGTCCGAGCCACTGACCTCTAAAATAAATGGATGAATAAAGGTTTATAGTTGGCCCATTGAAAAGCAGGGATCACAAAACGTGGAAATAAAGCTCCTTTTTGCTGTTTCTGCTTGCTGTGCCGTATCACGGTATCCTCGCCATTTTTCTGCAGTGAATCGAGTTTGCTTGTTTACTGTTCGAAAATAATTGGATTTCGATGTTTTCTAGGGTTTTTAGAACATTTTCTGGTTCTTTCGACTTTATTGACATTGATAGTTAGCGTTATTATTGGAAATTTCGACAAATAATACCTATTTCATTGCTTTAAATTTATAATGAAGTACGGCAGAGTTCAGCATAAATCCATCTACTAGGCATGATCGGAACTGTTTGTCGGTGTTTATGTTTCGGGCTGCAAATAGATGTACGAAAGAGATTCATGGCATAGTACAAAAACTGAAGGAAGATCTTACAGTCTCACCTCCAAAATCTCCATCATCTAACACGCGAACCACTATCGAGTCGGCTTCCAAGAGAAAGAAACGTGAAATAAGCCAACCCTCAATGTCCAATTTCGCTAGGCGAACTTTAGCAGGGGCAAAACATCTAATTGATAAACAAATAGCTAAGGCCATATTTGCCACAAACCCAAGTTTAAGATGTTTCGAGAAGTCGGAAGTCAAGAAAGCATCCATCTATTGAGACCTTGATACACTCCTCCTTTTCGAAAGACGAGCCTTTTGGATGAAATCAACACTGAAAAAAAAGAGGCATATTTTTTATGTCTTTCGGGAAAAAGTGTCGACATGTCGATTGACGGATGGCCAAACATTCACGAACCGGTTGTATGCGCAACATTAACATGATGAACTAGCGCTTCTCTATGAAACAATTGAAACTTCTGGAAAGCCTCATACTTCCCTTACCTTATCTCTCCCAATACTCTGGTGAGTGATTTAGTTTCCTCGGCCCTGATGAGGAAAACGTGAATAGAACGGACGAATTTCAAAGTTATAACCTATGGTTGCTCTTGCATCTACTAAATCTGCTTTGCAATGACTTACAGTCAAATGTCAAAGAACACATAGTCCAAATTGTCAAATATTTCCGCAACAATCACATATGGCCAAAGTCAAATCCAGTGCAACTGGAGGCAAGGGACTAGTGCTGCCTAGCGATGTTCGCTGGAACAGCGTGACCGGCTGTTTGGAAACGTATGTCACACAATGGGACATCATTCTCAGGATTTGCGAGGATAACTCAAAAGATATCGATCCTGGTATCTTCAAAAAAGTCTCAAACATAGGACTGAAATACAGCACAAGAGTACCTGAGCCTTCTGAAGCCTAGAAGAGAAGAATCTGGCTTTGGAGTGAGCTTCATGGAAATACGGGATTGTTGCCACTGGTTGAACTCCTTTCAAACAAATTATGTTTTCTGATGAGGTGATGAAAAATGTGGTGGCTATCACAGAGTGATGAACCGGAAATTGCGAAACACTTGCCCACTATAAAACAGTTTCTTTGTGCAACTGCGTCTTATGCGTCTGTCGAGAAGATGTTTAGCACATTCGGATATCAGGAGTCGAAAGAGGGGGGGAATTAGTGTTCCTCTTCAGACCTTACAACAAAAAAGAAGAGAAAGAGAAATGATTACCGTTCCAGTATTATTGAGTTTACCATTAAGCGAAGCCATTAAGTAATACCATTTAATTTTCAAGTTTACATGTAACGTTTTCTATTTTGATTTTTATTTCGTAGAATTGTTTGTGTTCTGTTCTCTATCTTTTGAGTGAAAATATAAAGACTCTTGAAAAAATTAACTTTGATTTAAATATCAGGTGATTTAAATTTAAATCATGGTTGAAATCACTTGAAAGAAAAGAAAAGGGTTTATATCACTTTATGGCAACTAAAAATAACAAATTTTCTAGAAAAATGTCTTCATATTTGCTATGAAATCATATTTTTCTATATAATAAAGTGAGGATATGAAAAGTTTTGAGTGTTTTTTTCGGAATTGAAATATTTCAAATATGCGGGATCTGTGAGCGAATAGGGGTGGTGGGTGAAGTGAAACAGTAATAGTTGGAGCGTCACTTTTTAAACGATATTTAAGAGAACATCCACCGGCTACGCTGGGCAAGAGCGTACCGTTTTACTCGGGCAGGAGCAGCCATAGGGGCAGGAGCGTTACTTTTTAAACGATATTTAAGAGAACATCCACCGGCTACGCTGGGCAGGAGGGTACCTTTTTACTCGGGCAGGAGCAGCCATATGGGCAGGAGCGTCGTTTTTTGAACGATAATTAAGAGAACATCCACGGGCTACGCTGGACAGGAGCGTACCTTTTTTACTCGGGCAGGAGCAGCCATATGGGAGGGAGCGTTACTTTTTAAACGATATTTGAGAGAACATCCACCGGCTACGCTGGGCAGGAACGTACCTTTTTACTCGGGCAGGAGCAGCCATATGGGCAGGAGTGTCGTTTTTTAAACGATATTCAAGAGAACATCCACCGGCTACGCTGGGCAGGAGCGTACCTTTTTACTCGGGCAGGAGCAGCCATATGGGCAGGAGCGTCGTTTTTTGAACGATATTTAAGAGAACATCCACCGGCTACGCTGGGAAGGAGCGTACCTTTTTACTCGGGCAGGAGCAGCCATATGGGCAGGAGCGTTACTTTTTAAACGATATTTGAGAGAACATCCACCGGCTACGCTGGGCAGGAGCGTACCTATTTACTCGGGCAGGCAAAAACAAAATTATATTATGATAATATACCTAGGTAGGTACTTCAAAGCGATTTATTCAAATACAATGTCAAAATGCATATCTTTCAGTGATATGATTGATGATATTATTGAAGGTATGTTTACCGGCTCCTCCATATTCTTGATACCACATAAAATGGTCAATGTGTTCTGGCAAAAGCGTTGATCCCATAACATGCAACTTTCTGCAAAAACCTTTCAATCTTGACCAATACCCTTCGATGTAGTTGGTATGAACTCCGGTTTGAGGATCCACAAAATTCTCGGAATGGTTGACCGACTTATGGATAAATGGGGAAACTCCGTCCAATGTACCCAAGCATAAGCACGCCATTTATCAGTCCATATTTCAGATCCCGGTTTCACATGCTCCAGGATCTTGGAAATGATTTCTTCTCTGGACCAGTTTCGAATATACACTACTACACCTTTTTTCAGAGTGATATCTGCGATTCCTAATACCCAAACTTGTGGCACTATCCTCCCGACATTATACTTCCGTTTTGTGACAACTGACTCGTCAATTTGAACGACATGTCCATCTCCACCAAGTTCAAACAATTCATTCATTTGTATAAGTTTCCACGAAACCTGTAGAACCTGTACATTTGGGCGACTGTGGAAAGTCTCATATTCAGAAGACGAGCAGCAACACTTGTTGGTGTCAAACACGACCACATGAATAACAAATACATCACCTTCCTAACAGGAATGTGCATTCGTTCAAAAAATGAACCTTTCAATATATTATATTGTTGGCAACATCGTGCACAAAAAAAGCTATGCGACAATATTCTTCCATTGCGTCTGGATAAAACACAATACCGACGACAGTTTCGATTGCTACATCGAAAGTTTCTCCGAATCAATCCGGCGTCTTGTAATAGTGTCAACACTATCTCATCACTTCTTCTTAGGGCACAAAATAGTTGTTCAATTGATGAAACGTTCATTTTCACAAAATTGAAAACAATATAAGTAATGTGAAATCAAAAATGAATCTCCTGCACGTTCACCAAAATAAATTCAATTCGAAATAAATCTCTTTCGCCAAAATGTCAATTCGGTGAAACGGCATCTACGCGGAACAGACTGACGTTTGCTCGAATGAATAAATAACACCAAAGTTAATACCTGTTTTTAAAGCTTTCTAATAAAAATGGGTAATAATTCTAATCATTCTTTCATTCTATAGAAAACTATTTTTTGAAAGCGAAAGGAGCTACTTTTATTTGTAATAAAGCGATTATGTCAAATGGATCTCTTCCGCCAAATTGTCAATTCGCCATAACGGCATACTAAATACTCGGATATTCCTACGCGGAGCAACATTCCATTTACCCAGATGCATAAAATAACACCGAATTAAATAGCTTTTTTTAAAAATACCGATTGAAAATCTAAAATAATCCTCACCTTATTCTATCGAAAAGTATGTTTTCAATGCAAATATGAAGACCTTTTTATAGAAAATTTGTTATTTTCAATTGCCATAAAGTGATATGTAACCCAAACCTGTCTTTAGATTCAAAAATGAGAAAGTCTAGTACCTAGCGTTTTCATGGAGTATGATATAATGAGACCATAGTCGATTTTGGCTCGTTTGATACATGGTTTGGTACATGCTTTGGTCTGTCAAACACCTACCAACCAATTCCGGATCCTAAAATGATGACGTCACATCAAGTTTGGTAAGTGTTTTGGTCTGTCAAAATGCCTACCGCGGTTTGCAGCACGGTTCTTTGTTTGGTATAGTGGTATTTTAGTCTATTTTTCTTTTGTCTCGCTCGGGAGTAGTAAGTTCATCAAGAATGATCAAGTGAATGACGTAAATAAGAAATCGGCCAGTTTTATTCAAATTTAAGTCCGTGCTTCAGTGTGTTCTACGACTATGTTAACGTCAATCATTTTTTTCTCCAATTGATAGTTGGGAAATGGAAGAAGAAAATGAGTGAATCCGGGGACGTTTATATAATTCTAAAACAGCCAAAACAATATAACTGCTTTTCTCTTAGGCATTTTGAGTAATGCGGCCAATACGGCCACAAACTGCTTTTTACCAAATCACTCGACAAAGCTTCAAGTTTTAACTTTATGACGAATAAGACAGATGAACTAAGTAGTGACGTTGATTGAATATTATTTATTCAATCAACGGTAGTGATGAACTATAACCTGTGACATATATATTTTTTTCATCTAGGTATGCCTGTAAATAAACATTATCAAGAAAGTTGGGTGATATAAACACTCTGCCTTTGACAGTTTTGACCAAACACCTACCAAACGATTTCGGTGAAATGTTGGTCGTAACGTCATCACTATGACGTTGCAGTTACCGTTTGGTTAACCAAAATGTAAACCAACCAAACGAGCCAAAATCGGCTCATCTCAGTTTGGTCTTTGGTCTGTCATTAACGTCACTTGCAGCTCACCGATTGGCTGAGAGTGACGTTAATGACAGACCAAACTGAAATGAGTCGATTTCGTCTCGTTTGGTTGGTTTACATTTTGGTTAACCAAGCGGTAACTGCACCGTCATGGTGATGACGTCCTGACCAACATTCTACCGGAATCGTTTGGGGAGGTGTTTGGTCAAAACTGTCAAAAGCTGAGTGATAATATAACCCAACTTTTTTGTTTATGTTTATGTTTAGTTACAAGCATAGATAAAAAATATATAAGTATGTTACAGGTTAGTTTATTACTACTTGGTTCATCTGTCTTATTCGTTATAAAGTTAAAACTTGAAGCTTGTCCAGTGATTTGGTAAAAAGATTGTGGCCGCACGCATTATTCAAAATGCCCAAAAGAAAAGTAGCTATGGTTTTGGCTGTTTTGGAATTATAGGTGGGTATTTATAAACGTCCTCGATTCACCCATTTCCTTCTTCCATTTCCCCGGCTATTTCCCAACTAACGATTGAAGAGAAAAATGATTGACGTAAATATAGTCGTAGAACAGAACGACACTAACAAAAAACTGAACTCCAATTAACAGCAAACCAACTTTTAGATCAGATAGAACATAAACAATCACAACCACTGAAGCACAGTCTGAAATTTGAATAAAAATGGTCGATTTGTTTATTTATTTCATTCACTTGATCATTCAGGATGAACTTATTTACTACTCCCGAGCGAGACAAAAGAAGAATAGACAAAGATACCACTATACCAAACCAACGACTAGGTCGTTGTTCCAAACCAAAGAACCGTGCTGCAAACCGCGGTAGGCATTTTGACAGACCAAGACACATACCAATCTTGATGTGACGTCATCATTTTAGGATCCGATATTGGTTGGTAGGTGATTGACAGACCAAAGCATGTACCAAACCATGTCCCAAACGAGCCGAAATCGACTCATGGTCCTCTTACCTCTTACAGCTACGAAAAACACTGTAAAATCGTTCGATTTAGCAAAATCTCAAAGGCATCGCCCTTCAAATCTACTCGGAGATGGTATTTCCGTTATTTTTGTGATGGTCAATTTATTAGCAAAATATTTGTCCCCAAAGGCCAAGGATTCATGATAGGCAGGTACACAAATGTGTTGGATTAAGGAACAAATGTTTATTTTTTATAAATGGAGAAGATAATAGGTACTATGGAAGTTTGTTTGGTATACAAAACTCTTTTGATACTAGTACATGCCTAATTTGTTTTTCAATTTAGAACTAGAACATGAAAAACGTTGTGTATGTAATGCACATTTACAAAAAAGGCAATCAAAATTACTCACATCGTCAAAATCTCCTCTAACCACATGCACATCCGAGGCTAAGGTTTTCAAATAGTCATAAGACTCTTTGGTGCACAAATTACCCGTACAAAGGATATGCTGAATTCTTCCGGGAACTAACAGTTTTTTGAATTTCGCTGGTAAACTGCTACATCTATGAGGAATGTGTAGATCGCCTAAGACTAATACAAGCTGAAATTTATTTGGTTCACATATAAAAGGTCGATATTGTGAAATTACCATTTTAAACAATTATTTCGTGAAATATGTACTAAGGACACTAAAAGGGGTGTTCATGAATTGTTTATGTTTTATTTGACATTTAATTGCTTATTGTCAGCTGTCAATATGGAAGTTCTAATTATGGCTCGATTGAACTACTTTTAGCGCTGTGCGTCAAGTGTCAAGAGAAATTCTATCACATGAGAGCTGCGATGCCAAGCTGTGTGTCTTTTCTCCAAACTCACCGTTATGAGAAAGTTCAATACAAGGCCTACATAACATATACCTCATCATACAAGCTAAGTCCAAAGAGTATTCAGATTTCAGAAACCCCAGTAACTACTTTCCAAATTTCAAAAATGTTCATTATTGATTTTACGAAAAAAAGTGGCATAAAAAATTCTGCTCCGCGAGAGAATAAAGTTCCAGTCCTGAAAAATTAACTAGGATATACAGGGAGGCTCCAAAAATTAAATAGAGCATCTTTTCACAAAACAACCCCATTTAAAATGGTAATTGTACGACTATGGGTGTTGTTGTAAGACTAGAAAATTATTTTTTAATCAGTCTCTTTCGTACGTAATGCTATACAGTCAAATACAGTGACTAAAATTGATTTTTATGTAAAAAGTCTCAAGTAATGAATTACTTAATTCAAGTCATTTCGTACCTCAGAGCTAAAGTGTATCAAGTCCAAAATTTCGAGATTTCGGTTTTTTTGGTGCTTCTGGGATTGAATTTTGTGCTCTATCGACTTATCTACTTTATAATATGCTTGGACTTAAGATAGCGAACATAGAGTTTTATGAACTGTATCAAGTCCACAATGCTTCTGGAGCAGAACAATATCATCTTTATCCTTGTGTATCAAGTCCACATTAGTATATAAATCAGCCAGTGCAAAACAGTATCATGTCCAATGAATGTATCAAGTCCAACGTAATACATTTCATAAAAAGTAGGTATTATATCCACTATCTAAAAGAAATTATTCACATTGCGCAGCGTGTCTGGACAGACTTTTATTGAGAGGGATTCCAAGAAATGTCCTAATTTTCAAATTGTTACGCCATGGGATTTGTCGCAGTTGACCAGAATTTCCGGAAAAAAACAAGAATTACAAAATTTTTGAAATGACTTACGAATCTCGATCTCAAAGATCTCAATAAACTGTAGTTCCTCTGATTCTCCATTTCAAAAAATCAAAAAAGACGTGAGTGACGAAAATTTAATCTCCAAACTCGTATTCATGCAAGTCAGGCAAAACGCACCTGGGATTTTGTATTTTGAAACAAATTATGAGTACGAAATATTTATCAGTGTAGACTTAAATAGAAGAAAAAGCAGGAAACGTCAATCTGTGGAGGAATCGGTGGTTCCCCTGAGAAACTCCTTGAATAATGAATTCTAAAAGTACAAAAAAATTTAATGACCTTCAAAAGCTATATATTGAGATGAGTTCCAGAAAGATTCCACCACTTCTTTCAGTCTTTGGAGCATAAGCAATCAGTTACAGATAACTCCTAAGGGTGACTCCACACCACTAGCTGAATGATGTTTTTGATATTTGTTCAAGTGTTTATGTTTGGAAATATTTTTCTGTTCTTGTGTCAAGAATTATTTTTTATTTTGTATTCGACTAGTGAGTTGCAACTTGAACACCAATTTTTTTTTTGATAAAACCTACTCCAAAACCTATATGTGCCTTATTTGCCCTGAAGTTCTTGAAAAAAACTACCTTCTTAAAATTATTGCAAAAAGTGAGATACACATCCCTTTTTGGGATGTGAAGCGGATATCAAGTCCTCAGAAATATATTTTTGCGGAACAAAAATGTGTTAAAAGTCCAGCTGTTTCTAAAAAAAAACACGTTTTCCAAAAATTTTCATACTTATCCTTTTTTGGATGTGAAGCGGATATCAAGTCCTCAGAAATGTATTTTTTCGGAACAAAAATGTGTTAAAAGTCCAGTTGTTTCTAAAAAAAACTAGTTTTCCAAAAATTTTCATAGTTACATGTCAAGCCTATCAATATTATTCTTACTCACAATTATGAAGAGATAATGTTCAATTTTTGTTTGCGGAAAGAATGAAATAACTGTATTTCTAATTTTATTTCCGCTCTACTGTGAAATGTGTGTTTTGACTACATAGAGTAAACTTTTGCTGTGAGGTACGCGGATATGGATATGGAAAATCATGTATGTTTTGAATAAAAATGAAATTTACTCACCCCGTATTTGTATAATAGTCGTAAAATCACCATTTCAGATAGGTTCATGAAAAATTGCTACATTTAGAGAATAATTTTCCGAAAATTTTCCGAAACCCGTCGACAATCTAATCTAGTTGTCTACAATTTCCAAGCAATATAAAGAATACAGCCCTGCAGGGTGAGCTAAGACCACCCTTAACTTTTTTTTCCAGTTTCAACCCTAGCTATGGCTTATGTGACCCTTCATTGATAAGCTGGTAGAAAGAGGGATCCAGTGTACTTATTAAATTTTACTTTTTAGCTCGTTTGAAATATAATTTTAAAGTTTATTTACTTTTCAACGGCTCAATATGTATACCTACTATTCACTCGTTGGAAGCATCCCAGTCTGTAGTCTGTGGTAGCTTTCTTCCTTTACATTCTGCAACATTTCCGGTGTGATATTCATGATTTCCTCTCTTATCCTTTCCTTCAAGCCTTCAGTGTCAAAAAACCTAACAACCTAGAATATTATTCAGCTCCCCGCTATCGAATTTAAGCCAGATTAAGTCTCCACCAGCAACTAGAAACCTGAGAGAACTTGAAAATACAGTTACTACAGAATCACAATAATAATTCCTCGAAAGTAACTCAAGTTCAATTGATGAGAGGTGGACATTTTAGGTACATATATTACTGTATTAGTTTTACCCAATTTTTTTTTTCAATCTTTTTTTTTATCATTTAACAATAAATTCATTATTATAGTGATTTATATAATAATTTAATATCATGCTGCTGCGTTGCTTTATCATTGTTGACGTGATTCACAAAGAACCATCATGTTATGATTGTTATGTGTGGTGAAAATACAATAGGTGTGTTTGTTATGCTCCACTAGTGCACACTTTTCTACACTACCACACTCAGTGGGGCTTTATTGTTTGTGAAATGTTTGTCTGTTTTTTAGGATAGAATATCTTTACTAGTTAAGTGAAGATATTCTATCCTAAAAAACATACAAACATCAAACATTTCACAAACAAAGCCACACTGACTGTTATAGTGTAGAAAAGTGCCCAAGAAACATTTTTAGTTTTATCAATGCCTATAGGAGGTTGTTACAGCCTATTTCATAATTTAAAGCCAATAAGTTATAATGATATCATTAAAACAACGATACAACCTCCTTACAACCCTGAGGGCCCAATCCTAAGGAGGCTGTTACGGCTTATTTTAAAGCTTGTTATAAAACCTAAGTGAAACATTTATAGCAAACGATAAAGCACTCATAAAACCTTACATACAATATGCGGTTTAAAACTACTTGACTAGTTTTACAACCCTTTGGCCGTAACACTGACTTCTTCAAATACATTGATAAAACACTTTTTGCTAATTTGGAATATCATATAGGTAACCAGTTTTTCTTGTACTTGTGGTTGTTGGGAGTTATTTGTTTTATGCGAGCTCTATCGTTGTATTTTGACAGTTATGAGATCCAATCATAGAAATTGATAAAAATGGACAAGCAGGTAGGTATAGGATCCATTTTTTATTTGAACATCTCAATCTCAGAACGAGTTATATCAAATAAACTACATATTATTATAATAATGCGATGTATTTACCAACGAATAAGAATTTTCTGATGAATGTATATAAAATACGCACACAAAACATCAGCGCCTCGAAAATATTGCGTTTAAATATATATTTATATATTTTTAAGGCATTAAGGCGAAATTGAAAAATGATCAAAATCAGTCAAATTTGTGCACAAAAGAATAAAAATGAAAGATAACTATGTTCTGAAAAATTTGAAAGTCTTGGAAAGTCCATTCAATGGGTTCTTGCTATTTTTCTAATTATTTAATTAATGGCGAATGTGTGACACCGTGAAAAATATGGCCGTCAGGGTTTTAAAGCCAATTGTTCATATCTGAGATATCGTTAAAACACTTAAGCTTTAAGAACCATTTTTATATACATCCAATAATGCCTCTAGTACAACAGCTCCTTTCATGATTATCCATGGTTGACCTAGAATTGTTTCATCATAAAGCCTTATTACTCTATGATTTACCTGATGTGGCCAATTGGCTGTAAAAAGAAAAAGAAGAGCGGGGTCCTGTGGGCTTCATACATCTAACGTTAAATCCTCAGTTCTTTTAGAGCAATTTGATAAATTTTCCCTCGTTTTTATAATGTTTAAATAATTCTTCTTTTTTTGTCTTTTGAAATAGCCTGATTTCTTGATTTTACACCATTTATTTGCATTTGAGTTCATGCTGTAACTTATTCAATCAACGGTTTATGTTAGAACACAAAAAATGAACAAGTTACATGTAGAGGTTATGAGGGTTTTATTCTAGATAATTTTAAAGCAAACATGCTTTTTCATTGACTTGAATAAAACCAAATATACCTCCAAATGAATAAGCTTTATCATGGTTTTATGGAGTAAATATATCCGATTGCTTAAAACCATTTTGATCTTTTTCAGTCAAAGTTACAGCCTAAAGTTCTTAAGGAGGTTTCAGGAGCAAACAGCTGTAACAAAGATATTTAATGACCTTCATAAGGCTTGCTTAAAACCAATGTCTTATTGGTTTTATGAGTGAGTTTTATAGCTAATGTTAAAACCTTGTTTTAGGATCATTATGCCGTAAGGCATATTTGGTTTGAGTTAAAACCTCCTTAAAACATGACACTTAAGTAGAACCACCTTAAAACCTACATAAAGCTTGCTTTAAACCAATAAGCCGTAAAAATGTTCCTTGAGTGTGCACTAGTGGAGCATAAAAAACACAACTGATAATATGAGGGGCCTAGTTCCAAAGTGTACAATCTCCACTTTTCATCAAAAATGAGATAGACGGCGCTTCAGATGCAGTTTCTAGCCCTGAATCGAATAAGCCATGATTTGCGGACCAAAACGGTCATTCTCATACATATTTTCAGTGTCAAAGATTGGGTTTGGTTCCATAATGTACAATCTCCAACAGAAAATCAAAATCAAACTGTACAAACTCCTGATTCATCAACCAAAGCAAAATGTGCAATCTCCAATGTGTTTGTTGGTTAAGGACTGGGTAATTTTCAAACTGAGCAATCTTTTTGCGCGCTCTCAGTTCGTGGTGTTCGCCAGAAAGAACAGCTGATGAGTTTCAACAAGTTGGAATTTGTCATTATTTTGATTTCCATTGAACGGAGAAGTTGTTCTTATTGAGTTGTATTGTTTGCAGTGGTGCTACTTTTATGCATAAATAATTTAAAAAAAGTGTATTAGAATGATTTATCCGACATGTGGCCACAAAACCTCCGCGTTCCAATGCAGCTCGCTGACAATGGCGGAGATAAGGGATTTTCACCAAAATTTTTTTAAAGTAAGGGAAAAAAATTTTCAAGACAACTTTATTTTAAAATACTGTAAAACTACGACTGTGTAACGCAAAAGGCCAAAAAATGAAAGACATCGCGGAAAAGCTTTTCAAGCACAGTTCTATGTTCTTAGTTTCTTAGCCAGCAAAAAAGACTGATTCATGTCTGCAAAAAATCTTCTATGGCCATTTTGGGAATTACGAGAAGAAGAATTGACACAGTGACCAAGAATTCCTTCAATACTTCGCTACCGGCAAAGGAAAATCGTGGAGGTGATAGGAACCTCAAAAAATATCGGCGTAAGCAAGACTCCATTATAGGCTTCATCAGCAAATTCCGAGCTATGGAAAGTCATTACTGTAGGGGTCAAAGCCAGAGGATGTATCTTGATTCATCATTGAATATCACTAAAATGTGGACTATGTACCAAAATGAAAATCAAACCGAACCAGTAAAAAAAAGTTACTTTCGTCATATTTTCAACACGAAATATAATTTGGGTTTTGGAAGTCCTCGTACATGCTCAACATGTCTATGCTTGACAGAGAAGATTAAGAGCTGCAGTGATGGAGATATCAAAGCTACTCTCATGACAGAGAAGAGAGTGCACAAAATGAGAGCTCAAGCCTATTTCAACATTTCAAGAGAAAGAGAAGATGGTGTAGAGATTTTTTATTTTGACTGTCAAAAAAATCAGGTTTTGCCAAAAGTACCTGATCAACAAGCATACTACTCAAGGCAATTTTATATCTTCAACTTCACTGTGGTGAGGGGCACTTCCAAAACAAAACTTAACCCTTCGACAGTAACAAGCTTCGGAAAATGAATATAGCAAGGGATCGAATGAGATTGCATCCTGTATCAACCATATTCTTAACAATTTCGACTTTACTGATATTCACACCGTCAGACTCATGTGTGATGGATGTGGCGGACAAAATAAAAACACAACTCTAATAACAATGTGTTCTAACTGGCTCTCGAGACAAAATCAAGTAACCGCCCTCGAAGTGATTTTTCCTGTGAGAGGGCATTCATTCATACCTCCGGACAGAGAGTTTGGTCTTATTGAACGAGATATTCGCAAAAAAGAGGTCATACTGCAGCCGGAGGAGTATGTAAACCTTTTCTCCAAATACGCAACTGTGCTAAAGGTAGGAGAAGATTGTGACATCAAAAACTGGAAGGAAGAAACGAAAAAATTCATCAAGTCTCCTGGTCAATGGCACTTCCCTTTTTCTAGAATGAAACGGATGATACTTACGAAAAATCTGAATGAGGATGGGAAAAACTATAACAAAAAAAGGAAAACAAATCGTGAACATCAATCCAGAGATAATTAGAGAAAAAAATTAAGTAAGCGAAAGCAAAAAAGTCGATGTCCGTAGCCTACTTACTTCACATTATGGAAATGAATGGGAAATAACTGATCCGAGATTCAAATTCTACAAATTTGTGCTGGAAGGAGAAACCGGAGATGAAAACGCAGAAGAAAACGTGTATGAAGCAGTAGAAGAGAACGCTGGCTTAGCGATTTGATTTTTTGTAAGTGTGTATTAGGTCTTAGCTTCCAAAATAAAAAAATTCTTTGATATAAAAAGCATAGTGTAAATTCAAAATGAGCAATCTCCAGCAGTAAATTTCAAAACGTACAATCTCCATCAGTTTTTTGTGAATATTTTTGTAAAAAAAACATTATCTTTTACCAGAACTTCACAAAATACTTCTGAGTATCCACCACAACTGCATAGAATATTCATATTTTAGCTTTGAGATAGCAACTTCAATCCAAAAGTTTTTTTTGTTTCCTGAAAATTGATGCAAAGTGGAGAATGTACACTTTGGAACTAGGCCCCTCATATAGCTTTTCACAACCAAAATTAACCGCCACCATATTGTCAGCTAAGAACTAGAAACCATTCATACTTTTTCAGCTGCACGGCTTGGCAACATGGCATTGTTTTGATCATACGATCGAAAGGTCAGTTTTGACGCTACGAGGTTAGACTGTAGACTTAAGACTACGTCTACTTTCCCATTTACTATTTATTTTTCAACTTTGAATGATGTTTTTGTGATTTATTCCGGCAGTTTTAGTTTTAAATCCGGTAAGAATTGGCTTTAATTGAATTTTTGTCCTAAGCCTTCTATTGTCATTGAAAACCAAGTTATTTGTGAGGGGTGCGGTTGAAAAACAAGTTTTATTGAATGAATAATCTTGTCTTGCCTATAAAAACATTATTTTTGTTGCATAATCTACAATATACGCATGTACGGTATTGATTTCGTTTTGGTTTGAACTTTGTGCTAACGTGGTCTTTTCGTAAAATGCATTTTTGTTGTCTTTTATTATTACCCGAATAATGCGGTTTTTGAAGAATTTATCGCGGCATTTCTCATGTGAGAATTGTGAGTACTTCCTTTTATCGTTGTTATTAACAAAAAGCTTGCCAAAGTAATATAATAATGTTGCCAGCAAGCGAAGGAGCCGAGGAAGGAATATTTGATTGAGATTTTTTAATTTTTTGTCTAATCTTTAGCGGATTTTTGTAAACAATATAATAGGGGGTATCTAATCCAGTTTGTTTATTTATTTGTGAAATTGGAAAAATATATTCGTTCGAGACCCCTAGTGAAAAGAAAAAATGCTAGACGAATCAAGTTTTTGTGGAAAAAACACTATTTTAGGCATATTGTTTGAACCTTGTTTGAACATCACATTTTTTAAAGTTTTCCACTCTGACCAGTTGTATGTGTGAAGTTGACTGATGCTCTCATGTAGTACCTACCATTATTGATTACGGTTAATCATTGAAGAAGTTGGAACCTTATACTTTTTATTTATAGTCTAAGGTTGAAACCAATAATTTAGCAAAAAGAAAACAAGAAATGAGTAGGTACCTACAGTGGCGTAGCCAGACAATTTATAAGGGGGGGGGGGTTGGGTTCGGACAGATGGAGCGCAGCAGGCAAAGCGCGCAGGCGGAAAATTGTGAGGAATTTCCCCTGCTTTTTAATCAATTTTCCCTCAAATCCATGACTCATAACATTTATGGGTACTTCCAGCGTCTGCTAAAGTACGAATTAGTGCTCCAACACGTTTGTGCTAACTAGTGATCTTGGTATTCTTGAATCGTTTGTCACAAACATCTTTTAAGGCTGCTGTTATGTCAGAGGAATTTGAAAAAAAAATGGAAATCTCATTCAGATTTATAAAAAAAAATTACGCTCGTTATACTTGACATTGCTTGTTCCTTGTTAAATTGGTGAGCATAGCAATACACAAAATGTGCATTTTCATATTGTACCTACCTCCTTAGTGGTCCTTAGCTTTGAAATTTACGCCTCCCAAATGACCTCTCTTTGCTGGAATGCATTAATTTTCCAAGAGATTGCAAGACCGCTACTATTTCATATTTAAATTTAAATGTGTTTTTCAATTATACTTTCTGATCAAGTGGGGAGGTTCTGATCCCCAAACCCCCCCCCTCCCCCCGTGGCTACGCCCCTGGGTACCTAGTTATTTAGGTACTCGGTTATTTACGTTACTGTAGAATATCTGGGTATTCTACTATAATTAAATGGATTTTGTTAAGAATTAAGAGTCAAACTGTGATAAATGAAATTGATGTTTTAATGAATGACAGTGACAACATATACACGAAAATCTAACTAGTGACCACATTGTCAATTATTTTGTAATTATATTCAACACTTCCTCTCAAAATAACCGAGAAAATAACTGATATCATCTGGTAACAACAACAACTTCATTTTTCGGTCTCACTCCCAACATTGTTCTTAACATGTTACTTTGACTTGACGCTGCCATTAATCCATCATCAACATATAGGGTGATCAATAACTTTCTGTTGTCTTCAAAATGTAGGTACAAACAAACATATGGATCTGCACTGCTACACACCATCCCATGCTTCGTCATGAACTCAACAAAAATCTTTCATTCCAACATCGTGGTGCTTGTTTTAAACCATATAAGCTTCGATCCAGTTTGCAAACTCTTCCAGTGCCATCTTCATATCCGTCTGGTTGTCTCATATTCTCATATACATCTCTTCTTGAAGTTTGCTATACAGAAAAGCTGTTTTTACATCAAATTGCAACAGTTCCAATTTTTCAGCTGCTGCTACGCTTAGTATAGTACGAACTCTGTCAAATCTTGCAACTGGACTGAAAGTCTCTTCTCAGGTTTCTTCATAATCAACACCTGATTTTTGAGTGAAGCCCCTGGCTACTAGTCTGGCTTTGAATCGGTCCAAGGTATCATCGGCTTTGATTTTCAATCTGAAAACCCAGTTATTATCAACTACCTTTTTTCCTTTTGGTAGCTCTACTAGGTGCCAGGTGTTTTCTTCCAACGACAGTATTTCCTCCTCCATTGCTTTACGCCACTGATCTGCTTCTTTGGATTGTAATGCTGTTTTGTAAGACGTTGGTATATCGCCCTCAGCAACCATGACATTATCTTGCATCCATTAAGGACATTTTAGACTGACGTTTTTCAAGTGTTTCGATTGCAGCCTCTTGATCAGACCTACATTGATTTGAACCATCAGATAATACTTCCTCTGAAATGTCTGGTTCTCTTCTTCTTGATGAATCTCTTTGATTAATGATCGCGGCAATTTCGTCATCTGCTATCTCACATTGTCTTTCTTCCTCTTCATGTTCAATATCAGACCTTTTGTAGCGCATGGTTACATCCCACTTCTCTTTAGAACACGCTACTACTTTTTCTGTTTTATCCTTTCCTGATTTGAATATGACATCCCGAGATAGTATAACCTTGTCTGTCTTTGGCATCCAAACACGATATCCATCCTTGTCGCCACAGTACCGGACAAAACTCTTCTTGCCCCTCTTCGCTCTTCTTGTTCCATTTAAGACGGCGTGGTTTTGGTACGTGAACAAAACAAGTAGTACCAAATACTCGTAAATGATCCACACTCACAACTTCTCGTCCTGTCCATAGTTCAACCGGAGCTTTTTCTTCAACGGAAGTTGCAGTGGTTGTATTTAAAACATAAGCTGCTGTAGCGATTGCTTCCGCCCACAATTTTATTGGTACATCTTTGGCATGTATCATGGATCGTGCACTTCCAACCAACGTGCGATTCTCTCGCTCTGCCACACCGTTTTGCTCTGGTGTTACAGGCATTGACTTTCTAAAATTAATTCCTCTGGATTCAAGAATTTTCTTTACGTCGTGATTGTCAAATTCTTCACCACCATCACTCATGAATTCTTTTACAGCATGACCCATTGTTCTAGCTTCATTCATGAACGTTCTCAGGCATTCTGCAACTTCAGACTTTTTCTTCATGAAGAAGACACGTCGAAATCTTGAAAAATCATCTTTGAAACAAACATAGTATTTTGCCCCACCCAAAGATTCTTGTTCCATTGGTCCACAAATGTCGGCATAAATAAGTTCACCAACTACTTTTGGTATGTAGTCTTCTCTCGTACCGAAACTCCGTCTGTATTACATACAACCATCACAAAAATCCTCTTGATTTTCCACATTCATTCCATATTTCTTCAAAACCGACTTCACATGACGTTTATTTGGTGACATAAACATTCATGCCATAGCTATACAGTGTCTTCTTCAGAGGCTACATGTATTTCCGCAGTAGCTCTTGGTAAAATCACTCTAAAATTTAATGCATACAACCCTCTGTCAGTATTCTTTCCCGTCATACAAGCGACCCCATTCTTCATAAATGTGCAACCATGTTTATTGGCGTGAAAATTGAACCCTCTTTCTATATTTCTACTCACAGAAAACAAGTTTCGTCCAATCTCAGGCACATACCATACATCAGCCAAATAATGTTTGGTCCATTTCTTGTTGATCCACATTTCTACGTTGATTATTCCACTACCATGAGCAAAAATTACTTCTTTGTTTCCAACTGTGACTTGTTTTGGCATCGAAAAAGCTTCATACGTTGAAAAATACTCTTTTCTGTAAGTCATGTGTGCAGACGCTCCAGAATCAACCAACCACAATGCCTTCTGATCATTCATATTATTTGTACAAACAAAATTTGACTTTTCTTTCTTCTGATTTTCTAGCTCTTGCTTCATTGGACAATTTTTAACAAAATCATAGTAAATGGCCAACCACATGACATCGAAAACACTTTTTCTGTCTCTTGGGTTCTTTCTTACCACTTTTTGCTATTAACGCACTCGAATCATTGGATTTTTCAGGTAGTCTCATCTCAATCAACCTCAGTCGCTCCATCAATTTATTAACTGTTCGTTCTTCAACAGGAACTGATTCCCAAACACTCTTGAATTCAAAATATTCAGTAGGTAAGGTGGACATTATGCGACTCATCAGCAATAGGTCAGGCAATTCGACTTTTATTAGCCGTTTCAGTTCATCATTTAACCCGGCAAAGTTACGTTGTAACCTTCCAATATACGTGGCAATATTCTCAGTTGTAGATTTTTCACTCGTGAAAAATAACTCCATCAGACGATCTACTCGTTGTCCTGAACTTTCTTCGTATATTGAAATTAACTTATCCCATACTGATTTTGCTGAAAAACATGTTGCGGTGAGTTCAACATCAGAATCATTCAATTAACTAACCAAGATTAACTGGGCTAATGCGTCGTGTTTTTCAAACTCTTTGCTTAAATTTTCGTACCTGGTTTTCCCTTCAGCTGATGCACCTTCTACTACACTTTCAGGAACCTTCCTCTCACCAATTACAATGTCCAGAACACCTTGATGTCGGAGAAGCAACGAAATTTGTCTTTTCCATTTCGTCCAGTTACTGGCTCCTTCAAGCTTTTCTGTTTGAGCTTTAAAATCCATTTATTTATAATATAGTTTGGTTTATAACGTTACTGGGCCCATAACCTGTGACAGTGACAACATATACACGAAAATCTAACTAGTGACCACATTGTCAATTGTTTTGTAATATATTCAACAGTTACTAATCCGGTTAATAACTTCTTAAATTACGAGTCAGAATTTCTAGATGAGTAGTTTAATGACATTTAACTGCTGTGTATTGTACAATGTTTTCTCATTGACAAAGCACTTATTGAGAGGGCGTTGGTGGTACTTAGTCCGTTTCACATTCTTACAATGAGATGGCGCCAGCCAAACCATGACACCACATACATTGATTACACATGTTAGCAACATTTTATGTCAACTTATTAATTTGAACCGTGAGATGGTGCCAGTTAAACCATGCTACCAATCAGAAAATATGGAGGTAGCTTATGTTACCAATAATCCAGTCAAATATTATCGCCCCATTTACGGCAAAGTATAGTTATTTTTGTACAACCTACACGTAAAGTCCATTTCTCAATGCATGCAAAGCAGGCGGAAAGTCGCTCATTTTGGCAGCCGGGCCTAAAAGTACTTTCGCGCCCGCGGGCGCAGAAGTAGGTCGCTTACCAACGGTTCCTTGGATCCCAACGCCTCTGAATCTGATAACCACGTGACAGTCTAGCATACTAAAAGGAACTTATCACGTGACAATCTTGGTGACAATGAATCCGCACCACAAAAGAATATGAGAATACACCTATTGTAACCATGATTGACAGTGTTCACTTGTCAGTTGACTGACTTGTCAGCAGTGTAGTGCAGTGTACCGATTATTTATTTTTGATTTTCAAAATTATTGTTTTTCAAATGATTACAAACTGGTTGTACAAAAAGCACTGTTTGCACCACGGACGAAAGATGATTTTGACTCGGCTAATATCTGCTCTCGCTTCGCTCGTGCTGCTACTTATACCCTCGTCAAAATCATCTACTTTCCGCCCTTGATAAAAAATGTACCATTACGTAACTTAAACCCCCCACAGTCGTTCGAACATGTAGGGCCCAACATGCTCGCGACGACCATATACGTTCGAACATGTTTGTGTTGGCCTCGTGTTGGGTGTTGCTGGGTGTCATGGAGCCGAGCGCCGAGCCGAGCATTCCAACCGCCAACTAGGCTTGAACAACCCACACACTGTCGAGCATGTTGGTCCGAGCCAACTCCCAACTCATGCTCGCCCAACATGCTCGAGCGTCTCTGGGGGGTTTAACACGGAAATCGTAATCAACGTTACTAAGGCGGTAAATGACTTTTTAAATTACGAGTCGAGATGTTTATTGACGAGGCGACGAAGGAGACGAGTCTGGAACTTCTAGGCGAGTGGTTTAATGACATTTAACGGCTGTGTATCGTACATTGTTTTGTTTCATATTGTGATACATTTTTTTAATCGATTCAAAGTGCTTTCTTGTCAAACCATACACTTAGAGTGGCAGTCCGCCTCACATTCTTACCATGAGATGACGCCAGCCAAACCATGTCACCACTTGTGTAGTAGGTTGATTAATATAATTAATATAATGACATAAAATGTTACCAACATTCTATGTCAAGCAGGAAGTTATTAATTAGAATCGTGAGATGGCGCCAGCCAAACCATGCTACCAACGCAATTTCACAGTCTTTGATGATGCAAAATGTCATTTTTGAAATGAAAAAATGAATTTCTAAATTACGAGTCAAGATGTTTAATGGATTTTCTAGACGAGTAGTTTAATGATATTAAACGGCTGGGTGAGTTCAGAAACGTCACACTCGGTGTGAGTGTGATCCAAGTGTCAAACACTAACCGTTCAGATATGGCAAGCCGTTTATTTTTTATTCAACCCTGCTCAAAAAGTATCATAAAAACTATTCTTGACACTTCATAAGCACCGATGAATAGAAAGTAAAACGGCTTGCCATATCTGACCGTTTAGTGTGTGACACTTGGATCACACTCACACCGGGTGTGACGTTTCTGAACTCGCCCCTGTATATCGTATATTGTTTTGTTCCATACTGTGACAATTTTTCTTAATCGGTTTAAGAGAAAAAGTGCTTTCTTATTGTCAAAGCAGTCAAAGCACCCATTGTGAAGGCGGTGGTGGCAGTCCGTCTTACCATGAGATGGCGCCAGCCAAACCATGTCACCACTCAGGTAATTTAGATAGGTTACTTGATCATGTTAGCAACATTTTATGTCAAGTTATTAATTAAAACCATGAGGGTAATATACAGTGTGACCCATTCAGATTGGAAACACCCCTGTAACATTGTTTGTTATTAACCGATTTCAACCATTTTTTTGAAATGTCAAGTTATGAAACTCGTTATGAAAGGTCTACTTCGGGACAATTTTCAAACTGTTTCTTTCAATTTTCAAGGCATATTACAATACTTTTTCGTGATAAAAAATGGCGAATTTTTAATAGCGATTTTTGAAATAATCTAAACTAGCTTGATTATTCATGAGTCTTCTTTGCACAGGATAACGTTTCAAAAGCATTCCTGATACTGCACCAGTTTATCCAAAAGTTTTGTAATAAAAAAAAAAAAAATACTTCACAAACTTCTCTGGCACTTCTATCGTTACAACGCTCAATCAGCCATGATACAAAAGAATCAGACAAACTGTTACTGTAACTAAATATTGTTGCCGATAAATAGGTAATTATTCATTGACACTAGGTAGTGGCAACAAGTAACTCCATCTCCATGGCAACTGTGGATGCAGGTGTTCTTTTGTGACCGTTGGCTTAGAAAATGTATGAATTGCAAGTGGTCGTAACTTTCTTATCAATGAATATATTTTAATGAAATTTTGGTCACAGCTATTTGGAAGCACTCCAAATCCAATAGCGTATTCATTCATGTGATAAAAAAATTGCTAATAAAATTTTTCATTTTCTATCACGAAACTGTACCGCAATATATCCTTAAAATTAAAATAAACATTTCAAAATCTGTCCCGTAGTAGTCCCTTCATAACTTGACATTTAAAAAAAAAATAGTTGAAATCGGTTCAAAGCCTGAGATTTTACAGGGGTGTTTCCAATCTAAATGGGTCACACTGGAGATAGGTTACTAATGTTAACAACATTTTATGTCAAGTTATTGATTGAAACCATGATATTATGGCGCCAGCCAAACCATGCTACTAATGCAATTTCACAGTCTTTGATTATGCAAAGTGTCATTATTAGCGGAGTAGTAAAGTCAACTTTTATTACAGTCTGATGATGTGAAGTGCCATTTACCGGACTGATAACCAGTCCCCCTATCTAGTAAAACCTTCTTTGAAAGCACCTAAAAAATGCTTTTCAATGGTACCATTGGAAAAAATCAGATTTGAAGAGCTTTAATTTGAGATTAATTTCGCCCTACCGATCAAAGAAACGGTTCCAAAGATTTTCTTATCTCTTCGTGGTTGTGCATTATGCCCATTATTAGTTTTCAGATTGTCACCCGAGACCAAATTCTTTTATTCGGAATATATAAGTTCTATATACAGGGTGAGTCTGGAATAGGTACACATTTTGACATGGTGAATGTGAATAGAATATAGTAGATTAGTCACGTTTAGTAAAGGAACATGTGCCCGTGAACGTTTCGCCAAGAAAATAAGAAGAATAATGATAATAATCTCGATTTTTTGTCAGTAGAATCGAAACTTCTCAAGAAACGAGTGATTCAGGTGGCCTTTTTTTGCTCAAAGTTGAACGGGAACTCAAAAAATGCGGTCAAACAATTTTTCTTCAAAAAATATACCCTGGGAAAGTCCTTTTTAAGTGATAAATCACACACTTTTTTAAAAATTCGATAAATTAAGTCATTACCAACTTTTGGAAAATTTGAGAAATCACTTTCTTAAGGATTGTCCAAAAATTCAATGGGAACGCATTTGATTGGCCTTGAAATCAAAATTTGACAGCGTCCTACCTCTCAGATGACGTTACGTTTAGTTATAGTCCGGGCCCAGAATAAAAATAGTGAGATATTCTCAAATTTGATTTTTGATGCTTTTTTACAAGAATTTGACGTAGCCCAATCGTAAAAACAATGTTTTATAGTTTTTCATTCTATAGGTACTCGAAAGCATTAAAAAAAAATAACAATGTTATTTGCAAATCGTTTGTCACATGACCCAACATTCTCAGATGTGACAGCATAGTATAATTAATAAACAACAAGTTGCGACATCTCACGTCAACCCTTTTTTGTCTCAATGACAGAAATTCGCCTCATTTACACCCTGCTAACATTCTGAAATGCAAAACTGTTTTCCAAATCAAGAATTTTGAACTTCGCATAGATCTTCTGACCTACTTCATAGTGGGTAAACGTGTTCTATAACTGGATCGGTAGTTCACCTATGTTTCAGTATCATTGAAATCATGGAATCTGCTACGGTATAGTTTTATTTTACATTTCATGATGTTGGCAGTGTATAAATGAGGCGAATTTCTGTCATTGACACAGACGAAATTTGACCACGTTTGGGTATATGGAGCTGTCGCTACTTGTTGTTTATTATACTATGGTCACAGTCTATTCATGTGTGGACTATTCGAACTTATCTTTAAACAGCGGATGAAGCCTATGACAGTTCGTTCTACGTACCTCCACTCAACTTCAAAAAAAAAAATCTCAGTGTTGGATATTCTATTTCAATGATTTTTAGTTGTAAAGATATCAATAAAAAATGCAATAACCTCGAGCCAATCTCTTGTTTTCTTCAAGTACTTGATGATAGCTGGGCATACACGGCATGTTCTTTGGTATGCGTATGCACATTGCGGAAAGATCGTCTGAAAGCGGCCTGGTCAACTGTTAAACATACATTGAAATGAACACGACCTGGAATCGCCCTGACACGATACAAAAATGAAGCAAATTGAGATATTCAGATTTATACAAAAGCTATGCAAACCTGCGCTATTATCAGGTATTCCTTTCTCTCTCTCACACATAAACCCGGTTCATTCTTCCCAGCATTTTTTCCGTCACAAAAATATCTCTTTTTCTAAGCTACATACACATCTTTTGAAGTTTGAAGAGTTTTCTGCGGATACGGTCCAAGCACCATGAAAATGTGGTCCATCGTGGAAATAGTGAGTATTTCCTTCTTGAAATAAAAAGAAAGAACTACGATTTTTACAATCTTTGTTTCTTCATCACCGATTTTTACTATTCAATTAATTATTGAAAAAAAGGGGGGGGGGTAAGCTTGAATCTATTAGATGTATTTATCTGTCTATTACCTACCTGTGAACAATGTCTCATTATTTATTTTAGTATTCCTACTTATGAATCTACATAGTTTATGGTCCACCCGTCCACCACATGATTCAGTCATTTCGCATACATAATCTCTAATTACAATTATTATAATTTGAGAATTTAAAAATATTGTTATTAACCAAAGATAAAGGTGGATAATGTGTAGTTGTTATCAGTAGTGGATTATTGAAGTAGGTATACTTGATTTGTTTTTTCTCAAATATATCCTGAACGGTCAGTTGAATCGCCAAAGTGTACAGAATGAAATATAAATATTTTTTTTAAATTGTCTACAAAAAGTGTGAAAGTGTGAGACTAAACCAAACTATCTAACATTAGGAAGAAAACAGTTTGAGTACTCAGAGCAATAATCTTTTATTAAAGTAGCTGGCAAAGCACTTTCGGCTAATGATAAGCCATCATCAGTGCCCCAATAGTCAGTTGTGTACAGTGGACATTTTTCATCAATTTGACCGTCATTGGGCCCCTTTCAAGGGTGCTTATTATTCGTAAAAGTGGTCCGGCATCATACAATACTTTTTTCAGAAGTTATCGAGGTCAATCAAGTTAAAAAGGTTAAAATAACATTAAACATAAGCACGTACAAGACATTTACAACACAAAATAAATTTATAGTCTTATTCTATCATTCTAGCGATGATTGACCACGAGGCGAAAGGTGAGTGGCTAGAGTTGCATCGGTGTGAGTGGTGCCAGCTGCCTTACTGAAAATAAGGAGGGCACTACTCACATGGATGTAACTCTAGACATTTATTGCGGTTCTGTACCAACCTTCCGTTTAACATCGGATAACCGTAAAACAATGTCTCTTTATTAATTTATTAGGTTCTTGAGTCCTGAACGGTCAGTCGTATCGCAAAAGTGTAAAAAATGAAAAATGTTACACTCTTTTTCCTGGCATTTTTTTATAAATGATTGTAGTCATATTAAGTCACTAGACCCAATAAATTTTGAAATTCTCTTCAAACGTGTTGAGATCAACGTCGAGATACTAAGTCACTAAACCCAAACTATTTAAGATTAAGTGAAGTCATTATACGTATCTATAAAATAAATTGATATTTCATTCTAGTTACATTAAGAGCCATGTTTCCATTGCACAAAATTCATGTTTTCTTGATAAAAACACTACCGTGAACATAAAATACAGTAATATTATAATAATTCAGATGTCACGAAAACTATGAAATCTCACACACAAAGTTGCTTAACCGAGAAATTCAAAACAGATTACATAGACTAAAAATGAGAACTACACGCATATCGTTTTATCATATTACATGCTAAGAGAGGTCAGTCACTAACAGTTAATTTGATTCACATTTACACAATAATAGTTTGAAACATCCATTTGTCGAATTTCTAATGAAAATCAATTCATCTGATTTCCCATTATTTGCGGTAAAAACTATGTGTCTTTGATACAGGGTTGATTGAATTATGGCAAATATGCGGATTCATATGCTTTGTTCCGGAGATACCCGCCTATTGAAAATATATGTATATCTGATGATGCCAATATCACACGAAACGCGTTGTTCTAAGGCCTAGACCAAAAGTCTTATTCAAATAAAAAGACTTTTTTTTCAATATACAGTCAACTATTATAATAATTATCTTATCTTGCGTAACTGTAACAATCCTTTTATTATTATTTGACGTCAGAATGTTTTTTCTTTAGGAGAAAATTTGTATTAACATATCATCATCATTTATATTCAATCAGTAAAAACCTTCAACAAATTGTTTTTCGACAATTGAATGTGATAAAGCAAAAGGTGATGTACCCGCTGAGAAGAAAAATTACCCATCTGTCAATATAATCTTCATTTTAATACCTTTAAAAAGTAAAACAATCAAATCGTTTCAATCGCCCAATCTTATTCAACACGCACAGCAGTTTGCTTAGTGATAAAGATAATCAGCAAATAAACATATCAAATTAATCGTGCAGTTGAGCTTCGCTTTCAGGCTGATTATTCAAAATACTGACAAGGTTAAAATGAAACATATCTGATGTCCTTCAGATTTTCACTGGCAGTGCTGGTTTAGATTCTGTTGGTATTTTGATCTAGGTGAGTGTAATAGCGTCAGGAAATCTGTTTTTTTTGGTCAAGGGTGTGTTGATATTTTATTATTATGTATTAGAAGTATAATTAACCATTTAGTGTTTGCTGAACGAGGTGGGTGATTTTCAAACACTTAATTTATTAACACTAACATAGATAGCTCTTTAATTATTTAATATTTAATCACACTTCAATTCTTTACCCCACTCAACCTTGTATTCAAAAAGTTTACACAGCCTCTTTGGACTCTCATATTTAGTTTTTTTAGTTTGCCAGTGATGGACTATAACCACCACAACATTGTTGAAATTAGGCTTAATCTATACTTTGAATTTGAAAGAAGTGCCACATTTTTTTCACCCTGTATATTCTTTCAATTATTGTTGGTGATATCTCAGCGTAAAAGTTAGATCCTTGTCTGTGATAAAATTATTTGTATAAAAATATTTGAGGATGTTTCGAGAATATTTTCAAAAGATAAAGATTGGGGATCTAACATAGACAAAATTGATTATTCCGTAGTGATAAAAATGTGGGTTAATGAGTGGATATGGCTATTTATTCCTTGAAGTAAAAAATTCAAGCGACAATTTGGTGATTTGCATGATTTTTTGAAAATCCTAAATCACATTCAATTTTTTTTTTGAATAACTCATTCATCTTATAGAGAAGACCCAAAAAAATTCTTGGTTCCACTTGGTTTAAGATTAATATTCTCTTTATTATTCTGAATTTTGCTTTTTAATTGGTTTAAAGTGAAAGTAAACAGAAGATTATCAAGAATCATCCACTTGAGAATGTAGATACTTGATATGTAGCTAAATTTAGAACTAATTGATTTCGATGATTATTGCAAAATAAAGCTAGCCTAGTATGTACTTGATAGGTTATCACTAAGATTTTTTTTCATAATATTCCAATATTGCATTGGATCTCAACTTAATCGTTGGTGTTATAGTTTTCTTGAGTGAGGAGCAAGCGAAAAAAATAACATCATTTTTTGAATCATCATATTGAGATATTATTGAATGATGTAGGTATGGAATAATAATAAAACTTTTTATCAGATCAACATCAGAACAAGACGCGCATCTTCCGCTGACGTCATAGGGTGCTCCTGGTGACTGGGATACTATAGGTTACGTTTTTGATGTTTTAACAGCTATTTTTCCTGTACATTGAAATCACTCAGTGACGATATGCGCGAGTCGTTTCTAATTTAATTCAGCAAGTGATCATATCTTGAAGTTTACAAGATCCACTAGTCTTGATTAATTTAATATTAGCATAACGCATGAAAACTTACAATAAATAGAAGGAAAGTGTAATACATAATTATTTATTTATTTAGGATATATCAGAATATTGACTAGATAAACCAATATGTTGACGATGGATTTGTTATCTGATTATTTGACTTGATGAATAATCTCTGTATGTTGAGATTTTGCATTTTTTAATCCAGCTGCAATCATTTAAGGTATTATTGTAGTCTATTTTTAGCAGAAACAATTTATTATTTACTAGCTGATCCGGCAAATTCCATTCTGCCTCATACTCAATAATTATTGTTGTACCAAATGAATTTGTTTCACAATTTTCTTTTTTTTTTTTTTTAGTTTTTCCGATGTTTCAATAATTATTCTGTTATTCGAAGCGCAGGCATAACAAACATATAAAAAATAATAAAAATCCTCCCAGCGATTCTTCAGTTAGGATGATATGTTAAATTTCTGATCTGACAACATTTCTAGCGTACTTTTTTTGAAATGTTTAAACTAAAAACGTATTTATTGTTAAAACACTTCAAATCCCAAATAGAACCTACATATCTAATTTGAACAAAATCCTTTGAAAAATAACAAAATTTAGCAAACATAACCTCACTTAGACAATTTTTGGTAAAATTCTTGATCAAACCTCAAATTAAAACCTTCATTATCTTATTTGAACAAAATCCTTAGGAAAATAACAACACTTTTCAAACATAACCTCTCTATGTTATTTTAAAAAAAAATGTTTTGATCAAATCTCAAATAGAACCTACAATATATCATCTAATTTGAACAAAATCTTTTGGAAAATAACAAAACTAGGCAAACATAACCTCACTATGTAATGTATTGTTTAAAAAAATGTTTTGATCAAATCCCAAATAGAACCTACATAATATCTAATTTGAACAAAATCGTTTGGAAAAAAACAAAACTATATGCAAACATAGCCTCACTATGTCTTTTTTTTTAAATGTTTTGATCAAATCCCAAATAGAACCTACGATATTATTATCTAACTAGGTGACCCGGCAATTCGGGGCGCGACATAACAAACATATAAAAAATAATAAGAATCCTCCCAGCGATTTTCCAGTTAGGATGTTAAATATCCGACAACATTTCTAGCGTATCTATTGTCTATTGTTACAACACTTCAAATCCCAAATAGAACTAACATATCTAATTTGGACAAAATCCTTTGAAAAATAACAAAATTAAGCAAACATGACCTCAATTGGTCAATTTTTGTTAAATTTCTTGGCCGTACCCCAAATTCGAGTCTACATGATTAATTGAGAAAAATCTTTTGGCAAATTACAAAACTATGCAAACATAACCTCACTATGTATGTAATGTTTCAAAAAATGTTTTGATCAAATCCCAAATAGAACCTACATATCTGATTTGAAAAAATCGTTTGGAAAACCACAGAACTATATGAAAACATAACCTCACCATGTCATTTTTTTTAAATGTTTTGATCAAATCCCAAATAGAGCCTACGATATTATTATCAAATTTGCTAATATCTTTTGGAAAATGACAAAATCAGGCAAACATAACCGCACTTGGTCAATTTTTGATCAAACACCAAATTAGAACCTAAATAATTATTTGAAGAAAATCCATTGGCAAATAATAAAACTATGCAAACATAACCTCACTATGTCAAAGGAAGGAAAGTTTTGTTTTCGGGTTCTTAAGGGAAATTTTCCAATTTTTTTTTTCATAACATCACTACTCATATTTCAAAGAACATTAAAACAAAAATTGCTTCAGCCGTTCTCAAGTGATGGAGTGACCAAGAAAAACGGGATTCAAATTTATATATTAGATATGATAAAAGCCTGGATAGAATCAGCATCATCATTGTTTCAGTTTTATGTTAACGTTCACTGAATGCACCTATTTTAACATTATGGCAACGTTGCTTTATCAGTCCCCTATCCTATGATTCTGTTTTAGTTTTGATTTTTTTATGGACGAAGAATAAACTCTGAAAATGAATTTGGACTTTGTCTGTAACTCGCATTGACGGGTAGATATTCTAACAGACGAACACAACATCCCTTGATAAGAAAAAATAGAAATACTCTTCTCTCATAATGTCATTTTTGTCTTGATATTGAAAATGGCCGTCACTGCTATGCTGAAGAGAATAGAGTCTTTTTCATTTCTCAGGTCTATGATTTGAACTGACTAATTGACATCAATATCATTAGGTGAGTTCGAGTTTACGCTCTTCGTGCTCAGAGTGTTTAGAGCGGAAACTCGAACGCGCCTATTGAATTTACTCATTGACATTCACATTAGTTTGTTTTGTCACGGAAAGGTGACATGTGACATCCCGAATGCCCGAATGAAAAGTTGTGTTTTCAGGTTTTTTCGGGGGATTTTCCAGCTTTTCTCGTCATTAAAACAATCCCAAGACTTTAAGGAACAATTCAAAATGACTCAAATTGCTCCAGCCGTTCTAAAGTTATTGATCTTCCAGAAGAAATCGGAACTCATTTTTATATATTAAGATTTGAACAAAATAAAGCAAACATAACCGCCCTTGGTAATTTTTTGTTAAATTTTTTGATCAATCAACAAATTAGAACCTACATAATTATTTGAACAAAATCCATTGGCAAATAATAAAGCTATGCAAACATAACCTCACTATGTCAAAGAAAGGGAAGTTGTGTTTTCAGGTTTTTTCGGGAGATTTTCCAGCTTTTCTCGCCAAAAAAAAAATCTCAAGACTTTAAGGAACAATTCAAAAAAAAAATGACTCAAATTGCCCCAGCCGTTCTCAAGTTATGGATCTTCCAGAAAAAATCGGTACTCATTTTTATATATTAATAAAGATTTGAGAATCGTTCTTCAGAAATTCAGCCATATGACAAATAAAAAAAAAGAGAATAGGCATGAGCTTTAAGTGATGATAGTACGAGGCGCGTACGAGTGAAGTGCTTCCTTGAGCTTCCTCGGAGCAACATTAAAAAACTGATTGGTATGCTCACGGGACATAATATACAACGGATCACATGTGTAGGGGGTTTCACGAGGACGACGAGAGCGATGACTGCCAGGCTATCATGAATAGCAGAAAATCCACTATGGGGGAAACATGGCCAGAAATGACCAATGGGGGAAGTGAATTCCTAAGGTGATTACAATGAGCCCACCTGAGAGGCCAAAGTAAAAGAATGGCACAAGCTACCCCTCCTGTAGCTTATGATGTGGGTCCTGAAGCAAGTACTGATGCAAGAAAATGTGAAAGCACATAGAGCAGCCATTAGAATAAACTTTCTACATGAACTGAGTATTCAAATCATGGTTTGGCCTACGATAAGTGCGGAAAGTATACTAAAAGAAAATCTTCGACGAATTATGAGAAGCCTAGGAGGATCTTTCATGAAGTTATTCGTTTTGGTGGGGGGCACACGAGATACCGATTCTCACACGAAGGGATTTCCAAAATGTTGTGCATCTATCGCCATTTGGTTCGGGTTTTTTTTTACACCCTCTTTCAAGTAAATTCTATATATTCATTGATGCTTTCTATTCCAGTTCATACAACCTAGTCCCCTACTAACTATTAATATAAGATCTAAAAATGGCACCAAATTCACAAGAACTACCGTTACTTTCCCCATACCATCGCAGGCCCTGGATGAAAGACCAGGGGGCGGCTGCTGCAGGGGCAGGCAGTAATAAAGGCTTGAAAGGAATCATTGCAGGTAACTTTTTAGAATAGCCTTTCCGAAACTCATCAATTGGTGTAGAATTGAAACAAAAAAATGTTATCTCTCTAGCCTTTGGTTTTGTTTTTTCAAGGCGGTATAACGGGGGGTATAGAAATCTGCATAACTTTCCCCACTGAGTATGTAAAAACTCAATTACAACTTGACGAAAAGGGCGCAGCAAAGAAGTACGACGGAATTGCAGATTGTGTGAAAAAAACAGTCAAATCCCATGGATTTTTTGGACTTTATAGAGGTTTAAGTGTGCTGTTGTACGGCTCAATTCCTAAAAGTGCTGTGAGGTATGGCTCAATGAACTCTATTTCCACGACGATATAATTATAATCCTAGATTTGGTTCGTTCGAAACATATAAAGGTTATTTGGCACAGTCGGATGGTACTCTTTCCCCTGGAATGAGATTTTTCTGTGGTATGGGAGCCGGAGTAACTGAAGCTATTTTCGTTGTTACACCGATGGAAACCATTAAAGTAAAATTCATCAACGACCAACGAACAGGAAATCCCCGGTTTAGAGGCTTTTTCCATGGAGTCGGTGTTATTGTTAAGGAACAAGGTTTGTACTGATATGTGGTATATTTAGGGTTATTGATTTATTTGTGTAGGACTTGGTGGAGTCTACAAGGGATTGACTGCGACTATAATTAAACAGGGTTCGAATCAGGCGATACGCTTTTTTGTGATGGAGACTTTGAAAGACCTATACAGGGGAGAAGACAAGAACAAACCAGTGCCAAAGTTGCTTGTAGGGTGTTTCGGCTTTGTTGCTGGTACGTATGATTGAATATTGTTTTCAGTTTTAAACTTTGATTTTATAATCCTAGTAATGACCATGCAAAGCTAGTTTTACTTTGAATTTGCGATTTGGAGCATTTCTTTGCGGTTTATACGCATGGTGCAAAAAAAAATCAGTCAAATTTCTTTTATGCAGGATGATGAAGAAAGAACAATAAAATTACTCTCTTTACTGTCTCCCTTGAGCTCATTTTCTTTTTTAAATGCCGAAATATTTGCTATGTATTTCTTTTCAAACATGTTAATTTTTTTCGAAATAATTACACAATTTTTTGAATATCTTTTTGTCATTTTAAGTAACAATGTTATGGCATAAATCTATTTGAAAGATATATTTTTGAAGATTGATCAAATACTCAGCAATATTTTGAGTATATAGGGTGTGCCAGATATATTTGACCATTAGAAAAGTAGCTAGTGCATAATGATGTTTTCATAATAATTATTGGGAAATCACCGTTAATTCAATAGACTAAGTTAAACTAAACTCATGGTCAAAATTTTCTGGGACATCTTGTATACTCAAAGATAAATCTGATATACAGGGTGTTTTGAAATAAAATGCTGGTCATTAAGGGTGTAAATTCCTAGGTGATTTTCAAGAAGAAAATTCCAATAAACTCATTTCCCAAACCTCTTAACTTTTGAGGGGTTGGAGTGTTGAAGTTTAAAAAAATTGTGTTTTTGTAATAACTTTCTTAGCTCGCTAGATAAACAGGGTGTTTTAGAATTGGTGTTACATACTTTGGCAGATGCTAGATCTTGCAAAGAAAAAAAAAAAGTTCCTATAAACATAGTTCCGGAAGTTATTTTCTTTTAACTATGATGTGTTTCATTTTGATTGGCGACAATTCGGTATTTAATCAAAGATAGATCGACTTGATCTTTTTCCCAGTACTATAAACCGAAAAAAACCGAATCTTTCAAAATCGTTTTCATTTTTTTCTGACCACATTCGCAGAGATATTTCAAAATTATTGGAACTTTTTCATCGCCACTTTTTGCCCTTTACAAGATAGCGTTATTGAATTAAAGAACCGACGTTTCGTCTATGAGCAGCCATCATCAACTTTGTTTTTTTAAATACGGTCCTGAATTTTTTATTACGTATTTCAAGAACCTCTCATGTTCCTAAACCAAAAGGTGTTGGAAAAATCAATCAATACAAATTTTTTGAATAATTGCGTTACATCGTTGGTTTAGGAACATAGGAGGCTCTCAAAATCAGTAATAAAAAATCCAGGACCGATCGTATTTGAAAAAACAAATTTGATGATGGCTTTTCATAGAAGAAATGTCGGTTCTTCAATTTAATAAATCTATCTTGTGCAGGGCGAAAAGTGGCAATAAAAAAGTTCCATTCATTTTAAAATATCTCTTCAAATGTGGTCAGAAAAAAATGAAAACAATCGGTGTTTTTCGGATAATTTCGGACGTGGTCGGAGTTTCTTGGTTTTCAAAACGGCATTTTGTTACGCATCAAAATACGCAACTTTGCCTCAATTTAACCGACCTTGTGTCTCTTACGGTTTACGAGATCCCCATGCATTCACTCGAATTCGTAACACCCCTAATAGTCCATGTCATACCTAAACTGTACTTTATACTGTGTGATTGGAAAAATTGATTTTGTCAATATTTGACCTGGCTTTTTGAACATCATGTATAACATTTTATCACAAAATTATCACTTGAGGAGTTTTTGAATATGCCAAATCCAGAAAAGCTTTGCCATTTGAATTACAAAAACCCCTGATAACTTACCACGTTTCTGGGACTCGCCTTCTATTGATCATAGAGAGCCATGGAGATGACATCATTATGTTTTATACAGGGTGTCCGGGAAAATGTGGGAGATCTCTCGGATTCTGATAGAATATTAAAAAATAAGATGACAAGTTCCCATAATTTTTTTTCCTAGCGTTAGGTTCACAATTTCGTCAAGAGCACCACTTCGTCATGGCTTTTTTCGAGGTTTTGTTTAATAAAAATTGTTTTTTCTCGAAAATGGTTCATTTTATCGACAATGAACAAGAGTACCTTTTCTTTAGCTTAATGTTCAAGGTATCCAAATTTATTTTTTTTAACTCCTTATCATACAGGGTGTTAAAAATTTGAGCGTTAAAATGTACAATCTAGTCCGTCCCTGGTAAACTAAACAAGCTAATTATGTTTTAAGGGAAGTATTTTGAGAGGTCCTCACTACTGTTTATCATATTAAATTTTCATTGAATTATATTGAGTCGTTTAAAAGTTATTCAAGAAAAGCCGATTTCCAGTGGGGTCCTTTAGGGGGTCGTATCTCCGTAGGGAGGGCCGCTAGGAAAAAAATTCATGGGAACTTGTCATCTTATTTTTTAATGTTTTATCTGAATCCGAGAGATCTCCCACATTTTCCCGGACACCCTGTATAATGCTTTTTGAGTAATAAAAACTAGAAACAAATCTTTCGAATCAGTATATTTTTAATTTAATACCGGATTGTCATCAATCAAAATGAAACGCACCGTTTAAGTATACCATCTATGGGGTTCTGAACTGCATCTTTATAGGGTTCCACAGATTCGAGTGCATGCATGGAGATCTCAGTTATTATAAGAGATACTTGGTCGATTAAATGGATGCAAAGTTGCGCATTTTTATGCACAACATTTTGACTGACATTTGAAAAATTCCCACTGCTTCCAAAGATATTCGAAAAAAACAAAAATTTCGCAAAAACGTAATTTTTATTTTCTGAGTTCATTTGAGAAGATATTTTAAAATGAATTACACTTTCTCATTGCCACTTTTTCTCCTCTTCAATATGGCGGTATCAAACAAAAAATCTGACTTTTCGTCTTTGAGCGGTTCAAGTTCAATTTTTTAAATACGGACCTGGATTTCTCATTTTATTTTTAGTTATCTTTTGACGTCCTTAATGCGTTGAGATATCGCAACCGTCGAAAAAAATACTCATCTAAAAAATAATACCAGACAAGACTAGGGTTGCCTACCCTTGTCTCTCTAACACATAGTTTGGTCCATAAATCCATCATCATTCGACACTTTATTCTTATGAGAAAACCTGCACAACTAATTGACTGAACCAACCTCGAAATAACATCCAATAACGATACATACAGTGCCTCAAGGATGTCAAAAGATAACTAACAATAAAACGCAGGAAATAATAAAAAAAAAATGCGAAATTTCGTTTTTTTCCAATAGCTTCGAAAGTACTCGGAATTTATTAAATTTCAAAATGGCATTTTCTTGAGCATAAAAATGCGCAACTTTGCATCCATTTAACCGACCCTGTATCTCTTATAATAACTGAGATCCCCATGCATGCACTCGAATCTGTAGCACCCTGTACATTACTGGTTCCCACCTTGGCGGCGTGTTTTGGCTTGACGGAGATGAATCGTATAATAATGACGAATTACGGTTAAACGTAAAATATCAAAAATCGTGAATGAATAGTGATGGACCCGAAGATAACGGCCATTTTTGGGCAACGTTCAATGCCCGTCTGCCGAGCTGGGATAAGGTATATTTCAATATTTTAAGTCGATCAAATTCTATAAAATTTTTTCCTTTCCGTGTATCAACTCCAAGATCAATAATTGAAATTGTACTAAAAAATAGAAAAAAAAAATAACGATCGATGCCTATCTGCCGTTGTGATTTAATGATTAAGTACTAAAAAAAATCCATCGGTAACTCATCAGCAGACAGTTTCAAGTGATAGGTTCTGCAGGACCTTACTATGAAATGGTTGTGAAAAATGATGAAAAAAAAATTATTGATGCCCGTCTGCCGAATTAAAGGTAGGTTTAAATGCTCAATGGAAACCTTAAAAATCAACCGGCAGACATATAGGACACATACTTAATTATTATTGCGACTTTGTTGTTTGTTATATTTTCATGTCTGCCAATGTCATACATTGTCACGAAAATATCACAATTAAAAATTCCCATTAATTATTAAGTATATATCCTATATGTCTGCCGATGGATTTTTAAGGTTTCTTTTGAGCCTTTCAACCTATCTTTGATCCGGCAGATGGGCATCAATAATTTTTTTCATCATTTTTCACAACAGTTTGATAGTAAGGTCTTGCAGAACCTATCACTCGAAACTGTCTGCCGATGAGTTACCGATGATTTTTTTTGTACAGAATCATAAAATCACAACGGCAGATGGGTCTCGATCGTTTTTTTTACAATTTTTTAGTTTCAATTATTGCTCTTGGAGTTGGTACACGGGGGAAGAACAATTTCATTGCATTGATCGACTTTAAATATTGAAATATACCTTACCCATTGACTATATTTTATAGTTAATGACCTTGACCCAGCTTGGTAGACGGGCATTGAATGTTACCCAAAAATGGTCGTTATCTTCCGGTCCATAACCGTTGCAACACTAGTTGGAAGCTAGTTGAAAATGTTTACGTCTTGTCCAAATTCAATCTTTTTTGGTACTCACCAGATGATCATGAACGTTGTCCATAGCAATAGAAATTGAATGGTGGAGCTTATAATGTTTCCACTTTTTTCGTATTCCATGGTGAAATCCCAAAAGAATTTTTTTTTTGTCGGCTTTTAGAGAAAAGTAGGTATTAATTCTAGAAGGGTTAAATATGCTTCAAAGCCATTTTTTTTTAGAAAAAGCCAATAAAAAGTAGACCAAGATAATCTCAAAATGTTTTCATGCTTCAATTATACACTAAAATCAACTTACCTTGTCGTAAACTTATATGATTCCATTAAATATCACTTCTGTCAAACCAAATATCACTGTTAAAAGTCTTGTTGGCTTATAACGAATTCAAAACACACGAAAAAAAGTGAAAAATTATAAGCCCCTCCCACTTTTGTGACGTCAGACTTACGCAGTCTATTCTTTAACCGACAAACCACAAAGATCAGAATGCAAGATCGAAAATCAAGTGTTTTTTTTTTTTTTGAAAAGGTGTGTTTCGTAAAGAACGTATGCTCTAAATTGGCTGAGAACGGATACATCCTATCTCTTCAGAGGCCTTTTCATGATTCAGGCGTGAATTTGAGTGAACTACATTGTTTTTATACAGCACATTCACCCGATTCTTATTCCGCCTAAATCGAAAATAAGAGTCCAGAACACAATACTGTCGTATTTAATAGGTGCTCGACATTTCTGGACTGAAGGTAAATATACCTGTTCTTCCTAACCCTTCAACCCTGGAATCGTCCCCAGCTTTGACGGGGTATATAGTCAAAGGTCCCCAGTGACTTTTTTCTTTCGAAGGAACAAAGAGACTTGACCAAGGTTTTCTGTATATCCAAAGATTCAAAATGTGTTTTTTCAAGAAGATGACTTAAAATAAGTTTCAAGGTCGCATATGTTTTGTCAAGGCTACGTTTGAATTCAAACGATATAAATCGCAAACTTGTTTTCAGGGGCCGCATCCGTATATGGGAACACTCCCGTAGACGTAGTCAAAACCAGAATGCAAGGTCTCGAAGCAAGCAAATACAAAAGTACCCTTGACTGTGCCGTTAAAATATGGAAAAATGAAGGACCGCGTGCATTCTACAAAGGCACCGTTCCTAGATTAGGAAGAGTGTGCCTTGATGTGGCCATCACTTTTATGATTTATGACACATTCATGGATTTGTTCAACAAATTCTGGCCATAACCAAATAATCCACTTTGTAGTTTAATACAAAAACCAAGGATCTAGACCTAAGCCATTCCAGTTGCTGTGAGCAACTTTCTATTTTTTACCGTGTGCCGATTTTAATCCAAAATTTTATTCACCAAACTAAAATTTGTAAGCAAAAAGTTTTACATGTTATTTATTTGTATGTTGTTATTTATTTTATGAATTTTATGGATATTTGGCTTGTTATGACCGTACTTTTTGCATTGTAAGTGATGACGTTGAATTTAATATGATAATTTATGTAAGTGAATCAGGTTGGTTTTTAAAACCAACTTTTGTTTTATTTGTGATTGTTTTTCAATTCTGTTCAAGTACCTATTAGAAAATGTGAAATGAATAAATATTGTACAACTGAAAATATTATGTTGCGTTTTTTGTCTCTTTCACAGGTTTACAAATTCTTCTTTTCTGATATCATCGAAGACTATCTTCAAAGCTCTTCTGCTTATTTTACTTGCAAATTTGTTTATTTTTTTAAAAAATTCATAAATTAAAATTTTCTTCAGTAAGTTCGGACTTGAGGTTTTGACTGAGGATGTAGCAAGTTTTTTATTTATCATTTCACGTTAAAAGGCCAAAACTGCTCTTGTTTTATGTTTTTACAAGACACCCTTTATAATAAAAATCGATTTTCTCATCGTAGCTCCTATTTTTCGGTAAGCAGACTTTTTTTTTTTTTATCAAGAACGACTTTTTGTCGTATCTTTCAATTTTTGGTCCATTTCACCTCTTGTTAACCGCACTGTATTTGTAGCGTTTTTCAGCTATAGAAATCGCTTGTCCAGTTTTAATTAATTTAATTATCTACAACCGTGCGATAACTAATGTATGCCCTTCGATCATTGAACCACCAGAACAAGCATCGCACCCCGAACGTACACGATTTGTTTGAGTCGTTAACATTCTGTTTTTTTTTATATTTATGTAATGTTATTCTGACACATTTGTGATAAGATCTCCACAATTCAACCGTCCATGAAGAAGCTTCACAAACACAGCAGTTTTTTGGTATAATTGCCACAATAAATCCTCTTCTCGAGCACAAATGAATAATTATTTTCAACTGGAAAATGACAACAACCGTCACTTTGAAGCATCTATTAACGTCATGGCAACGCATCTCAAATAGCTCGATTGATGCCCAACGTTGCCGTTTGTGAAAAAAAATCCTCTTATCAACTTTTTAGTGTGAAAGATCAAGGAAAATCTTTCGATTATTCAACGACAAGTAGTAATAGCGATGAAAAAAAGACTACACACTCCTTGAATATTGAAGGGAAATACATTTATTTGATGATAGTGAACTTCAAGTCATCGTTATTGAATTGGTGACCGAAAATCTGGTGAAAGCAAGTAAATATGGCAAACCAGGAGCTTGCTTTTCCCCTTTCTTCCCATGTTTACATTGACATGTTCGACTCACACAAAATTGTTTGTTTATGCTTCTAGTGGTTCAATGTTCGAAGTGTATACCGCACGATTCTATGTGTGGTAAGTGCCATCTCATCGATCACCGTGCTGTAAGCTACTTTTAATTTGATTGATTTGATTTGAATAATTTTGTTATCGCACGTTCCTATTAGCAGCTCTACATTTTACCACACGTTGCTGTTAGCAACGTTTATTCTGTCAAGGGAGGCAAGTGGCAAGATGCCAGAGACAAGTTTTTATTTCTTCTGAACTTGTTGATATTTTGTTACTGAACGGTTGTAGATAAAACACTATATACAGGGTGAAGACTTTGAATGGAATGCTGCTTATAGTGGCCTAGTGAATAGGATTTTTCCAAAATCCAAAAGCATGCCATCAAAGATTTTTCATCTAGTTCAGTTTCGTCATGTAAAAAAAAAGTGGGGCCTCAAAGGGGAGGCGCAGCCCCAAGCAACTTTGTTTTTTCAAATTAAAAGACACCATTTGTGGCACCTCTTTTGAAAGCTCATTCAAAAAGGAATTCGTCCATAAAGGAAAGTGAATGTTCGGGCTGGAACAGGGGCTGGAATAATAGGCGACAAAATAATTGGTCCATTCTTTTTTGAAGACAATTTGAATGGAGCTCTGTATTTAAATTTTCTTCAAACATTTTTGATACCAGAACTCCAAAGAATATTTTCTAATGGTGGTAATCTAGACCGAAGGATATTTTCCCAGCAAGATGGAGCTCCTCCCCATTTTGCAAGAAATGTAAGGGAATTCTTAAATGCCGCATTTCCAAATAGGTGGATAGGGCGACGAGGATTTATAGAGTGGCCTTCCAGATCCCCAGATCTTACACCCTTAGATTTTTATTCATGGGACTATTCAAATGCTAAGGTCTATGTCACAAGACCTATGAATATGGAAGAGTTAGAAGCAAGAATTCGGGCAGAGATAAACTTATCAGGTTAATGGGGCACATTTTCAACAACTGTCACGCTAAAAATGTGACATTACAGTAATCATGTTATTGTTAATTAGATAGTTCAACATCAGTTTTTACTAAATTTCTGAAACACGGTTCGACAGATTTCAAAAAAAATATTATGGACAAATTCCTTTTTGAATGAACTTTCAAAAGAGTTGCCAGAATTGAAAGACACCACTTTCAATTTGAAAAAACGAAGTTGCTTGAAATTACAGAAAAGTTGTTCTAAATTGTATTCTAACCCCGAATAGCAAGATTCAAGAGAAAATTCTGATTTTTATTTTTATATTATTATTTTGCTCAAATTAAATCACTTACCTACCCTGTTTTGGAGACGCCATGACAGTATTATATTGAATAGGGGTGAAATTTTCCGTTTTTATAGGAATTATATTGTGTCAAGCGTAAAAATAAATTCGTGAATGAAAAAAAAAAATTGAAAACAAAAATTGGAATTTTCCCATGAAACTTCGTATCCAGGGTTGGAATACAATTTAGAACAACTTTTTCCATTAACTTTTCTCGATATCTCTGACGCGAAGCAAAATATCGAGAATTGGCCTTTTTTGCGAAGACGTAGTAGGCGTGGTTTAGACATCAAATATCAGTTATACAGGGTGACAATTTCAAAAGGACCAACATTTGATTGTTTCCAGACCAATGATAGTATGAAGATTTGGCGAGACATGTCAATCTAGATATCGAGGGGGACAACTTTTGAGGTATCTGTTGTTTTTTTGGAATCAACCCTCTCACGCCCAGGGTAGCTACCCCCGAAATTTCAAATAGCAACCACCACTTATTTTGCGATTTTTTAAATCTTCACGTTATTCTCTATACGCTACATCACTTTTTTTTCAAAATTGAAGTTCCTAACCTCACAAACATTTTTAAACGAACAGAATAAACTATTCCTTGAGCTGATGATAGTATGAAAATTTGATGAGACGTCAATTTAGATATCGAGAGGGAAAACTTTTTAGGTATCTATTAATTTTTCTGGATTCAACCCCCTCAGTCTCAGGGTAACTAACCCTGAAATTTCGAATAGCAGCCTCCACTTATTCCGCGATTTTGAAATATTCATGCTATTTTTGATAAGTTGCATAACTTTTTTTTTCAAATTGGACTACATAACCTCACAATTATTGTTTCCAAACGGACAGCAATAATTATAATTACTTAAACTGTTGACGGTCTGGAGATTTTGTGAAAGATATCAATGCAGATATCAAGGGAGACAACTTTAGAGGTGTAGGCTGTCATATTACTTGCAACCCCCTAACCTCGGGCGCCTACCTTAAGATTTTGAATGAAAACTCCCATTTCTTTAGTCATTTTTGAATTCCTATAATGTATCTCTAGATAAATTCCTCTTTTTTATTGGAATTCTCAATTTCACGAACAGACCGATTGTGAGTTTATGTACTTTATTCTTGAAAAAAAAAGTGATGTGGTGTTCAGTCACGAGTTCAGAAATGGCTTCATAGGCAATCGATTGAACCAAGAAGTCTTGTACCGATTCGAACATCAACTCTCACCTGCTCTGGAAAATTCCTCAACACCATTTTCTGCAATTGCAAAAAAGGACGTATTGCTAAAAATGTGACTGTAGAAGAGTAGAGTTACTGTAGTCTTCAGCGCGCTTCAACTAACGGATTCATGTGGTTACGATGAAGATACAGCTGCTTCGACTTCATTTGAACAATTTCTAAACATCCAGCAAGAAGAAGAGGAAGACGAAATCAAAGATGACTGTTGAAGTTGACTTTGAAAAGTATAAGTCATATTAAAATATCAAAAGAAATCAGAATCAAAGTTTACTAATATACAATTAAACTTTGTCAGAACTACTATTTCCCATTTTAAACATTTAGAACTACAGTTGATGGCAGTTACCAATATCAGTAATCATCATGCATATAGATGAAAGAGTATGATCACTGAAAAATCTGTCATAACAGTTCGTAGAGAAGGACTACCGGAGAACCACGAGTCCTTCAACTCCTTCGATTATTAGAATCGCGATTTCTCAGGAATGGTAAAAAGTATACGGACCATTTTTGTAGATAATTCAAGGAACTAAGTAAAATTTTTGTTTGAACCTCAAATTTTGACCCAGAAAAACTTTTTTCTACGACTGTACGGTAATATCACCATTGTGCAATCGATATCGATTAGGAAACGTAGCACATTGTTCAACTGTACGGAAATGAAACCATTCCCTTACTATTGCCATGGAAACGAGTGCAAACTGAATGGAAATGAAACGATCTGGCACCTCCGCCAAAAACCAAAAGTGAAAATCGATATTGATTACACAATAGTGATAATTAAGAGTCGTAGAAAAAGTATATTGTACAACTCGCATGGAATGACCATTTCCTACTCGTATGAATTGCTGCCCTCGCTTTCGGCTCGTGCTACAAAACTTCATACACGTAGGAAATGTGTATCATTCCATGCTTGTTGCACAATATACTTTTTCTGATGATGTACCACCAAAATTCAGCTCTATCGGAATTTTTGTCATTTGAAATGTTTATTTTGACCGGATACTAATAAGAGCCTAACTACTTCATAGATTTAGTTACACGATGCGATGGTGGAAATCCAAGTAGTCTAGTATATTTGTTTTGAAATGTACGCATTTAAATCAAGTTTATTGCGAATAATAATTCAGTAGACAGTATAAAGCGGAGACCAATCTGATCGTTGGCATTAGTTTTTGTTCTACATGAGGATCCCTATTTAATTTAAGGTCTTAATTGATTTATATTCTCTTCCTGTCTATCAAATGGTGGAGTAGTTTTTGTGAGTGGCAATTAGTGTTTGACATGTGATTAGCTTTGATAATGATCTATTCAATGTGCCTTTTTTGTGTTTCCTAGACGTTCATTTGTGTTGAATTTCATTTTTTTGATTTTTTTTTTGGTGTTTATGTTCGCCAATCTCTAGGTCACCTAGGTATTCATTTTTCTGGGCATTTGAGCATTAGAAAGCTTATTAATCACATTTCTCAAATAAACAAAGAATACTGTGTCAATTCAAATTATTATACAGGGCAATTCTTAAATGTACCCCCCTCTTGAACCGTCTGATCTATTAGAACGAAATTTGGAAAAACCATATGTGAGGACGTTCTGCATCTTTGGACATAGTAGTGACAGCTGAAAATGTCAAAAAACAGCTGGGCGTCATTATGGAATAAAAATCACATCGAAAAAGGGGTCGAGTGAAACCTCATTTTGAATGTATTTTCATCCTCATTACACCCTGATAGTTTGAAGTCGTTATCATGCTCTAATTTTTCAATTTTGAGCCTGTTTTTATTTTCAAAATAGCGCCCGCAATTACCGTTTTAACATTTCAAGCTACCACTATTGTTTTGAGAGATTTACGTGCTCATTTATTGGGGATCGAAATTTCATTTTTGTACATAAAATGGTTTAAAATTTGGGGGGGAGGCATTGAAGAATTACACTGTACATGTTTTTCTGAAGTTGGCGATATATGTTAGGTAATATTTAGCATTATCTTCAATCTAATGTATATTTCCATCCATCCATCATAAGCCTATCATATATGTATAAATGGCTCTGAATCTATGTAGCTCAAATCACCTCGCTGAAATACGGAGATGCTGACCGAAAGTCACGTTCGCCCAATTCCTGTTGCCAGCTTCAATTGTCCATGAATATTGTGTATGGATTAAGTGTATCACAATGCAAATCAATTTTGCATACTGCATGATTGCCTACGGTTATTTTTCCAAAGAGTGGAACTTACTGGTGCAGACATAACAATATTTAGTGCCCTGTCCTTTTTTTGCCAACAAAGTTAAATTAAATGAAAGGTGACAGAATCGGGAACAGGAATTGTTCGATTATATACATAAAACTGCATGATTTGAATCCATTGTTCGTACTTTGGACATTTGGGTATTGGAAATAATCAGATTTGTGGATGAGATTCGATAAAAACATATCATCCATGCATATAAGCACTGTACCGCTAAATCAACGTGTAATTGCAACTTTTCCTGATGATGGTTGTGATGTTTGAGGCATGGATTATTTTCTGGCTATTGGGACTAGGGTTCGTGATATAGCTTTGAGGCAGGCGCAAAAATAATATTTGGATATATTTATGACTCATCACAAAACAATCGCCGATCTATGCGGATGTTGTTTTTATTATAAACGATTTTGATAAGATATCTACTATTTTTTTCAGTTTATAGAACAACCCATGATCCCAGAGTCCTCCCTCATATGCCTCCCTTGCGATCAAGGCACCGTTCGTTCACAATACTCCAATAGGTACTTGAATTATTGAATAACTCCATTATTGTTGAATTATTTCGCCCTTGATAAACTTTATATGGTGGTAATGGCAATTTTTGAACTATAAGGTAGGAATTAGACTGAGTGACCAATATCGATCGTCCTCGAACGAGCAAGGGACAAACAACAATGCGTCCTCGATCGTCCATAAGCGACATGTTTGAAATTCCAGTTGGTCCGAAATTTGGTCGACAGTCAAACACGGTCAATACCTATAATGCCTTGTTTGAAGTTTGACAGCAAATATTCTTCCCGTTCTCGATGAAGAAACGGCTTTCCGACGAAGATGCTTTTTTTCTTACTACGTCAATATTTTTTTGTCCAGAAATGAGCACGATCACTTGAATTCGGGAATCTTCTATTAGTCGCTGTATCTTTCTCGACTCACCGCCGACGACTTTCGCGAATTTCGGCGAACTATTGGGTTCGGGCACAGTGGCCTAAATTATCTGGTCTGGATGTAAAAGAAAAGGTTTCGCCACATTGCTTCCTCCTTGGAGCATTTCGTTTCGAAATGTCTTCATGTGGGTATCTTCAGCTGTCCTCACACCGGCAGTGTGAGGTTTGGTGGAAATAGCAGTTCACTATCCACTGCTACATCCTCCGAGAAGGATGGCAGCACACCAGGATGTCAATGCAACTCTCCCTTGAAGATCACCTCCAGCATTGCTTCTCACGACTCGCGTCCACTCAGTCATTGGTCTTCCTTGGGCTGATCAAGGACTCTCCAGACATCACTGTAGGTGATCGGATGTTGTGGAAGCTTCTTCGTCACAATGTAGAACAGGTGTTGTGTCTCTTCCGTGATTTGAAGCGTCTTCTACATCTCTGACCATATGCCAAGCACACTTGCGGTCGCTAAATTTTCATTATTTGAGCTCAACAAGGATATTATTTTCAGTGGTTAAAATCCCAGCGACGACAAAATCAGTCAGCAAAATATGTCATCTGACGGTCTAACGAACCTCGGTTTTTCTCGTGTTTGCTTGCTGATCCTGTAAACGACGTCATTGATTCGCTTCTGGATCTCATGCTGGCCGTCCCAAGAACTTTGCAGTTTTGGGGAAAAGCCACTTTGCCTCTGTGGGTCGTGCAGCCAAACCAGATCCTCAACCTGGAACCCGTCTCCCACGGCAATCACGTCGTAGGCCTCGTTCATCCTTTCGCTGGCACTTTGGATGTTCAGATGGACTCGTATCCAGCGAAATCCTCACCAGCTGGACAACCAAACTTCAAATCGCGGGGCAGCCGGAGTTCACGACCCTTGCTGCATGGGGTTTCGCCTGTCGATTCGTGAACCGCAGAACGGTATGCCAAAAGAAACAAGTGGATGTCAGGCACGTATTTAAAGGGGGGGTCCAGGGAGTCTGGACCCCTCCCCCCCCGAAACGAGTTCATAATCATAATAATGCCTCTGCAAACCACGCTATCCACTAAAATTATAAATTTTATGGCAAATAGAAGAAATCGTTGATTGGTTCTTCAAGAGTGTCTTCGCTTTTCTGTTTACATTAATAAAGGGCGATTTTTCTTTTATGTAGTTTTTTTCATACACGTCAACTGGACAACTGGACCTTCCCCGAAACCAAATCCTGGATACGTGGCCTGGTGGAGGTGTTCGTCCCAGTTTCTTTGAAGGTCAGAGACAACTTTGGCCAAGAGTCGGTTGATAGTCCGGTTTATTTGCTCGAGCATGCCATCCGATTGAGGATGCAACGACGTCGTCCTCATCTTCTTGATTTTCAAGACATCGCACAAGTTCTGGAACGATGCCAATTCAAAGTTCCTGCCCTGATCCAAATGAAGATACCAACGGGACACCAAAACGGCAGATCCATTCCTTAACGAGTACATCAGCTACCGTTGCGGCTTCATGGTTTGGCAAGGCATACGCTACGGCCAACTTGCTGGAGTAATCCATTACGACCAAGATGTATTTATTTCCTTTGCCTGACTCGGGCAACGCAACGGTCCAGTGACATCTATGGCGATCCTTCCAAACGGGCTTCCAACATTGTGCTGGGGCATTGGAGCTTTTGGACGTCTCTAAGGTCCCTTACTAGCAGCATATACGGCGCATTTCCTGCACCACTCCTGGACACCGCCCTGACAGTTGACCCAATAGAACCGTTCTCGCAGCTTTCCCAGCATCTTGGTTACAGCCAGATGTCCACCTGTGATGCCATCATGGACATCCTTTATTACCTCTGCCTGTCTGTTTCCAGGAACCATTCCGATCAGGAATCAGGGTCATCCTTATCTCCTGGTCTCGAATTTCATCCAGGAATGCCTGTACAGCAAGTCTTGTCTATATCGAAGCTGCAGGTGCTTGACCAGTATATCGTAGTCCTCCTGCTCTTGACTGTTCAGCGTCTGCGGGATTTCCGTTGACTCCCCACGAAGTCCAGAGTTACTGCCAGGGCTTTTTCAGTTCCACTCAATCCATTTGCCTTTGCTGCTGCCTCGAACTGTCGATGATAATTGTTCCATGGCAGCTTGGCATCAAACTGAGGGGCTTTCATGTGGACTAGAACGGTATCATTAGCGCTCGCATCTTGACTCATGATAGTTACTTCTGGTTGTTTCATGGTCACTGCCACTTGCTTTCTCATTTGCTCCATTTCTTCTTCCAGAGTCTCCACTATATCTCCTAGCGACTTCTCGATCTCTTCTGTTACCTGATCCTTCATATAGTTGTAGTCCGCCATCTGTTCCTTGATCTTCTCCTTGATATATCTAGAAGATTCTTCGAGCTTCTCTTCCATAGCTCTAGAGGATTCTTGGAACCTTTCTTCAAAAGCTCTAGAAGATTCTTCCAACTTCTCCAATTTCCTCGAGTTCTCCTCAATAACTCTGGAAGATTCTACTCTTCTAGTTGATCTTTCAAGATTTTCGACAAATTATCAACGGCGTTGGCATCAGGAATCTCGAATTGGAACGTATCGGTATCCATGTCTTCCTCCATTGAAGCTTCAGGAAGTCTTTGTTGTAGATGAGGCTTCTTCCCACTTGTATCTATGTCACGTTCCACTCCCTCTTCAACTCCGCGACCTTCAGTCCAGACAAAAGAACTTGTATTGTAACCATTGAAACGACTTTTTATGTCCGATTCTATAGCGCAAAATTAATCTCACTTGGAAATAAATCTCACTATGGAAAACACCAGTCCAAATTTATCTAATTTATTCACTGATTACAAAAAGTCACTATCTACACTGATTTATATATCACGACTCATAATTTATGTTTTACAATAAGCACGATCAGAACACAACTAAGTCCAAACCACTCACGACCTCTTTTTATCTATTCCACTTGAATTCGGAAATCTTCTTCTAGCTGCTGTATCTTTTCCGACGCGACGCGCCGACGACGTTCGCGAATTTCGCCGGATTATCAGATTCGAGCACAGTGGACAATTTGCATACATTTTCAAATTACTTGAAATTTTATATACGTATTCTAGACAATATTTTAAAGTCATCAGCGAAAAATTTTTTTCAAAATAAATAAATAACTAAATAAATAAAAAATAAAACGATTTCTCTGTATGATCGAAAACGGGGCAGAGTCGAACTACCCTCTCTCATTATTACAGTCACTACGCCAGACGGAGATGGATAATGCATTCTGTGACGTCGCGGATAATGGTTGGTTCTCTTTAATCGGTGATTGCTAGGTACATCAGTAGAGGTCGTGTGTTGATTTTTTAAACATCAATTGCATAAGTACTTACAAATCCTTATATTTTGAAATTTTCAAGAAATGTGCAAATTGTCCATTCTCTGGACAAAAACGAGTTTCGCCTCACTCTATCGCGAAAGTTCCTTAGCGATCTGCAGAACTCCGTAGAGAGTCCAAGCATTTCCAGGCCGGATCCATCATCAGTTTACCAGGTCAGGTTTTCTTTCTTTTTGACTGGTTATCGATTGATTATTCGGGTACGAAAGAACAGTTTCATCCTGGTACAGTCTGGATTTGTAATTTGAATGCACTTGTAATGAGGTTTCTGTTCCATTTGCAATGAACTTCTGAGCCAGCTACTGAGGTCTGTTCTTGTTTGATGTCATACCGTTCTTTTTTTTCTTTTTTGGTTTGACAAAAAAAAGTCTCCTGTTCTCCACATGAGGTCCATTCTATTATCCTGGTTGATCTAAATAAGTCTTTCATGGTGTTGATTCGACATTCATACCTGCAATTTCTCTTGGTCCGTACAGTGACATATAGCTGCTCCCCTCCACTACACATACTTTGTGAAATGATTCATCTGCCATCCTCATTGTGTTAACTTGTTTTTTTTTTTTTAAAAAGGCTTGCTACTTTCTTCAGTTGGGTTCAAGTGTGAGTCAAATTGTATAGTAATCATACCAGCCTGAAAATCGGTGATCTTCGTTATACGAACATATACTCTGTTCATAAAAAGCGTGCTTCCTCAGTTGTCTCAATAATTCATACTTGAATCTGTTATGATACACCTTTTCTAGTTGGGATCACTTGGTCCTAAATACTTGACATATAACATTCTATCATCCTGGTTGATCTCAATTAGTCTTTCAAGGAGTGGATTCTTCATCCACACCAGCAATTTCTCTTGGTCCGGACAGTGATGAATTTGTATCACACGTTGATTTAGCTGCTATAACGGTGATCTTTCGGATTTCCTGAGAGGATAATCACCCATATCTCTAGTGGTTTTTCCAAAATAGCCTCTTCCTATTCTCTCTTGACAAAGAAGTCCTTTCTATGACAACAGGGTTAGTGTTTGTCAGCTTTCGTGAGTAGTGCTCTCCTTTTAAGCTCTAACTCTATCAAAAAGAACTAGCAGAAAAGCGCAATGCAGTGAACAAATTTTTCTCTAGCAAGAATTTCTGATTTTCCATCAAGGCCTAAGCGGAGCTCCACAAATCAAAAAATAATTTTTGCAACTCTCTTGTAGGATACCTTAATATTTTTCATTATTTCTTCAACAACACTCAAAAGATTCTCACCAATGCATTCCACCTGAAAATCACAAATCAGTATTGTGCTGCCCTCGTCAGTTTTGAGCGGGAATCCCAATTCGCATTGCGAATCGTCCGAAGCAAAATTTTCCGCGCGTTCAGTAGCGAGTTTTCAGCAGACCAGAAATGATCTTTCCCGACGTGCTTCCCGGACACGTTATTTTGTGAGAATTCATTTATACAGGGTGCGCAAACAAAAAATCGGTGCGGTGAGAGTGCGGGGTTTTGTGCGTGTTGGTGAGTGTTGAGGATTATTGTGGGGTGGTGGATGAGTTACATACGTGAGTTGAACGTTTTTATAAAGTTTTTGTAATATCTGGTGAATGTTGATGTGATGTTCTTTCTGTCGAAAAGATTATTCAGTATGTATTCGACATTTAAAAATTTTCTTTCAAACATTTGTCAATTTGATGACCAACAAGTCAAGTTGTTCCGGAAGATATGTAATCTTTAATTGATCCACCAAGATTTCCTTTCGTACATTCAATGGGTTTGTCAACGTGCTTATAGAGGACAGACACTCTCATACATATCCCACCCCACACAAAACTCGAGACTGTGAAATTCACATTGGAATTCCAAAGATGTTGTCTTAGGATTGTCGGACCCTCTAAAATTTCGAGGAACATGATTTTACTCAAGACTTCTCGTCCAAACAGACTTTTTTGACAGGATAAAATTGATTGCATTTGCGGTTGAGGGTTCAACATAGTTTTTGGTTTGAGGTTTTGAAGTTTGTTTCTTGAATAATTCACTATCCCATAGGGACCTCTTTTCTGTAATCTGGATTCACCAGTCGAACCGTTATGACCTTCTTGTCTAAGATTACTTCTGGTTAAATTTCACGCCCTGAAGTTTTACAGCTAATCAACCTTAATGTTCCCATAAGATGGAGGAGTGCCAGAGAGACATTTTATGTTCCCTCGAATTATGGTGTGAATGAGCCTTTTACAAGGCCACTTAGACGAGCTGACAACTTTAATGATGTAGGTTTATTCAAATTTATGATTGCAAAGTGTTGATGATAAATATGCAAAACTTTGATATATGTATGATGGGTAGATTAAAACATATGAACCCTCGGACATGTAAATTCATAGAGGAAAGTGAAAGTGAGACAGGTTTTACTGGGTTGACTATTACGAAGTGATCTATGCTCAGATCTTAGATCTAATTCGGAATCCTGAAAAAGGTTGCTGTATTGTAATGTAGGATTAGCCCTTGCACGCATTGTTATCGATTTGGCAGGGCTCTGTTACTGATACTTTGAGAAATAGCATACTACACAAGGTCTTGGCAATGGTGGCAAAGAAATAAACACAAATATGCTTTAGTGTTTAGCACTTCGAATGAAGTCAGAATTGTAGAATAAGTATACTTCACTATGAGTTAGATACCCCGAGAAAAAACTTGGGATGGTACATATACCAGAGACTATTGAGTTGACATGGGCAGTATTTTCAACTTTCCAATTATTGTAATATTAACCTTCGCAAACAGTCTGGCCTCCACTCTATGATGATTTGTTTTAGTACATTTTTTTTGAAAAACTATTTTGGTGGTCTTTGTGGACTCACGTTTCATTCAACAACTTGCTGACCCGGCAAATTCCATACTGCCTCATAAACAATACTTTATGTTGTGTATTGTGTTGCATGATTTTGTTTCACAATTTTACTTTTTTTTCCATGTTTAATTTAAAAAAAGCTATTATTCATTAATTCTAGCTGATCCGGCAAATTTCATAACGTCATCAAGTAACTTTTTGTTAAATTTCTTGATCAAATCCCAAATAGAACCTACAAGTCTAATTTGAACAAAATCCTTTGAAAAATAACAAAATTATGCAAACATAACCTCACTTAGTCATATTTTGTTGAATTTCTTGATCAAACTCAAAACTAGAACCTACATGATTCAAACAAAACCCTTTGGAAAATTATGCAAACGTAACCTCACTTGGTAATTTTTTGTTTAATTTCTCGATCAAACCTCAAATAAGAACCTACGGCATATCTTATTTGAACAAAATCCTCTGGAAAATAACAAAATTATGCAAACGTAACCTCACTCAGTCAACAAACCATAATATATCAGAGCCTACAAATCTTATTTGAACAAAATATATCGAAAAATAACAAAATTATGCAAAGATAACCTCACTATGTCATTTCTTCAAAAATGTTTGATCAAATCCCAAATAGAAGCTACATACCTGATTTGAACAAAATCCCTTGAAAAATAACAGAATTATGCAAACACAACCTCACTTGGTCAAATTTTGCTAAATTTCTTGATCAAACCCTAAATTGGAACCTAGGTACATATCTGATTTGCACAAAATCATTTGGAAAATAACAAAATGGTAATGCAAACATAACCTCACTTATTTGAATAAAATCCTTCGCAAAATAACAGAATTATGCATTTTTTTTCTAGATTTCTTCATCAAATCACAAATTGAACCTACATCTCTAATTTGACCAACATTTTTTTGGAAAATAACAAAACTATGCAAATATAACTTCACTATGTAATTTTTTCAAAATGCTTTGATCAAATCCCAAATAGAACCTACATATTATCTAATTTGACCATGTATTTTTTTTTTAATTTCTTGATCAAGTCCTAAATAGAACCTTCATCTCTTATTTGAACAAAATCCTTTGGAGAATAACAAAACTATGCAAACATAACCTCACTGTCATTTTTTAAAAATGTTTTGGTCAAATCCCAAATAGAACTCAACAGATCTAATTTGAATAGAATCCTTTGAAAAATAACAAAACTGCAAACATAACCTCACTAAGTAAGGTGGGGTAAATGGGCCATAGTTTTACAACGCGACTTTTGGATCAGAGGTTTAAACTTTGTATACACAAACGTAATTTATTTAGGGGAACCGCCAACTATACAAGGAACTTAATCAAGATATACTCAAAGTATTCAACCAGTAAAAACAATGACTTGGAAAATAAAATTACTAAAATTTTGATTTCTTTTTTTTTTATGTCAGTGGGCCCAGTTACCTCTCCGAATTGGGGTAACTGGACCACATGTGTTTATTCACAATACAAATACGTTTAGTTCTGTGTGGGGTATCTGGGTCTCTTTTAAAACGTTACCATTTTTAGAAAAAAAATAAATCCCTAGCAGAAATTTCATCCAAACTAGGTTAAGGGCTATTGTAATGAGATAGCCATGATAAAAATACTCTGGAAAAACCTCTTTATTGATTACAAAAGTTTCACTACCTAACTTATTGAGAAGAAACCAAAACGAAACTCAAAAATATACGTTTTAAAGTAAATAGGGAACTGAATTTCTGTTATATAGGTACAGCAGATAGGTAAATCCTCCCTATTTGGTCCTTGTTTTTCTGAGTCATAAATGCCTGTTGCCTTAAATCCATTTACGACGCTTTCTTCTGGTATTTCACCCACAATTCTTGTCAATATGGATGTAAACTCAGCTTTGGGAATTTTCTTTCTGGGATTTTGACGCTGCCATCGGCACAGCTCCTTGTTCCATTTAGACTTTAATCCTTTGAAAACACCAACATCTAATGGTTGTAACACATGTGTAGTGTGTGGTGGCAATTTCATAATGGTGACTTGATTTTCCTGGGCTAGTTCAATCAATTTGGTAGAAATATGTGTGACATGACCATCATATATCAACAAGACAGGTCTTTCATTTCCAATATTTTCCAAAAACACATTTTTGAACCAGTTGTAGAACAATATTGTTTCCATCCAACCTCGTTACTGAAACGCCCGTTTGTGTGGACTCTTCCTGATTGATCCAGTTGTCCATGACGTATTTCCCCTCAGATACGCATAGCAGTGGCAAGATTTTTTCATTGGCTGAACAACAGAGTAATACTGATGTATTCTCTCGTCCACTCGAGCTAGTTTGTCGTTGACATGGTGCTCCAATTGCTCCAACAATTCTTGTTTTTGACGGGTCGTGACAGAATGATGTTTCATCGCAGTTGTAGATCTGCATAGGTTTATTTTCTAACTTTAATTCTCTTATAATCTCTTCCAATTTGTCGAAAAAGTCGTATATAACCCAAGGGTTCACTTGATCACGCCTAACATACTCTATACTTTGGGGTTTTTTGATGGAAAATCGATGCCTTTTTTTGAATGAAATGAACCAGTCTTTTCCGGGTCGCTGGTTTTTAAATCTGCACTTCTTGTTGACTTATTTCCATTTTTTACATCGTCAACGGCACGCTGGAGATCTTCGAATGTATATTTAGGACCCACACCTTTTTGGGTTTTACGTACATAGGTTCGTACCATTATTACCCAAACCGCCTGCAAAAAATAGATAATGTAGAATGTATAACTTGGGGTAACTGGACGCTCTTTGGGGTAACTGGATCACTAGAGGTCCAGTTGCCCCCGACACATGGCCCAATTGCCCCAATAGTAGAAAATATTGGAGGCAACTGGGCCACCCGGCCCAAAACAAAACACAAAAATCCACGCGGCATCCAATAGCCAAAAATCGAGAATCCAACTTTTAATTTTTAAGTACAAATCATAATGAACACATTAATAATCACCGTGATCAAATAAACTGTCCAAACTCTTGGTAATATTCCACGTTGTAAAAGCAAATAAACAGACTAAATTTCTGGACGCTCTCCCACTACGCCATGAGAGAAAAATGAGGTTAAACTCGTTGTTGCGGATAGATGACAGTTTAATGCAATGTTGCCGGGGCACTCAAAAGTAATACGAGGCGATCTTGAAAAGTAGTGAAACCATGGCCCACTTACCCCCTGGGTCCGGTTACCCCACCTTTATGTCATTTTAAAATCCCAATTATCCTTTGAAAAATAACAAAATCATGCGAACATAACCTCACTTGGTCAATATTTGTTAAACTTCTTGATCAAACCCCAAATTAGAACCTACACATCTAATTTGAACCAAATCTTTTGGAAAATGACAGAATTGAGCAAACATAACCTTACTACGTAATTTTTTGAAAACGTTCTTGATCAAATCTTGAATAGAACCTACATCTTAAATTTGAACAAAATCCTCTGGAAAATAACAAAACTATGCAAACATAATCCCACTATGTATTCTTTTTTGAATTTCTTGATCAAATCCCAAATAGAACCTACGTATTAAATTTGAACAAAAAGAATAACATCATGGAAACATAACCTCACTGCAGGCCATCTTAAGCAAAAAATTTCCTTCTGTATGGAAATATGCAAATATTATCCCAATACCAAAAAATGCTAATCCTGCTAAGTTGGCGCATTATAGACCAATAAGTATACTCCCTACACTATCTAAAATCATGGAAAGAATTATTAACGATCAACTCTATGATTATGCTCAATGCAACAGCATCCTCCCAGGTACACAGTCAGGGTTCCGCACTCGGCACAGCACATCTACAGCACTCTTACACGTAACTGATGATATATATAGGGCTCTTGATGCCAAAAAGACAACAGCATTAGTAATCTTGGACTATAGTAAAGCATTTGACAACCTCGATCACTCGATTCTTTGTGCTAAATTGGAATACTGTGGACTTCATATGGATGCTGTCGATCTCGTGAGAAATTATCGGTCAAACAGAAATCAACGTGAAAAGCTAGGATACCTTGCATCGGATTATCATCAAATAAATAGAGGTGTACCTCAGGGCAGTGTCATGGGTCCACTATTATTTTCTCTCTACACATTTGACTTCTGTGATTGCCTTGATTCCTGTATCTCACATCAATATGCCGATGATGAACATGATCAGAGCGAAGCTGCATCTGCTCTAATTGCAGACATCCAGAGAGTTCTTGATATGTCACGTCATCACAAATTGGTTTTAAATGGACGCAAATCCAAGATGCCCATATTTGGTACGGGACCACTGATTAACTTCAAAATCACCATTGATGGGCTGGTGCTTAACCCAACAAAATGTGAAAGAAACTTGGGAATCTATCTTGACAATCAGCAGAGGTTTGAGGAACACGTTTCTACCATTCTTCAACGAGCGTACTACAGACTCAAACTACTCTATATGCATAAAGAAATATTAACTACTGATATTAAACTTCGACTATGTAATTCTTTATTACTCTCTCTTCTATCATATGGTGATGTAATCTACTGGCCAGCTTTAATTCAAAGAGAAAAAAATAGCCTTCAAAAACTTCAGAACTCATGTCTTGAGTTTTGCTATAATGCTAGAAAATTTGACCATGTAACTCCCTTATTACATGCTTCAAACTGGATGAACCTTGAAGAAAGATACATTCTCCACCTATCAACTTCACTGTTCAATATCAATGCCAATAATGAACCAAAATACCTTCGGGAGAAGGTTGTCCTGAGTGCTAGTGTCCATGGTCGCCAGATGCGGAATAACACAAATGTAAACATTCCCAGGCACAGGACCTCGAAATTTCAATGCTCATTCAGTTATAGTGCCGCGAAACTATACAACGCCCTACCTGACAATGTAAAATCGAGCTTTTCCGCCCATGTCTTCAAAAGATTTATGAAATTATTCACTTATAGCCGACGAAATAATCAATAGATTGTTAGTATTTAAGTTAGATCTAATAAAATTATATTCTGTATTTTTAGATCAATTTTTTTTTTAATCATAAATTATACCAATAAGACGGTTAGATGGAGTAGCGATAGCTAGATCTCTCCGTCAACTTTCATTGTTATCGTTTATAAAATCTTTGTATGTATGAATAAAAGGCATTTATTATTATTATTATTATTACTTAGTCAATTTATGTTAAATTTCTCGATCAAACCCCAAATTAGAGCCAACAAATCTTATTTGAACAAAACCTTTTGAAAAATAACCAAACTATGCAAACATAACCTCACTATGCATTTTTTTAAATTTCTTGATCAAATCCCAAATAGAACCTACATTTTTCTATTATGAATAAAAAGAAAATCGCCATCTGTGAGAATCCTTTACTGCTAACAGATAATTGTGACAGTGGAATGATAGACAAATAATTTGCAATAAAATAATATTGCGACTATAAATTGAGATGTAAACTACCCTATCTTTCAACTTGGATCAAATTGCACACGATGTGCAAATCAAATTTAAAATCGGTTCAGTAGTTTAGTCCATCGCGGACAAACAACGTAACACGTAATTCTTATATTCACAGTGCTTTTCTTTAATTTTTTGAACGGCTTAACTTAGAGTCTTCAAATTCTAGGTTTAGCATGTTAACTATGATGGGCGGCTGGGCGCCATCTTGGAATGTTTTTTTAAATAGGAATAGGGGTCATGTGACACCTCATTCTGAAGGTCCTGCTAAGTACTTTGAAACCCTAGAATATTGAGTCGATATCTCTAAGTACTACAAAATGGCGGTACATTCAATAACTACATTGATACATACACTTTTTAAAAAAAATCGTCAAATTCAATTCAAAAGATGCTGGAAATATTCTTGACATAAAGTTTGGGTTAGGTATCGATGACAAAAATGTCAAAAAAGTACCTTTTGAATTGAATTTAACAATTTTTTTTTGTGTGTATGTATCAATGTAGTAATTGAACGTACCGACATTTTGTAGTACTTAGAGATATCGACTCAATACTCTAGGGTTTTAAAGTACTCAGCAGGACCTCCAAAATGGGGTGTCACATGACCCCTATTCCTATTTTAAAAACATTCCAAGATGGCGCCCAGCCGCCATCTTGAATTTTTCATATGTCAATTTCATGTCAAAACATAGTAAACATGCTTGTATTTCATCACCTTGAATTTGAAGTCTCTAAGTTGAGTCGTTCAAAAAATAAAAGGGGGGAGACATTAAAGAAAAGCACTGTATAAAGATAAAGATGATTAATACAAGTGAGGATCTTTGAAACAAGTGTTGCGGGGGTAAGACATCCACCACCGGAACAATTTCGAAAGTAGAAATTCATCACCCAGCAATTTTCTCCACAATGCTCTTGTTTCTTTTGATCGTCGTACAAAACGGAGACATTTTATGGCAATGAAAAATAAACACCCATTGTCTTATAAAGCTTTCTGATACCTATGAATTATTAGGTACAAAAAATAAAATTACTGACTCCTGTTGTATAATTTCCATCTACTACTTCAATGCCACTAAAAGTGAATATTGAAAATCCATATTTTCTTACTGCGGATTCTTGCTTAGATTTGGAATATTCAACGTGATCGTATTCCATATTTATTTGTGCGAATTGATTACTTGAAAAACCGTAATGTATCAAATCAAATGGATCAAGTGTAGCAGCATGGATGCTGTCAAAAATAAAAACGTTTCGCAAAACCTTTTGGAAATATTTTCTATGGAAACAACCGAGGAAACAACGCACAGTGGCTCATTGCAAAACTGCACTTCCGTAAATTGATGGATTTATTTTTATTGCTTATATTGGGATATATTTTATAATTACATGATTGCTTCGAACATTGAACCACTAGAACAAGCATAGCACTCCGAACGTACACGATTTCTTTGAGTCGATAACATTCTGTTTTTGTTTTTATTTATGTAATGTTATTTTGACACATTTGTGATAATCCAACCGTCCATGAAGAAGCTCCACAAACACAGCACTTTTTTGGCATAATTGCCACCCTTAATTCTCTTCTCGAGTACAAATGAATCATCTTCAACTTAAAAATGACAACAACCGCCAGTTTGAAGTATCTATTACCGTCATGGCAACGCATTTCAAATAGCTCGATTGATGCCCAACGTTGCCGTTTGTGAGAAAAATTCCTCTTATCAACTTTTTAGTGTGAAAGATCAAGGAAAATTGTTCGATTATTCAACGACAAGTAGTATTAGCGACAAAAAAATGGCTACACTCTCCTAGAATATTGAAGAGAAATACATTTATTTGATGATAGTGATCCTCAAGTCATTGTTATTGAATTGCTGACAAAAAATCTGGGGAAAGGTATTTCAAGGAAGTAAATATGGCAAACCGGGAGCTTGCTTTTCCCCTTTCCCCCCATGTTCACATTGACATGTTCGGCTCATACAATATTGTTTGTTTATGCTTCTAGTGGTTCAATATTCAAAGTCCTCTCCCCTCTCTTATTTTGGGGTAGTTTATCGTTAGCCACTCCCCAATACGGTGACAACTACTGTCGTACTTATATCGTTACGGTATGTCAAGTTTGGACAGCACGAGAACTCTCTATTATCTCAACTGAAGGAGAAGTATTTAAATCACTACCTTACCTATAATAAAGCATAAATGGAAGGGAAAGTGTCTTCTCAGTTCTGTGTGAAATTATCGAATTTAGGTCAACATAAAACTTACTCCAGTGTAAACATTTTGACAGCGCAGGCACTGATATTTTGTTCGCTAATTTTCGTCCTTGTTAAGCTTTCAAATTGCAATTACAGACAACACAACAAAAACGTGAAGGCTGCACCTGGAAAATATTCACTTTTTGACATATTCCGTTTGTCCTCGGAGATTCTCATAGTTTCAGAAATTCCCAACAGTCACAGTGTCTCACTCACTGCTACAATGGAGATTGGTTCGTCCTTGTGCGTCACTTCCTCAAATTAATATTGAGTGCCTCATTGTGCACCACGTGATATTCTTCTAACAAACTTTGTCTGTCGCAATATAGTGTAGTGTTACAAACCAAAAATGATTTTTGTCATTGTTTGTACATCAATTATTCAAAATGCTGACAAAATGATTTGGACAGTCGAAGAAAATCTGAAATAGACCTGACGCATGTTTATTACTGAACCTACTATATAAAACTATTTTCTTACCATTTTGATGTTGAAAATAAATTCTTGCTGAATCCCTCGCGAAAACGCGCGAAATTGATCAAAGAGGAAGTTACACAACTTCATAAAAGTTTAACAATAACGGAAGGCTGTTACCGAACATTTGAATCAAAAATAAGCCTCTATTTTTAAATTTATTGATTTTGAACATTTCACAATGTTAAATTTTGGAATTATTATTGAATTTCAAGATGGCCTCGACTGAGTTGGTCAGTTCAGATTCTCATTTTGATTAGATTGTCAATCTGGAAACCCCAATAATGATATTTTTTTTGTACTTGAAGTTAAAACGAAAGTTATGAGTGAAGCGCGAAGAAACGATTATAGTGGGCCACGAAAAATTATACATAACATGAAGTAATTATTATAAAAAAGGTATTTATCATTATTTTAGTTCAAATGATCATATAAGCTGGTATAGTTTCAACCTTTTATTGGGGGCAAAACTACCTCAATAATACAATTTTAATGGTAGTTCATTTGCGTTAATCTTATTGCAGGAAATCTATAGAAAGCTTAATTTTCTTTCTTTGTATTGAGACAAAAAATTTTTGAGCAATTGATATAAACGATGCAGCATTATTCACTTGTTCTGTTCAATATTTTGTTACTCTATCAAGGAAGGAACTCAAACTAAAGTTAATTGAATTAAGGGATGAGTTGGAAAGTGTGTACTGTGTGTGTGTGTGTGTAATGCTACAGCTAAGAGAGGTCGCCGGCCATATCTCCGTAAGTATTCATCCCTCATTTTTGGAAAAAAAACTATTATGAAGTTGCCAAGAGAAATTGCTGGAAATTATTTCCAAGTTAGTGCGATGTCCGCTAGGGGGCGTAATACAATAGTGAAATGGAAAATATAGGTTTTATCAAGAATATTGAACGGTGACTTACCAAAAAAATTATTTTTTATTAAAGAAGGAGAAATTAGGGTGGGGGAAGGGTCGAATGCTAATTTTTATTATTGTTGATAACTTTTGATTGGCTTAACCGATTCCAATAAGCTTAGCGTCGTTTTGAAAATTTATTGTTATGCTTTTTTATGATGAAATATCACTTTACGAATTATTGTATTGCTGAACGGTAGAGGGCGCTTTCTGTTAAAATGAATTATTTCATCGTTTTTTTCCAAAATATTGAATACAAAGGTGTTCTTCTTCTACGTTAGTTTGAAAGAGCGAGAAAAAAATATAAAAAATGACGCAAACGTCAAGTTAATAACTTATTTTGAACCGAAATTAGCAATGAAAACGTAATTAAAGTGTGAATGTTGCCGCGCGGGCGTCACGGAACTCGATCTGTGCAGAGTAGGCTTAGAAAACAAATTCCTAATGAAAGAGTCGTCGCTATGGTGGATGCGGTATATCATTTATTTTACGTCAAAAAAAAAATAATAAAAAAAGGTGTTCCTCTTTCACGTTAGTTTGAAGGAGCGTGAAAAAAATATAAAAAATGGCGCAAACGGCAAGTCAATAACTTATTTTTTTATTTTTTGTTTTTTTTTGACGTAGAATAAATAATAAACGCATTCACCATAGCGACGACTTTTTCATTGGGTACCATAAATATATGTTGGGTACCTATTTGTTTTTTGAGCCTACTCTGCACAAATCGAGTTCCGTGACGCCAGCGCGGCAACATTCACACTTTAATTACGTTTTCGTTGCTAATTTTGGTTCAAAATAAGTTATTAAGTTGCCGTTTGCGCCATTTTTTACATTTTTTTACGCTCTTTCAAACTAACGTAAAAAAAGAACACCGTTGTAATTAATATTATTGAAAAAATCGATGAAATAATTCATTTTAACAGAAAGCGCCCTCTACCGTTCACCAATAAAATAATTCGTTAACTGATATAACACCATAAAAAGCATAACAATAAACCTTCAAAATGACGCTAAGCTTATTGGAATCGGTAATGCCAATCAAAAGTTATCAACAATTTTAAAAATCAACATCCGATCCTTCCCCCACACTTTATTTGACAGATTACAAAAAAAAGTTTGAAATGAAAAATGTTCACTATTTCTCCTTCTTCAATATAGAATTATTTATCTGGTAGGTCACCGTTCAATATTCTTAATAAAACCTATATTTTCTATTTCACTATTGTATTACGCCCCCTAGCGGACATCGCACGAACTTGGAAATAATTTCCAGCAATTTCTTTTGGCAACTTTTATAATAATTTTTTTTTCCAAAAATGTGGGATGAATACTTTTGGAGATATGGCAGGCGACCTCTCTTGGTTGTACACCCTGTACAATAAATGCCTAAATGATAAAAGAAATCATTATGATATACCGCACTCGTTTTTTCTTGATTTGGTGACAAAGTATTGCGAACCAGTGAAGAAAAGGAAAATATATAACTCTCCTAGTACTAAATGAAAATATCGAGCTGCAACGGGCATGTCACACGAAACTATGCAAGCACTGATCCATAGAAATCATCGCTAAAAAATTCAGATATTTCAAGAGCACCATGATAAACGGATAAACAAATCGTTTCAAATACATGGATATTCTATCTTAATGACAAGGATAATGTCAAACTAAAATTCTTCATCCGGTATATGCGGTGCAAATCAGGTGAACATGTTCAAGGGTGAAGATAAATAGAATAAATAATAAAAAAATTATTATTTTTGTTATTGAGTCTCGGCTCCAATAATTTGCAACATCCAGATCACAATTATTTTCAATTTCGAATAGCTACACAAAAGAATTGACATGGCGGTTTTTCTTCAACGTTGGGCGATTTCACACGAAGCGAAAAAAACACTTTTGAAAATAATTTTATATTTTTGGTTTTATTCAATAAATGCACGTTTTCTCGTAACTCGGTTATTTTTTCATCAAAAGAACCCGTGATGTCTTTAAAATCTCGTTTTCCAAACGCCGCGTTGAGACTCACTGTTTGATTACTGCCCGGAGCATCCTACATAACGTCTCTATGAAACTTTTTCTTAACTTGATATCATGCACCAGGTATGATTTCACGGTGGTGATATTTTTCCGAAATTCTTACAATTGAGCCGCGTGTTAATGTTTTAAACTGTTTGAAATAGAGGCTAACGTGTTTGGTCTGGTTTTCCAGTAGTTTTGTGGGTTTTCCTGGGATCTAGAGGACGGACGTCTGAATAAGTTGGACTGACCTCTTGAGAGAATTATTCTTCTAGGACATTCTTGAGTAGTGGGATTTTCCGAGGCTTGTTCGATTTCTAAAGAACGGTACGCCTGAACGCAATGGGCTCATCAGGAATCTTCGCTGCTCAGTCTTCAGGGGTAATTCTTTCATTGTTCGCTGTAGAGGGCACTGCGATAAATCCAGCAAAACTCTAATCATATAAATCTTCTGGAGACGTTCGAGTTTTCTCCGTCTATAAATTCACATTAACGTTCGATTTTCATGCGCGATCCATATGCCAATACTGTTTTTTCATTTCCCGTCAAAAGATTCGTGCGGCGTGTTTTCTTAGATCTTGTTCCTGCTGTGGCCCGTGCCACATTTTTCTCTACGCGTCCGGCTTATTGTTTGACGGCACACGTTCGTTGAGCTTTCTCTCCGTACACACACAAAAGGGTGGTGTGTCAGTTAAATTTTCTGCCTGATCTGGACTTGGACTCGATGTAGTTACTATTTACTGATTACTGAAGTACAGGCGCTACGAGTTTCGGGCTGCTGGACCCGACACCGCAGCCTCCAGTTGGGCTTATTGTATCTTCTCTGTGCCTGTCTCTGAGTCGAAGAGCTCCATTGCCCGAATAAGGTTTTTAACTCGTTCAACTGTTTCCCTGTCCGTCCTTTGTGGAGCGGTTGTGAATTCCCCGTTATCTTTTCTCCAGTACGCCAGCGCTTCACATTCAAATACAATGTGGGAGGCTGTTTCCTCCTTCTCGTTGCACAGCATACATATAGGTTCCTCGTTGAAAAGGCCTATGATATGCATGTGTTTCCTTGGAGTGCAGTGTCCACTTGATATACCTGTTGCTTTCCCAAGCTGATTTCTGCTGAGTTTCAGTAGGCTTCCAGAAAATGATGGTTCGATCTCGTCTGCCATCATCAATTTACTGTGTTTCAGTCCTGGTGATTGGCACCATCTAGCTTTCTGTTGTTTTCTGGACCATCAGTTCAGAGGATTTTGTAATACCAATGGCAGGTTCTGGACCCAGATGTCATGTGTTTGCAGCTTTGCGTGCTAGTAAATCCGCCCGCTCGTTCCCAGCTATCGTTGTGTGTCCTGGTATCCATCCAAGAGTAACATCGTTAGATACTCCCAGTGTGACAAGGTTTTGCTGACAGTCTGGTTTGCCGACAGGAGATGGTTTTGATTGCAGTTTGGCTGTCACTAAGGATAAGGATTTTCCTTCCTCTGTAGCCTCTCCTGGGATTCTCTTGCACGCATACATTTATTGCATGTGCTTCTGCATGGAAAACTGTAGCGTACATCCCAAGTGGTTCATTTGTTTCGCACTTTGGGTTTTCTCCTACAATTCTGGCACCAGTCTCCCGGCATGGGTTGGAGTCGTCTGTGTACCATATTGCCCCATTTGCCATCCGGAGTTGTTTCACCGTTTCCTCTTCCCTTTATCAGCTTGGTCTCGGGAGACGTACTAAAGTTAATATTTTTCAGCATGATATCACTCCTAATTGTTCCTTGGTGATTCGTGATTGTGCTGGTTATCTTAGTGTGTCCTTCGGAGTTTGAGTTGCTCCAGTCCCCGGTCTATATGCTTCCATTCTTGCTGATGAAGTTAGTTTTCTATTTTTTCTGCATCTTCGAATTATTACTTTTTTATTTTATTTACTGGTTGAGAACCAGTTCCTGTAAGTTGACGGATTAAATATCTGATTTTCTATAGCTTGTGTTATACTTGAAATTTCAGTAGTACATTTCATTCTAAAAGCTTCTCGAGAGGCAATGTGAGCCCTCTATCATGTTGATACAGAGGGTGGCGCCTGAGATAAGGACGATTAAGACTAACCCATGTACAAAGTGATTTTTTTTGTATTGATGTCTGATTACAGGACTAGCATGCAAACTACTCTTTTCTAGCTGTTACATTTCGGTACCCCAATGCGGCAAGAAGTTTACCCATATGGATTCCATTCTACAATTCAAAAAACAAGAGGAAATGAAGAGAGACAAAGAAAAGATAAAAGATTATTGGATAAAAGTGACATTTTAATTGACAAGGTATCATGGGATATGATATAATACCAAGGAATCTAGCTAAAACCTTGACGCCTGCACCGCGCCGCCGACTTTCGCCAACTTGTACATTTGGCTTTGTACACACAACACAAAAGCACCACCTCATTTTACTATTCAGCGAATGAATATCTTGAATGTGTTGCGTTTTCTCTTTGGACTTTCCATCTACAAATTCAAAAATCTCTTTAAATATGGAAAAAACTCAATTTTGTATATATAGAGCAGCAAGTAAGGCAGTGCCTCAATACACCTAATAAATTTGGCCGCTCTGCTATGCTCGTTGGTCGACTCGCCACTCGGTGAGTTCACTGAAGCGCTTTACTCGAAGCACGTTGCCGTTAGTTCGATCCTCACGGTGGAAAGAAAATATTTTTTTGTTTGAAAATTCATTGGCACCATCTATTCATAAGTTAACTGAGTAGGCTGAATAACTGTTGGAATGTTATAATTAATCCTGCGAGTTCAATACTATACTGGGTGATGTTTTCAATCAACACCATAGTCAGAACAAAGGCACAGATATTCCAAGTCTTTGAAGCTGGGTATAGCATTAATTTTTAGATTTCTACAAGCCAAAACACAAAAAAATAATTTTAGCTGGGTATTTTGAGTGTGCACGCCCAGTACACATTTCCATTTCTTAAAAAACGAACTTACTCACTTACAAGAATACTCTCTGGTCGCAAAACCACTATCCATAAAATGGTAGACAAATTGGGATTCTTTAACCTCCAAGTATTAGAAACATTCCAAATTTAAGGGTTATATATATGTCGAATAAACAAAAAAAGCAAGATCCCAGTGATTGAGAGAGTAACACACGAGATCGGAGATCTTTTCCATTGCCTTTCCCAAGATATTTCGACAAAAAGATAGAGCACGTAAACTGATCGATCTCTCTTCAGCTTTAAGGGATCAATCGGCCTACATTGAAAAGTTTTTAGAGTCTATTTGTGTAAAATCGTCGCTCCTCTTCCATAAAAGTGGAATGTGAGTTTATATTCTATAAACAAAAATAGACTGCTTGGTAGAGATGATTCTGACTACTTATTCTCAATGCTTGCGACGTGTTATGAAACAATGATAAATCACAAATTTCAAACCTAAATGGAAAATTCAATCCTCTGCAGAACACTATATGATCTATGACTTTTAAAATGGAAAGTTTTAACATGATTCAAGCTCAGAGAGCAGCTCGGAAATTTAAAATCATACTTTTTTGAACTTTCCAGTTATCGTTCGTAAAGTACTTACTTTGAAATGTAAAATAGATCATCATGCTACGGAGTCTATATGGAAAAGCAATATTGAACCTTTTTCCATTCAAACCCTAATATTAACGTCATATCACCCCGAATTTTGCCAATAATCCGCTAGAACCACTATAATTTAGAATAAGGGAAGATAGAAAACAGGCAAAAAGGGCATCGGTTACACATTGATCGCGAACTTCGACAGATAGACTTTTTGACGCCATCGTTTCTCCGCGTTTTCTTTCACAAAGGGCTGGAAGCAAAAACAACAGAGAAAGTCCGGGACGTGGTTATTTTAGGCGAGATTCACTTGATTTAAGATTTGTTTTGTGTCTATCGGAACAACAATATAAATGATGGACTCTCCTAGCGAAACAAATGGCTCGGCTTAGTTTGGCTTCTTCTGAATATTATGATTGTAATGATACCGAGGTCTGAAAATATTTTTTTCAACTCCGATCTATTATTCGCTGTAATTTATCGTTGTTTTTGCTAGTATCAATTTGGTTTTTAAATTAAATTTTAGCGTTAAAATAATAGTATATCGACCGGAGTATCAATTTTTGATGTTATTTGAAATAAATTGTCAATACCCATTTGATATTAAAAGGTTAACATGTAAACATTTTGTCATGTTGAATAATTCAAGGCTAATAATATAATAGGGTTGACCATCCAAAATATTACCAATTTTCACCACAGAGCAATAACTGCCTGATTTTACATTCTGGTCAAATATTATGGACTTTCTAGGCATTGTTTTAGCAAGTAAACACTAAATAGCGCAATTTAGAATAGAAAATGATTCACAGATCTAGGTTTTCTCCTGAGAAATTGAGGATTAAACTCATGCACTAGTTATTTCCCAACCTCACAAGACGGAATTTGTAAACAACAGCGTCAGAGAAACTGGCCTTAACGTCACGGCCAGATGTTGCCAAGTTTTAACACAAAACGTAAACTTTGTGACGAAAAACTGAAGATAAATGGAATATGGTTATTTAGGATTGTTGATTTAGAAGATTAGAAGTTGAATTAATTTATTTTTCCAGATATTTTTTCATAAAGCTCTAGAATATTCAGGGCACATGACAAAATAGCTCAAAACAGTAATATGAGGATGTCTGGGTAAGGAATATTTGTTTTGTTACTTGTCTTGAGAAATTGAATCAATGGTTGAACCAATTAGACAGTCTCCAAATGGAATAAAGTTTCCAAAATAGTTAATTTTCAACACATACGTAGTTTAAAACGGAAAATTGGTAAAAGATTTCCATCAACATAGTTGTGAACACTGTAACGGGGTAGCGGTAGAGAGAAAAGGTCATATTATAAAAGCGGTTTAGGTTTGTGAAATACTGCATGAAAAAAGCGGAAAGCGTGGACGGAAATATCTCTTCAATAGAAAGTTCTAGTGCTTTCACGTTACGATAATACGGTAACGTTGTGGACACGGTATTCAAAAAGTCATTTGAGAGTTCTCGTCAACAAATCAGCAAATCCACACCCGCTATTTTGTTTAGTTTTGAGTTCTATAGCCTGGTTCTTTTTCGCACAAATTTCCTTGTCCGATAGGCCCCTTGCATATGTTTTAATTTCCACCTGAAAACTATCTAAAAACCTTCTAAAATCTAGGATATATCCCTTTCCAATATTTTTTCTTAATAAAATCTCCGAATCACTATGAAATTGTTAAATTAAACTTAACTCGGTACCTTTGAATTTCACGTGACACGGAAACACCATGCTATTGGTCCAAAGCCGGTGACGTCAAACCGGACTTGGATCCGTTGTCTACAATTATCAGCTCGCGTGAATAAGTGGGTATTTTAATGGTTTAAATGGTCTGTGTATCATGATACTAACCTTTTAGCCTCAACTCTCCAATGTTTAGCACATGTAAAGAAATCATTTTTGGAAAAAAAAACACCACAACATCAATAGAGATTATCGATAATAATTTTCTTATAATGATGTTTGGACATGAGGATTGAAAGGGACGAACCTACACAAAAAATCACGAAAATGTATTGAAATTCAAAAAAGTTGCGTGTAAGTGACAGCCCACATAACATTTGTAGGTTAAATGTCATGTCTAGGCAGAGACGAATTTCAATCGCGGTTGGGCCACAATGTTGCCGTTTCTCTCTTTGTAGCTCAGATTGATCTTGTTTATCAATCTGAGATTTCAATTTAAACAATATGGGATAATATTGTTAAGGTGAGTGGAGGAGGTTGTTTGTCAATTTTGGTATTTTAATTTTTGAGTCTTGTATCTCATCGGAATCCAGAATCATCATATAAAATAGCTTTGTTTCGTGATTTGCTTTTGTTATTGATCATGAATCTAAGATGGATAATAAATATAATAATTATTGTGCAGTGTGCTATGTGTCAAAAGTCAAAACACATTATCAACTAAAGGGAACCTAGTGTACATGGTACAGTGTGGTCAATTTATCTTGTCCACGTTTTAAACCTGTTTGGCTCGTCATATTTAATATCTTATCGAAGTGGACCAAAGAATATGTTGTAGGGTTACCTGCCAAGTTTTCATTTTGATATCAAAACCAATGATATACAGGGATTTAAAAAAGTTATTCACCCAACCGACTTTTTTTCAAATGGAAAAGGGAGTCGAGTGATACCCTCATTTTAAAGGTCTTTACATCCTTAATACACCCTGAAAGTTTCAGTTCGCTATTTTGTTCCAATTTTTCAATTTTAGGCCAGTATTATTTTCCAAAATGACACTCAATTGATGTTTTGACATCCTCAGCTGTAAATACTGTGTTGAGAAATGTAGAACGTGCTCCAATATTTTGTTTTGTTAGTTAAATCATCAAGGACACGAAGTACTATACATATGAATATTTATAATTTTAGTTTCAATTAAAGTTGAACAACATTTCAATCCCCAATTTATGAGAACGGTCCGCATTTCTCAACCAGTAGTGACAGATGAGAATGTCGCATTGTTATCAGTTATCACTTGATACGCCGATATCTGGAAAACAATGAATTAAGGCATAATAATACCTGTAATGGAGAAAAATTAGTGAATTATTTTTTTTATCGACTTGAATGAGTTTCACACCCAATATCAATTCTGTCAAATGAATAAAATAGAGATTGTCCGTTATTTGTAACCAATAATGTGTAAATCACGCCACGCACTACCTATGTATTTTTTTTGATTCCTTAATCAGATCCCAAATAGAACCTACATACCTAATTTGAATAAAATCCTTTGGAAAATAACAAAGCTATGTTAACATAATCTCACTAAGTTATTTTCTTTTTAATTTTTTGATCAAATCCCAAATAGAGCCTACATACCTAATTTTAACAAAATCCTTAGGAAAATAACAAAATTATGCAAACATAACCTAGCTACATAATATGTATTTTTTTTAATTCCTTAATCAGATCCCAAATAGAACCTACATTCCTAATTTGAGAAAAATCCTTTGGAAAATAACAGAACCATGTAGACATAACCTCACTAATATATTTTCTTTTTAATTTTTTGATCAAATCCCAAATAGAGCCTACATACCTAATTTGAACAAAATCCTTTGGAAAATATCAAAACTATGCAAACATAACCCAACTACCTATGTATTTTTATTTAATTCCTTAATCAGTAACGAATGCACAACAGAGCGATGCGAATAATACTACGCTGTAATAGATACACGCCGGTCAAATCGATGTTGAATGTTCTTATTATGTTGTCTGTCCGTCAAAAAATTGTGTTAAACGTACTTATATTTATTTTCAAGATCAGGAATAATTCAGTACCTCGATACATCTGTGATAAGACAAAACTTTTTAAAGATGTCCATAGTTACGAAACTTGCCAAAGAAATGATTTTATTTTAAATAACTCGTCTAGTTCAAAAACGCTCTCCAGCACTTTGTTTTATAAAGGCATTATGGAGTTTAACCGCCTACCGATAACAATCAAGGACTGTGACAATGTGGTAATCCTCAAAAGAACTGTCCGTCAATATGTTCTGGAGAAATTTGAAAAAATGTTATTGATTGTCAAATTTTAATTATTTATAATCATATTTTACTAATATACCCCACTTTTATTTGTTATATGTTTGTATATGATATATTTTTCATTTATATTCTATGTCATACTATTTATTACTTTTACCTTCTGTTTTTTGTATAGCAATTATGCTAAATAAACACATCATTTATTTTATTATTAAAATCCCAAATAGAACCTACATACCTAATTTGAATAAAATCTTCTGGAAAATAACAAAACTATGTAGTAAACATAACCTCACTAAGTTATTTTCTTTTGTATTTTTTGATCAAATCCCAAATAGAGCCTTCATACCTAATTTAAACAAAATCCTCTGAAAAATAACAAAACTATGCTCTCTTTAACGACATCTGGAAGCGTTACCGTTACATCGTTACATTTGCGTTACATTTTTCGCAGTTCACTCCCCATTGCCGACAAAATATCAGAACGCCGCAGAAGAAGTTTCGCTTAAAAAAAAAGACAAGATAAAACGAAAAAAAAAGTTCGTATAAACAGATTGAATTAATTCTCTTTTTTTAATTCAATTTATTTCAATTATTAAAAAATCATTGTTCAATATACATTTTTTCCTCGCATTTCTCTAAAAAAGTGTGCTTTCTCTTTATTTATCTTCGTTTGATAGGTTATTCTAGGAGTGAAAGTTGTTGTATTTTCACAATCTCGCACGATAAACAGACCATTATATAACTCGACTCAAACTCAAACAGGAATCACAAAACATACCAATAATAATAACCAGTTTCCAACAGAAACATAATGAACAAAAACTGTACAAGGAAAAATCCGGCCCTGGACGACACGCCAAACGTCAGCAATCCGCTGCCGCTGATGAAAAAATCTTCCACTCTAACCCGGAACGCAACTTGGGCCGATTGCGTCAATCGCCGTTTTCGCGAGTATTTGGTCAGTTTGAACTTTAGTTATTTATTGCGACGTTAATATTTTTCGTATGCAGAAAAAAAATTGTAGGGATACTTTTCAAGTCTAATTGATCATTTTGATGCAATAAAAAAATACGTGCAAGGAGGATATTTTGTTTTTTTTTAAATATTATTAAATATATAGAGTCAGAATATGGTCTTTTATACTGTATTATATCAATTACTATGAATTTGACATATAATTTATTGATTGATACAACTGCTTGTGGACGTGAGATTTTATCGTCCTGAGAAAACCCAAACCTCTTCTTGTTTTTCTAATCACTTATTCATACTCCCTGGCCTCGGACAATAAACAAAATTGAGAAAAACATGATCAAATAAGGTAACGGTAACGGTCGTTAGCTTACTAACTAAGCTCAAAACAGTAAGAACTGTCATACTTGTCCAATATCGTCACAGCATGTGAAGTTTAGACAGCACGCATCCAGTATGCGGAAAATGTAACGGAAACGGCACAGTGTTCTGAACTAAAACAGGTGTAGCTCCAGAAGACTTCTTTGAATTTTTTTCCCGGGACTATCTCAATCACGGCGAATGAAGAACTTTCATCACCCCACCTCTGACATACGCCACAGATCCCAAAAAAAGTCACTGAAATCCAGTAAATGACAAAAGCATTTCTTCAAAACAGCACTGCTCTGCACGATGACAAACGCCGCCGGGAAACGGAACCTCGAATATGGGAGATCACGATAATCCACACCCTTGTATAAAAAAAAAACGTTACGCATCAAGCTTCACAGGATCCCGGATACAAAACCGGCGAAGAGTTCTACCTTGTGGTATTCATATGGAGTTAGAAAATGAAACAGTCGGAAACATACAATGTCATTTTCAAAACTTCCCACCCTGAATAACGGGCCCCCACAAATCAAAATGAAAAATGCTCGGATCCGTCGCTGTTTTGAAAGAGAAACAATTTGCGCCTATTTTCAACTTTGCACCTTCACCACCTGAGCGGAGATGATGTACACCTCTAAAATGTTAAATGAGAAGAGGGATCGAGTGATATCTTATTTTGAAGACCATCTGACCCTGATTATAACTGCCGAAATTTAAGACTCTGTTGTCATTCCTGTTGATATGACAGCTTGTCAAAACATTCTTTTTATATATTTTCCTATAGTTAAACGCAGGAGTTTACTACTCCAAACTGAGAGGATGTGATGAGAGACAGAAGATCTTCAAAATGAGCACCGAGCGTTTTTGATCTGATTTTTTTGTGGATTCGTTATTCACGGTGAAAAATTTTCAAATTGACACCCTGTATAATGATGAAGAAGTCCCACTCAATTCCAAATGAATACCTGCCCAGTGCTAATCGTTTTCGTGGCCGCGCAAACACATTGTTTGCTACGAGACTCACGAGAGTGACGGACACAGTTTAAAACACCCTTGATGCTTAGATCGACAACTTGTATGTAGGTCGTTGAACATTTTCGTTTTCCACTGAATGCAGCAGAGCGGGGTCGCGGGCATTTGTTAGTAACGTTGGCGGTTATCGGGTTGGTTTCAAGCGCATGGTAGAGTCATCCTTCTATATTAAAGTCGGTGGTAGTACGAAACAGAGTTTTGATAAAACTGATGCGGACGGTCACTGGTATGGAAGTATTCTCCATAGAAGAATTATTAATCGTTCCAATTTGGACGAGGTGCTCTTTCCACTTTGAGTGAGGAGCTTGGTCTAGAACTCCATGAAGGGCGAAGCCTAGCAGGGGTCAAAGGACCCCTAAAATTTAAAATGGCATAAGGGGTCGAGTGATGATTCATTTTCAGAGTATCTTTATGTAGATTATAACCCCAAACTTCCACACTGCTTACAGGGGACAACTGAAGTTACCAACAAATTCAGTTTTCAAATGACCCCATAAGAAAAAATCTCGAATCTGGAGAATGTGATAGTCACCTGCTCCTGATCCTTTTCTTCCAATATCCATGGTCCTGGACAAGTTTGGTCTGAATATCGACGAACAAAGCATAGAATAGTGGGGTGGCGCATATCTTGCGATCGTTTCAAAACATTTTCTTCGTTACTTCAATTAACCACTGTGATGGCTTTGTAGATAGAAGCAGTGTTAAACTCGGGGTTTATAAAAATACCTTTAAAATAAGTTATCATCGTATCGAACTCCTCATGCCATTTGAAATTTTGGGGATCTTTATCCAAGGATTTTATCTTAAATATTATGAGGCATCCAAAACTACCTCCTTTTTTATTGGCGACTCTGTATAGAAGAAAGGCTGGGAATTTTGGTGGTCCGATAACAGAATAACTGCAGAAACCTAGATAACGACCAAATAAAATCGGAAATTTCGGAAAATTCTGTAACTGCATTAGGGACATGATTATTCGCCAGACAATACTATAGATACGATAAAAGAGCCTTAGAGATGACACGATCATGTTTATGCTCCACTGAAGGGATTCATTATGTGGTTATGATTTTGAACAGTTCCAATCAATTAATCTCTCGTGCAAAATTGGATACTTCAGCAGTCTGTAAGTTTTGAGAAGTTTTAGTAGCATTGATTCTCAATCATTTTCAATAGAATTGTCTTTTGACCACTTCGTAGAACATGAGACAAAAATTTGTTCCAGAAATATTCTTGGTAGCCTAGCGGCCCCAGGAAAATTTGAGCTAATCAAGAACACACAAAAAAATTGGGAAAAAACTGATTACGTGACCATGCTTGTGGGTGGAAACGATTCTCCCTTTTATGTCAATTGTTTCAATATTTTTTCGTCTGTGAAATGACGTACGCACGTTCCGTTCATGATAACGAATGCTCAAAGAAATTAGATTTTTTTCAGGCGAAATATCAGTTCTTCAGGATGCTAACTTCATTCTATTGAGAGCGGAAGCGGCACAGCTTACTCATGTCCAGATTTTCAGCTAGTACTTACAGCACTTGGAATGTTTTCTGAGTTGCGCAGTTTGAGAGAACTTGTGGATCTTCTTTAACATTTCTGGCGTGGTGACCGCATCGTTTAAACTATCGAGGATTGCCTCTATAATCAGTTCTGGGTGTTTTCTCTATACTCGGGCTGTCAAACATTCGGAGAAATAAAACAAGTTCATGAACGTATAAAGCCAGTGGACACCCATTCGCCTAGAGGTTTTCTCAACGCATACAAAATAATAGCGTGTAAGATTTTTATGGGGGGTAGCTGGTTGATTAAGTTGATTTAAGCTTATTCCGCCCGAGTATAGATGTCAACAATGTGCCATTGTTCAATATCAAATGGTTGATTTACTACTTTCAGTGACGACTCCACAATTCTGTGGCAATGTCCAGAGAAGTAGGGATTTACAGCTCTTCCAGATCATCAGGTGGCAAAATTTCTTGGCCTGATTTTATTGATAGAGGGTTACGTGTTACGTTTCGAAAGTCACATCCTAAAATGGAGTGGCAAAGTCATCTGGCTGTTATGCACTCAGAACAGTCATCTGGAAACTGGGGCCACAACTGGGCAGAAGAGGAAAAGGGATATAAGATATAATATAGGAAAAAGTCGTAACAGATGTTCCACCACTTGCCAACCAAGATGATGAACTTGAAAAAATTGAATGGATTGTATCTGTTTTTCTGAAGAAAAGTCTTATTCCTCGATAAAAGAGAATTAGTTAAACATTATTGTGAAGAGAAGTCGTCCATACAATCTTGGTACTGTACCAGCTTTGTAGCTGAGTACTTCCTAGACTGAGGCAAAAAATCGTAAATTTTCAGTGATCTTATACTGAAGACGCAGTGTCCCAATACTCTAGACTGATCCAACATCCCACCAACTATTTAGTTGAGCAACAAGAACTTCGAAAAGTAGTGATAGTGGCTTTAACTTGAACTCTTTGCATTTTGGTCAAAGTTTTTTTGAGTAGGCTGTATGTCACTCGGATCCAATCTTTACCAATTGGCTGGCTCCAGAAAAGTCCTACTCCAATTTGAACTATAAATATCTGCCCATGTCTTGAATGAATAGTAATCTCCAATACCGTAATTCAGAACTGGAAAATCAATCCGACAAGATCAAAGAAATCATCTTCTGCTCTCGAATTCCATAAATAATTTAACGATATAAGAGGATTTCTCGGCTTTCTCTGGTATTATATAAAAATCCTTACATATAAATATAAGTTGTCTGATAATAAAAAATCTGGTTTACTTGACCTTTCTCAAATTTATTTTATAAATTGGCCTTTCAAACACCTGGCAACTTTCCATGGGACTACTGTATTATGTATCATGATAAGTTTTGATATCTCTATATATCTCCAATGTAATAAATCAGCGCAAATGTGAAGACTTTTTGATTCAATTTTAACGATAATGAACTCTACTATCACCCCTTCAAATTTGTCAAAATACAATATTGCTGATACTGTCAACAAAACAAGAAAAAACAATTCGGAAGTTTACGTAGCCCTTTAGAACAGACACATTTTGTAAACAAGATTTTATAATTGAATATATCCGTCTTTGCGTGCTTCTTTCCAATTGCGAGCTTTTTTCCAATTAATTATCGATGCCCATCTTCAAGAAAAATTGAAACTGAAAGCAGACTAATTAAAACTCAATTAGTTTCAGGCCGATAGATATTGAATTTTAAAGCGGTTCATTGTTGAAAGGGTATATGAAGTTGGAACTTTTTCCATCGAGTTTTTTTTAACATACAAAGCGATGATATTTGGGGGCGTTTAAATTCACCACGCGAACAATTTTTGCGAATTCAAGATAAGATTCACATTTTTTGTACGACTCTCAAATTAGGGACGATCTAGAAGAATTCATTCATTCCAGCCGTCATGAATCTTTTGGTCGTTATTGTCTACCACATCAAAACCACGTGTTAAATGTACTGACGTTAGTACATTTAATACGCTTCAGTAGACTTAATTTAATCGTACTGATTGCGTATCCCTTTTAAGAAGTTGTGCATCATGTTCGAATGAGTTATGGAAAGTTTTGATGACATAGTAGTATATTTTTAAATAGCAATAAAGGAATAAAACGATCATGTGAAGTGAGTATTTGGCATCTAGTCGAATTATAGCTGAGCGTTTTGATACTTTGACCTAGAAAAGACCACTGTTTTTTGATTTCAGCATTCAAATTTCATTCATTGACAAGATAGAATTTTCAACATGAATATTCCATGAAATATTTTTAATACCATGTATGTACATATCTATTTTTTCACAAACATGATTTTTCTCAACCTTCCTTATGAAAGTTAGAAAACAAGTATTTCTTCGAATTTATAGAATATTTTTTCTTCGATCAACATTTTATTTGCTGTATTTTCTAAATTTGAAAATCCAGTGGATGTCCAGAATTATTGAAAAGCATCGCTTTTTTACAATTTGAGATTCAAAATAAAACCAGGAAAAAAATTGAGTTCAACAAGAACTCTTTATATTTATTTGATACCGGAGCTACAAACTTGTTTGTGTGTTCTGTAACGCATATTTAACTGAAAATTCTATGTCCTGGATAAATTTGAAAAAATCTATCGTCTGAAATATTTCACTCAAGTGAATGTTTTCGCCATAAAATTAAAAATTATCAAACTGAAAAGTGACTCATGATAGCAGTCACGGAAAGTTAGTTCAAGTCACTAGAGGGAATTGCATTTGATTTTGGACCGTGAGAATACGCTACATAGCAAGCAAATTAATACAGGCTCTTTATCAAAACCAGTGAGTGGCCAACTCTCATCTAATAATTTTTTTTTTTTGGAAATTTCAGGAAGTTTTTTTCATTGTGAAATAATCTGCTTTTTCCGTCAAAACTTCAATGTCGGAGTCCTCGATTCACTAGACTACACATAAAATAGCACAATGAACCCAAAGAAACCAATATAGATTCCAATTTACCGGCTTCACTTGACTCGTGATGCGAATTCAAAGGTTCAGACACTGCAGCACTAATAATTGTCGAAATATACTCTAACAACAATCATCAAAACGAGAGGAGAGTCTGTATTTCACGTCCGATGATCAATCAGCTGATCGTCTACACACGCGGATTTCTACTAAATCAAAAATGCAATGATTAGACAGTTTTAAAGTTAAGGAAACACGTAGATGGTAACGTAATACGTGAATGCATAAAATTCACGTTTACGTAATGGTCAAAGAGCAAGTAAAAGTGTGACAAATGCCGTACGTGAATCGTGGAGGTTGAGTTAACCTAATTTGTTGTATTCAAATATAGTTTTGCGAATTGTGAAAGTAGGACAAAAAAGATTTTGTGTTGATTTGTTAACTGAATTTTGTAGCAAGATTAAAATACGTTCGAAATCAATTCGTTGACAGATAATTCAAGATCGGACTACGAATGGGGGATAATGTGCAATACGTAAAAACACGCAAGGTTACGTATGTCCGTGAACGCAAACGTGAGAAAAATCGAAGTGCGCTTGTCCAGATGTCAATTACCATGTTAACGTATACGTAAATGGAAGCACTTCATCTGCCTTTCAATCAAGAATCTACGCAGAAATATGTAAGGTTTACATTCAATTTGTTCTCGAATTGAAACTGACAAATTTCCGCTTTGCAAACGAGAATCATATGTTACCATCTACATTGAATTTGTGTTTATAGATACGCTAACGCCGAATTCAATGTGAATGGTATGTGAATCAGGCAATAATACACTCCATGACATTCCAGACGTTCCCGACAAAAGCTGTGATTCGGTGTTAACGATCGCGAATTGGAAGTTGCTGAATCACAAGGCGCTTTCGGAAACACACTCCTGCTGGAGACTTTCTGGAAACTTCAGATATTTCTCGAGCATACTGGATAAATTGTGGTGACATAACTAGAAGTTAACTCAACAGGATCTCTTGTATCCAGAATTTATAGTTCAAAATGTAGTGTGTGTGCTCATGTAGTGAATAATAATATTACTGCTCATGTGAGCTGGATAATTGAAATTCAGTACTCTTTTCAAACTTTGCCAAACCGCTTCTAAGAAGAAGCAGAGCATTTGTCTAAAATCTAAAACAGCCTTTCTTCTGTGCACTCTCTATTACAACATCTCAATCCAGTAATCAAGACAGATTATCTTGAGATCAGTTTACACAGCCCGTCCTCAATTCAATTCGCTCCATTACTCCATCAGAATGAAGCCGTGTTAGACTGGATAATCATTTTGTATCGACGTGCTCATTCGGATCTCATAGACATTACTTGAGATACTTGAGTCTATTTGATGAATATAAAATCATCTAAAAGTAAACATGGTTACGTTGTTGACAAGCAAACGGTAAACATTACCAAGCAAGCTATTTGTTTTCCCATGTAAGCAATTAATTTTGAGAACAGTGTAACAAACAAGCTGATTGAAACTCATCCGTATGCCAGGACACGAGCCTAATTTGCTAGTTGAACTGGCCATTACTTGCACAATCCAAATTTATACAGGCAGCAACGACCATGTTACATTGTTTGCGTTAGTTTGGGCTAGTTTGGAATGACTGAATCGCTATGGGTTATGTGTGTCTTTTCCATCAGACTAATAGTTGTTTAATTCTAATTGAAATTGACAAAATATTGTTACACCAGTTGGTTTGATAGCTTGTTATATTGTGTATTGTTGCACAGACAATAATTCTTAGTGAATTTTCTTCGAAGGTCTTCCAGATTGGCTAGAACTGTTCAACTAAATAAATTGACATGATTCTCTAGGGGACAATTACAAGATCGAAAACTGAGAAAATGCATGGCCAAGTTCTGCGAGAGGCAGTAAAAGAAATTGATAAATCAGAGTCAAGAGAGTGGTTGAAGTCTGGCGAATTGAATTCAGAAATGGAGGGACTGATAACAGCATGCCAGGAACGAGCGGTGACCACAAACTACATGGAAACTGATATTCTTAGTTCTGGATATGACCCCGAATCTCATTCGGCTAGAAATTGGAAGTTTTTCATATTTTAGCGGATTATTTCTTGTGGAGAGAAATTATTATCGCCATCATCAGATCACGGTCCATTTGCACATACCAAATTCTCGATGGGTGTGCCATACTGTCACAATAAGGGCTTGTGGGGTCTTCAACTGTACCATACCCTTATTGCGCGCTAGGGACGTAGCACTCAGACAGAAGGGAAACTCGTGTCACTTCACAACATCTCTATTTTTTTTGAAGGGCAACAATTACAGCCGAGGGATCAGCATGGGCCGATGGCTCGAGAGGGAAAATAGGAAATCTTGCCAAGCTAGAAGCTTGACTGACACTACTTTTCCCTCCTCCCGAACCATCGTTCCGTGGCCGAATTTATATAAAAAAAACTGTTGGGTCAGCATTGTAGGTCATGCGTCATAACATCATCGTAACATAAATGAGTGGATTTATTCAGCGTACTCTCCACCCCATTATTACGATGACATATGCCCCTTCCCCGCGAGCATTGGCCCCCAATGCTAACTGACAACATGCTCCATCCCCTTACAAAACATGACTTAAAACAATAATAAACTTGCTCCGGTCCTGCATGTGTTACATTATGTCAATCTGCTGAGTATGGTTTTGTCCCTGACCATCACCAACAGCAAAACATCTACAATTGCAATCTATTGTCAGCGGTCACCGTTTCCCCAATTTCTGATCTTCGCTGACGGTGCGAAGATTTGCTGGCTGGCTCATCAGGGTTTTGCAATTGCAGCTTGACTTTGTTGGTGGCGTTTCGTAAGTATGGGACTACAGGGTGACACCTGACATTCCTACTCAGTCCGGAGTGACCTGTATTCCCGATCATGAAACCATACTCTTCAGCTGGGTATCGGGGGACCCGAAGCAGACATTGAATGCTCTATGAAAGAAACAAAAAAAAAATACATGGATATCTCAAAATAATAAAAACACAATATATACAAACACCAGGAGGTTGGTAGTGTCAGTCAAGCTTCCTATCACAGTGGTTTCCCTCGGTGCTGTGGTACTTCTTGGACTCGTTCAGACCCCGTTCTGGTACGCCATCCTCAATTCTGGGCCGTCGATCATCCTGTACTCACTCTGTACACTATACACGCTTGGCGTGCGAGAGATGATCGTTATGTGCCTCCACCAAATGTCACAATAAGGGCTTGTGGGGTCTTCAACTATACCCTACCCTTATTGCGCGCTAGGGACGTAGCACTCAGACAGAAGGGAAACTCGTGTCACTTCACAACATCTCTATTTTCTTTGAAGGTCAACAATTACAGCCGGGGGATCAGCATGGGCCGATGGCTCGAGAGGGAAAATAGGAATTCTTGCCAAGCTAGAAGCTTGACTGACACTACTTTTCCCTCCTCCCGAACCATCGTTCCGTGGCCGAATTTATATAAAAAAACTGTTGGGTCAGCATTGTTTGTAGGTCATGCGTCATAACATCATCGTAACATAAATGAGTGGATTTATTCAGCGTACTTTCCACCCCATTATTACGATGACAATAACATCATTGAACATCAATTTATAGTTTATAGAGCAAGATCCGGAGTTTTAGAAGGACATGATATGGATCGAACTCTTCTTATCATCAATCTCTGACAAAAATGTTGATTCCCGTATACGATTATCACAGCAAGAAAGATTGAAGTTTGATTCGGTTGACGCCCGAATCAAACTTCAACTTTGTCATTTTCATTGATACCTTTTTTTGATAGTGATGGATTGATTTTTATTCATTTTTCATCGCCGTGGTACAAAAATCACGCAAATTCATAAATAAATGAATCAAATGTGAACCTTTGAAGTTTGGCTCGTGTGCTAAACTTTGCCATTTTCACCAATTCAAAAACCATTCTTACCAAACAATGGCCATTCAATCTTTATTCATTTTTCCAGACAGTAACACAAGAATCAGGTTCAGGAATAAATGAAGAAACTATGAACGATTAGAGTCTTGCTCGGTCACCAAACAAAACTGGTCCAGAATGGAGTTGCTGTTGCTAGTCCGGCAACGACTAACGTTGGGACAATCTGAGGATTCTGATATCTACAAAAAATTTCTCTGCTAGCTAGTTGTATGCTATAGAGTGGAAACAAGAGGGGGACCAAATGGCTACCAAATGAAAGAAAAGCTTGCCACCACTGGATTGTGTAGTACCAGATGATTTTTTTTTCACGAACCTCGCTTATGATTAGCAGTCTAAGCCTATTGCACCAAGACCGGCAGGTGCAGAAGATTACGTTTATTCATTCATAGTATTGGGACACAAACGTGAAAGATGGTTCCACAGTTAAGCTGCTGTTGGTAGTCTGGAAAAAAAACGATAAGTGGTACTATTCGACACCTACAAGACAATTTTCTGCATGCTTGGTGGCGAATGTTGATGAGCTACACTAGCAGATATTAAGTGGATACTAAAGAACCTCCCAATGAAAACAACCAGGGTTTGATGGGTACCAAATGGAGAACATGTATGCCAGCTCTGGATTGTGCAGTAGCAGATAAATTTTCTGTAGGAACCTTGCTCCTGGGGAATACCTAGTTGGGAGCAATACCTCAAAGCTCGAGGTTCTTGGGAGTTCTGATTGAACGGTAAGAAAAGTTAAGATCCCACTTTTTTTCACAATCTTTCGGGATATGATCAGCACTTTCTTCAAACGTTGATGTTGATCAATGTTTTTGCTGGACTTATGGTGTTGTGAATGTCGGATTTCAATGGCTATTCTAGAATGGAGTTTGTGTCAATTTCACAAGGACTGGTTCTCAGTAAATAAAAATATAAAAAAACAAGTTCTCCAGGCGGCGAGGCACAGATAACAGAAAATTAACACAACAGATAACAGTCAGAAAACATTCGTGAAAAATAAAGGCGTGTGTGTACGAAGATTATAGCGAGACATAGCATGTGGATATACAGAAAATTTCCAACGACGCGACGTAGGGTGAGTTGTTGGGAAAACCGACGAGATCAGCTTGCGCTCTGACGAGATAAGAAAACGGAAGAACATACGGAGAGCGAGAAAAATGTGTTGATACGTCACGGGTACCCGATGAAACTCCTGAAACCTTTTTCAACTATTTCCTTCCGTCACTATCTCAAGGACGATGAATAAACAAAACTATCAAGATAACAGAACGAGACTTCGAAAACCTTGTTTGAATTTTTATCCTGGTAAAGTGTTCGGTTCCCCTGAAATAACGATAATAAGATTGGAAAACCCCAGAAACACAAAAAAGTAATTCGAGGAAAGTCCGTCAAACAAGTCCCCTCATCAATCGTCAGAAATAAGGAAATTAGATCCACAGAAAATTCCCTGATGTCCAATCAGCGAAAAGAAGTTTTCGCAGAGACAATCCTGGTTGTACAAAGCAGTCGGCTTTGTAAAACTGCACCCTGTCCGAGAAATATCACTACAAAAAAATGTCCAATCCCGTTGATCAATTCACTAAAACGCGGATAACTTGAGAGAATTGCAGTGATGGAAACGGGTGAAATACGTTAAGGTGGGGGCGCAGTACGATAAAATTTTGCATTATGCCTGGCTGGTAGGTTGATATTCTTCTTTGATTGATTGATAGAAAAGCAAGATAGACTTTGGACAGTATTCAACAGCGCATTATGACGTGTTGCACGGAAAACGATATTTTGGAGAGAATACGGAGTTTCGGAATCAATGATCCGCATAGTGGTGTAAAGGAGAGAGTTATTGGATGATGTTTTGCATCGAATTAAGCCCCGAATTTTCACTTCCTCTAGCTCCTGAGTGCACAGCACGAACCTCCCGAGACATAGTCGACACTTGTATAAAAATTGTTGTACTCTCAAACTATAATCATAGTATAATAAACAACAAGTAGCGACAGCTCCATATATCTGGGGTCAATTTTCGTTCTGTCTCAATGACATAAATTCGCCTCATTTATACCCTGCTAACATTTTGTAATGTAAAACTGTTTTCTAAATCAAGACTTTGAAACTTCGCATTAATCTTTAGACATACTGCATAGTGGGTGATCGTATTGTATAACTTGATAGATAATTCACCTATGTATCAGTATCATTGAAGTCATGAAATCGGCTACTGTATGGTTTCATTTTACATTTCATAAGGTTAGCAGTGTATAAATGAGGCGAATTTCTGTCATTGAGACAGACGAAATTTGACCACCTTTAGGTATATGGAGCTGTCGCTACTTGTTGTTTATTATACTATGCTATAATATGTATAGTTAAAAAGCCAAGAATGTCGAAACCAAAAAAGACAATAAAAATTGCTTGTGTTGTTCACAAATCATGACTACGATGGAAAACATGAAGCGATAAACCGTTTGTCGTTTCAAATTTTACTTCACGTTTAACGCGTGCCTATATCCATAAGAAAGGCGGAGTTAATTTTCTTCTGCCATCAACTCAGGCTGAAGTTGTACGTACTTGATGTTTGATATCGTAATTTTGCTGCTTTTTGAGGTCTTTATGATATTTTTTAGTTGATTTTGGACTAATCATTAAGTCTACGTGACGTCACATGCGTATCGGCGTGTATGTGTATCGTGGATGAAACGGACTGACTTGATGAGAATAATGACGCCTGTCCACGCAGTTAACCATTATTGTACTGGAAAATCGATGAAAATGTACTACATCTCTTTGTTTTGAACTGAAATAGCAGTACCATCATTATTGTACAAGATTTGGGTACACACCTGAAAAAGCAAAAATGCTTCTCTGCCCTAGTGCGTTTTTAAACAGCGCACCTGTTCCAAAATTCAAAAAAGCCCACAAATGGGGTTGTTCTTCTCACTGATAGTGCAAGGCGCATGCGTTCTAATCAGGGCAACTGACAAGCAGTGCCGCGTTCACGAGCGTGCTTCTATCCTTGTCTAGCTAAAAGTAGAACAAGATGAAGCATAACGACTGTCGTGCAACGTGAACGCGGAAAAGATGTCAAAAATGTAACTTTTGCTTATACTGAAATGGCGGTTCTTGATTTATATCATTTCAAGTGCACGTACTAGCTTTTTATTTATGTATCACTGTATCTACATATATGTTACTCTTCATAAAACACAATAAACTCACTCAAACTTGGCACTGACACTGACAGTATTTTGGAGGTTATAAAATATTGTCACATGTCATAATTCAAAATGAAATCTGCCAAGAATTTTGACATTTACAGCCACCAGTTGCACTGACATATGCGCATGCGCGGCTCGAGAAAAACAACCCTATTCAGACGGTGGGCTTCGTTCTTTTTCTGTCTACGATGAATCCTGTTAAGACTGAATTAACGCCATCAAAAATGAACTCAGTACTAATCATTAGAGGTGTGAGACACAGAAGAAAGTCCGTTTACCGGAATCTTGACTACTTTGAGTAACCATCTGGTATCAAATTGCATGATTTATGATCAATCTCATAACCACTTCACCTCAGATACTAACTCACTTTTTACTGTATGAGATTTTAGGCTCCGATCAGAATTAACCGTAGGTGGGCTATTATTATTACTACTAATCATTATTTTTGTTCAAACGTGCATCGTAGGTCGTTTGCTAAACCATTTTCTAATGTGTCGGACGCAATCAAGACTTTTTTGAATCGTAAATCGACAAAATATGTCACGTCATTGACAGAGCTTGAAATAGTTATTTTCCTAACAAGTGCGGAAAAGACACTTTCCGCATGAGTTAGGAACATTATTTTTTCTACGAACGTGCTTAAATAGCCACTTTCCCGCACGCATTTGTGACGTTTCCGTGCGGGAAAAAAAATGAAAAAGCACTAGAGCGGGACAAAAAAATGAAAAGCACTAGTGCGGGAAGGTCTAGTTTTCCGAAACAAAATGCGTGCGGGAAAGTGGCTATTCAAGCACGTTCGTAGAAAAATATAAGATCTGAACAAATGACAAATAAGAAAAACTCCCACCTATTTTTTTTCAAAAAATCGATTCTCAATATATCTGTTTACTGTCGGAAAACCATTTCGCATAAGTCTCATGAAGCTTTATCAAATATGCAAGCTTTCACGTATACTTCAATATTCGCGCAATTTTCCATCACTTTCACGAACATTTTATCGGAGTAAAAATTGAAATAAAAAAATTGATTTGTTTTTTTATGTGTGAACCATTCGAGCAAGACTTTGTATTTTTATTTTATCATTTTCTGAATGCCTGTGTAGAATGAACCGACAAACATAAGAAGTTTCGTGACAATTTGTTTCATGAGACAATCACGTCGTTTGCAACATGGAGCTGCTTCCGGTTTCCATGTCAATTCCATGGAGAGTTTCCGGGATTATTTGCCGGTTTTGATTCCTCAGGGATGCTTTGCAGTTCACTGAATTTTACATGAGTATGCCAATTTATGGCATTAAAAAATAGTGTTTGGTGAAAAACCAGTTATGAGCTCAACAGGATTTGAGTTTCTACCGTTGTCAATGTCTGGATATTGAAATCGAATAACATACTTCAATTTTTAATGCGACAGGGTGATGAAATGTTAATTTGCGTTGACATAGCAAAAACGGGACAACTTGTAGGTCAAGAGGTTAATGAAATGAATTGTCAATAAAATGAATTTTCATAATAATCCGGCGACGCTGAAACTATCAAAAATGTTCACATTCAGCTTTCTTTTTCCAGATGATAACTCAATTCTTTAATTTGTATTGAGACTTGGCCAAAAAAGTGCTTTATTTGTGGTGCAAGTTTTCTTCATACCTATAAAAGATAATCCTGTTTTTCATTCGAAACTGCTGTTCTCAAATATTGTCATCGTTAGCAGATGATTTCGTCCTTCTCTTATGAAAGAAAATGTTCATTTGAGATTTGTTTTTAACGAAAACTCATTTCGTTCAAAGACTCAAACTGACTGAACGTCGCATTGAAAAGTTTGTAACGAAGTTCCAGGATTCGGTGCATCCCAATCTACCATTTTAACATCAACATTTTCCAAAACCTTCGTTATCAACTGTCCTCTGATTAAAACAAGTTATAATCCCATCAAGCAGCGCACCAGACTCAGGTATCAACGAAAATTCATACGATTCTCCCACTCGAGTGAAGGGAAAGAACCGCTTTTACCTGAGGGAAACTCAATTTGGAATCAAGAGCACTTGACCGTCAGCGACCACCCGTACAAGTCTTATCAGAATTATTGGATTCTTCCAGAGATTTTTGTACTTCGTCACGGTAGTTGAACGACGCTGTGAGAAAGAAACTGATCCTTGTGATCTTTTTTTCCATTTCAGATGTTTCATTGCTTCATTTTATCACCGTGAATTCAGAAAAACGGAACTTTTGCAGGGAAGGTCAAATTTTCATGGATCTTCAGAACCGCGTTTTTATTGTCAAAGTTTGTGCATGCACCGTTATTGAGAGAGTTTCAAATTTCTGTTCAAAAAAGTCTTCTGGTTTGCACCATTTTTTTCTTATATTTTCATTTCACCTGCTTTATCTAAAGAATATAAAATTCTCAGAAAAAGTCAGTGGCGCTCATTTTTAGTCAATATTATTCTTGACGTCATTGGACGCCATTGGATTTCATAATCAACATCTTGTTGATGGTGATTGAGTGTCTTGTTACATCGAAAAATTCTGCAAAAATTCAATAAATTCGGCAAAAGGATCTTTGAGATATCAATAATATTTCGATTTTTTTCTTAGCCTTCCACACCCTGTATCTCAAAAACCAGAATATAGGATACGTTGATGATTTCAGGAAAAAGTGTCATGACTTAAAAAAAAGCAGTTCTGCAGAATAGCGATTTGAAGTTTTGTTCTTATTGAATATTCACGTTCGTGACAATATTGATGTGAAATATTCAGTTTTGAGATTATTGGGCAGTAGTTAACATACAGTTCCTTATGAAAATTTTTTGTATTGTCATTAGACATAAGAAATAAAAGAAAAACTTATTTTTTCCCAGATGTGTCACTTTTCCTAAAAAAAATTATATCATAGACGACACAAATAAAAATTAGACGGTTTTCTGGAAAAATAATACGTATTTCAAATGATACTTGTTGGTCTATGTCACTTTTCATGAAATAACCAGGACCCTATGCGATCATTTACAACGATACTTCTTTGGATATGACGTTTCAAATGAAAATGTTCGACACTTACCTGACTAAGTTCAAAGCACTCCTGAATTTTGATATTTTTCCAGAGACGCCCTAGAATATTTTTTAGAATGACAAAATGACACTTGTTCCATCTCTTAACAATCGTGACAGTTTCACTGATGACGTTTTTCCAGATACGGTGTGTCCACTCTGAAGTCGCCCACCCTGTATTAGGTATCGATGATTTTTTGTTAAAAACACACATTCTGGGATTTTATTAACATCTTTACTGTGAATTAGGTGAATTAGAACGTACAGGAAGATTCAATGAGCAGTATAAGTATTAAATTAACAAATTAACAAAAAAAAATAACCAAAACAGTAAATTTTTTTTTTTTTTTTTTTAATGTGAACAGGGAGGTTTTTGGTCATTCTGATTGAGACTCCAATGTCAGTTTTTTTCTAAAAAATCCCCTTATACGATTTTCTGAAATTTTATCCACTTTGAGCCCCCATAATCACTCAAAAGTACAACAAACAAAAAAAAATGAAAGTCGGTTAATAAACAAACATGTTACAGGGGTGGGACACTTCAGAGTGGACACCCTGTATAAATGAATGTGTAATTTTGAATCATTTTTTACTTCAACTGAAAATACTTTTCAACTTGTGTCACTTTTCTCGATAACCATCGTCATGTTTATTAGACTTTTTCTACTTCAATTCGATTCAGAAATGCATCTTTGAAATAACTGCCAATCATTAAGTAACACCCTGTATATTTGAACGATTTTGAAATAGACAGAGCTGTAATAGTGATGTCCTTTTCTTGTACACTCGCAACTGTACCTTCTCCCAGTTCAATTTCTGGAATAACGTTAAACGTTACATCCAAATCTCACATTTTTTTCATCCTGGAAATCTACAGAACGAATACAAATTTACAAAAAGTCTAAATCTTTGGTAATTTTACAATGTTTGTCATGTTTTATTTTTTTTTGTTGTATAAGGATATTGGGAATAAACATGTTTTTAAATCTTGCCTATTTAAATAAAAACAATTGCGAAAAAAAGAATTCTTCCAGTGGACAGCCGGAATGTGAACAAAATCAAGCATATGGATATGTTACAGTAAATGTTAGAAATTCAGTGAAAGCTAGCTCTCACTAGTTGATGCTAGCAATTACTTGATCCGTTAGAAAATGTTAAATTTTGAGGAATATTGTACACTTTTACTAGTGAATGTTGGAGAAACTTTATCAAATCAACTTTTACGGAAAGCAGTTAGGAAAAGTACTTTTTAAAACTTATTTACGCCTTTTAACTAACCCAAGGTGCACGGGGCACAAAATGATGTCGCTCACGCGACATCAAGATTTTTGCCAAACCCAAACTAACCCAAACTAACCCAGACTAACCCCCACTGAGAATACTTAAGTATTTTCCATAATACGGTATCTGAACAATGTTCACATTGTACACCTGCGATTCATAACTCTCGTATTTTACAGAGCGTCTAATCTGTCGGCAAATTCCAACTCGAACCAACAAGGATATTTATAATTACGATATTAATTTTCAGTGTTGCAGCTTTCACTAGAACAGTTACGTGAATGCTAACAATTACTAGTAAAAGTATGATGAAGTCGATCGAATTCAACTTTCACTAGCTAAATGTTTCCAAATCAGGAAAAGCTCACTTTTCCTAGTAACAGTTAGCTTTTACTGATTACCAGGTTTTACTGTGACAGATATACAAGTCTGTTAAGAAAAATAACTCAAAATTTGGACGTTACGTGCTTACATCCCTAATATACACGGTGTTCCATTATTAATTAATTATAAGAAGTATTGTAATGTTTTTCTCTATAGAAATCACTTGTTCGTTGTTAACTAATTTATTTACACTCACTATTTATGAACACATACTCAACACTAATTTGTATTCACGATTATCTATGTTTTGTAACTGTTCATTAACAATATACAGGGTGTTTAATTATTATTGCGAAAAAATTTAGTATGAGTTTCCCTGCCTGAAAATGAGAAGAAAACTTCCCTTAACACGTATCCGGGAATGGTTTATCACAGAGCTACAGGGTGTTGAAGTTTTATTTTTATTTTGGTTTTTTTTTAATAATATTTGAAGCAATGCCGACACAACCACTATTTAGATAAAAATTGGTGTTTGGGGGTTTTTGTCGTGCGAAATTCGAATTTGATCTTAGTATGGCTCTAACTTGTAGAGGGCGATACCTACAATTATTTTTCCAATCATTAACAGCCATAACTTTTTTGGACGTACCTCTATAACATTTTTAAGCGAAAAAACTGATTTATTTGTATTTTTTTCGCGGAAAAAGTATACCTGTCAAGAGTCGCTACGAGCAACCGTTTTCGAGATATTCGGATTTGAATTAATTAATACATCTGATTTTGAAATACTGGCGAAGGTAGAGTGATGAAATATTCCGTATGATTGCAACATATTTTTACTCAAAAGATAAAATTCAACCAATGAGTGATCTGAACAACAGTTTTTATTGAAATATAGAAAAAAATGGAAAAAATGAAAAAGTGAAAAAATTCAATATCCGCTGTACCTTTGTAGCGGATAATTTTCGGACACATGTTCATGGGAAGTTTTCTCCCTATTGCTTTTTTTCTTGAAAAAATGCAGGACCTTGCTTGACCATTATCTCAAAATCACATGTACTTTTTATTTCAAATCAAAATATCGAGAATGGTTGCGCTCGTCGACTTTTAACAACTATACTTTTCCTGCGTAAAAATGATAAAGAAATGTGTTTTTTTATTAAAAAATATAATACAGGCACTTTCAAAAAAGTTACGGCTGTTATAATAGGAAAAATGAGTGTAGGTGGCGCCCTCTACAAGTAAGAGCCATACTAAGATCAAATTCGAATTTCGCATGACAAAAAAACCCCAAACAGCAATTTTCATCGGAAGATAGATATTAGTGCAAATACTATCTGAAGAAAACAAAATAAAAATTAAACTTCAACATCCTGTAGCTCTGTAAGGGAGCATTTCCGGACACATGTTCAAAGGACGTTTAAGCGGGAAAATTCCATCTGAATTTCTATAATAATGAAACACCCTGTATCATTCATTGCATGATTATATCTTCGGATACGTATGATCTAGAAAGCTCTGGCAGTTATTGGTTTTGCTCGATACGTCCGAGAGGCATTGGAGGACAAATACCGGCAAGGTTTGAGGCGATATGGTCCGTGTATGATAACTCATAGCCCTACGTTTCAAAGGGGTTTTGATATTTTTGTTTCACAAATAAACTACTTTTAAGACTCAAATTATGTCAGCTCCAATAGTTGGCATCAATTCATCATCAGGGTGTGTCGTAAAAATCTAGAAATAGTTTGATATTAAAAAAAAATAAGAAGGGATTCTTTATTGACCTCATTATGTCATTACTACAGTAATATCGTAGATTTGATTCTGTCATGAAGAGATAAATTTATGATCAGTTCTCTATTATTGTTGATTTAGTTTTCTTTTGAAAGGTGAAAATGAATGATTGCCGTGATGAAGCTCTTCAAGTCGAACATCTCCCTTATGATTCACGAAGTGAGTTTGATGCTGAAGACTATAATTGAAGCCAATCACTAGAACAACTATCAATAATTATCAGCAAATAAGAGAAACACCGCATTGACAAAAGATATCCTAATCAAAAACTCACTCACATCTCATGATTGATAAATTGACTATATCCTTGCAAAATCTCGAAGGCACATCAAATCTTGTCTTTCTCAGTTCGAGATAAATTATTCGGAAACAGCGTTATAGAGAAGGATGCGAAAGTTGATTAATTTTCTGCATAGAAATCTTGTGTGATTGATGTTGTGCCATGAGGGGTTTATAAATTTACTGTCTCACTAAAGAGTTTGAGATTTTTAAAGTATGGTTCTTGGTGATTGTGAATGGTTGAAATCATGGTAAGAATTTGGTTTGGATAAGTTTGATATATCAATCCTCAATTTTCCCATCTCTTTTTTGCTCAGAAATTTAGGGCACACCAAATCAAAGTGTTCTCTCGGCGTAAGCTTTTGTTTCATTCACCTCTTGTCTTTAGTTAAATCTCCACTGTTGAAAGCTTAAGTTCGCTAAGCTGGACTCCACCCCAGATTTTCGAAGCTTGAATGTCATTTCAAGAGCGCCGGTGATCCTTCATGGATTACCGAATTTCTCGATTCCAACAGATAATGAAATTTTGAATTAGCAGAAAAAAGAAGTTATCAGGACAAACAAACTGAGTATTTGAAAAAAACTCGTCAAATGACGATACTGTGAGATATCAGTTATTGATCACTAAGTGAACTTTGGGCGCTACGAATTTTCGAGGTTTTGTCCCCAAAGCTGCAGCGTTTGAAAGAAGTGAATTTTTTAAACCATAACTGCATAAGAACTCAATATTCTTGAGATTTATTTTTCAATTTACAATAAATGTAAAAATTGTACACATGCTTTGGTGGAACGGTTTTACAAAGGATCGAGGATAATGATCTTTACAATTAACTAAAATGCTGTAGTCTACAAAATACAGAAACGGAAAAATAGTTTACTCGTCGGTTGTGCTAACTTAGCTCCAAGAATATATTTTCACTGGAACTTTGCAACGGGCTCATAGACCAATACCAACAACCATGAAGAAAATGCCAAATAATTTGCCGTTCTATAATACCAAAATCATCAAACTCCTCGGAAAACAATATAGATTATGATCTCTGGTGGGACGTTTTTTTTTAAACGCACTATCAAATCATCTATAAAATGTGTACAAAGGAAAAAAGGCAAAAAGTCTTTTCAAATCAGGCGCGACGGGTGCACACAATAGCTTTTGACGCGGATCAAGATTCTCATAGTAGAAGGCATTTTTTTTTTTATGAAATAATGCTTAATTAGTACAGTCCCCAGCTGGTTATTTATGATGAAGATAAGATCAAGAAAAGCTGGTTTTACTTCAATATTTTTCAAAAAATATTGTCAGGAAGTCTAGGACTCTTAGAAGTTGTTGTTGTACCCTGTATATCATAGAAAAACTCACCTCACACAAAATGTATCCGACCAATGTACGTAGGTCGACCTTCAAAACGCTAAAACAATCGATAAAATCCGTCTATTCGTTCCAAACTTTAATTTGACGAGCAGTTTGTATAAAGTAGAAATTCATGTAGCAAGGATAGCTTGATCGACAAACTGTTTCCCAATCTATCTGATGTAGCATTGAGGGCTTTCGCTGTAGCACTAAATTCTTTCTGGGAAGCTGCAAAGAGATCCTGATGATTAGATTGTGATCCCTCGGTGAGGGTGTGAAATCATTGTCGACGTTGAAGGTGAAAGCAATTTTATGTGACTTATCAAAAAAATCAGCGGAAGCTTGATTATTTGGATTTTCGTTCTTAAACTCCTATTTGTCTGATAAGCCACAAAGAAACATGCATGGGATTCCATGAACCTTGCATTGTTAGCACCTCCAGCCAATTCCAACAAGAGAATAACTATTGGAAGTGTGAATAGATGCAAACCGTCGACGTCACTGATTACATAAAGGGACTATCCAATACAGTGGCACTTCTGTATATACATGATGTCTCACGGTGACCGTTTCTATTTGGAACAAGAGAGTTAACACCTACTTCCGGTATAATCGGAAGTCGAAGAACGAAACTATTATTTCATTTGACAAGAGCATGCTTGAGAATCTCACCATACAAATTTTCAGAATTCCAATCGCTATATTTCCCGAGATAATCTGATGGACGTTTACCGTGAGACACCCTGTATGTGTGTAACAAAGTTCCAGATTTCTTTCACTCTCTTTTGCCGCCATTTGCTAATACCCTTACTTTGTTCATCAACTACCGAAATATATCCTGTTTTTTTTTTCATCCACCGGATGTGATTGCTTTTTCGTCAATTTCTTGGTCCGAGAGCAACTAGATGTAACTAACGAGAGATAGACTGATTTTGTCGTTCTCCAGAGTTCAATTGGCCTTTCGGGCTGAAGTTTCCGTGGTCATTTCCAGAACGCAAGTGTTAACTATCGCTGAACTCATGGATTTTTTCCACTGTTTAAATGTTACCCCATAGGTGTGTGAGCTCCATAGAACATACATCCATGAGGTCCGGCGAGTTTATGGAAAATTCAATTTTTTAACCCCGATGAAATCTTCGTGACAACCCGAAGCGCGTCACCGGATGAAGACAAGTCGTTTTGCAAAATGTTTGTAGTGCATCCACACGCTTCCGTTGAACGCGACAATCAACGGGCACGATCACGAGCACAAGCGTGTTTATGCTTCGATTTTTTTGAACATGCTCGTTCTGAACGGGAGAATTTTGGTTTTTTGGCAAAGTTAAATCAATGAATGGTGCACCCTCGATGCTTTATCGCTTCATTATCGCATCTTCCCTTCACGAGTTCGCGAATACCGGTTAAAAAGATGTTGGTCTGGACAAGCGACCAGGTTTGAGTTTTCTCGTGCAGTTAAAACATATTCTACCAAATCACGTATCGGACTATTAATTGCGCTCCATCAAAACGTAATCTGATAATGTATGGCTCAATTGTTATCACGTGATAAAAAATCTGTTGGACACGGACAGAGCTGATAGCGTCGACCGAACTGCTTGAAATGAAATTTGTAGCACTCTCCAATTTAACCATTCAGTATAAATTTGCGGAATATTCAGGGTGTCCGAGGGTAAAGCGGGCAAGAGAAATGACTAGAAATCATTTTGAAGATTGTGATTTGGCTGCTAGGGGGCGTTACTGCTATGAAGAAACATCAAATCTCCGAAGATACGCTATGGAATATTTCATAGCTTTGGTGATAACAAATCATTTTGTTCCATAACAGTCTCTCAAATCTGTCATAACAGGGGAGGGTGCATCTTTCAATATTTGAGTCTCAATATCTCCAGAACCGTTTAACCGATTTGAGTATTTTTATCCTTGTTCTATGTAGAAGCATGTTATGGTGTTTTGAAAAGAAATGTTTCGCTGAATCGGGCGTTATTTGCGGCGATTATTTATTTTTGCGAGAGTTAAATCCACCGGTTTACTATTTTCTTGACAGCACCAGATTTGGACTCACCATATGTGAGGACGTTTTGCATTTTTTGACATAGTTGTGAAAGCAGAAAATGTCATATTGATAGCTTGACGCAATTTTGAATGAAAAAATCAAATGAAAAGAGTGGTCGAGTGATACCTCACTTGGAGACAAATACGATGATAATTCATTATCTAAATGTTTAATATATGAAAGGTATTGGCGTTGATGTACATTCTAAATATTCAAGCAAATTATCATACCTTATTTTAATGTAAAGAACAATGGTATTTTGTATAGAAATCATAGAAGTGTCAATATCGCGACTTCGAATTCTTTGTAGGTGATAAGAGAAGCTTTCAAATGAATACAATATTGTGCATTGAATTGTCTGTTGAATAAAGTTACCACTTGTGTCATGAATAATTTCTACTAAAATCATTATTGTCACTCAGGTTTTTTTAACAACTACTGTCGATGAACTACTAATAAACTGATTCAATGCAATGATGTAGGTACTGGCATTAGTGATGATGAAAAGTATCAGGGAATGATCAACAGCAAAAACTCCCGAAGCATTAACTTCACATCTTCTGTTGAATGTTTCTTGGGCCATATCAGCCAAGTAATTCATAATATGTCTGTTGCATCCATCAGTTCTGTGATCCTGTAGTTTATTGTAGAGGATACTGATTGTGGTTTCCGACTCGTTTTTCAATTTTTGAGCAACGATTGCCAGGAGAACTATATGAATCTGGAAATAAAAGAAGAGGATAATTGATGTTTTTTTGTCAAACCATCCAAATCAATCAATACCTTTTTCTCAACAACATAATTTCAAATTTAGGATAGGGTATCGTACCTGACTATGTTGATTATTAAAGATGGTACCAATACCTAGTAATACAAGGAATAACGAGCCCTTTGGGGTGGTATCTTGGATGTATTTTTTTATACCATCAAGAACAAGAAAAAACTATAAACAAATGAATTTGCTTTATTAACTTGTGTGTTATGAAAAAGATGTTCTGAATTCAACTTCAAGAGGCTACCATGAAGAAGACAACATTCATAATTATATCAATGTTGATTTATACTTACAAAATACTCACTGTAGTACGCTGCGTAGAATAATCGGTCATAAAGTGGTGCTTCAATGTTGATCGTGACGCTAGCATGACATATAACAATAACGCAAAGCAATACCGTTAATGCAATGATTGTTCCAAAAGTTTCATTCACATTCTCCACAAAAGCGCAAATTTTATTATATTCTCTTCTCACCGTTTTTAACTCATCAATAGTTCTCGCCTCGTTCAATATTCGGTTCACCCTATTCAGTTGAGTGTTTGCTACGTTTATCACAATTGTACAAATGAGCGTACCAACAATCACTCTGAACAAAAATATGTGGTTTAAATCTCTGGTTAGAGCAACCGCTGTCAAAGCAGCCATTGGAACTATACTCAAGATCAAACCATAAGTCCCGATCCATTCAAACTCTACTTCTTTTAAGTAGTTCCATAGAAATTTGTTCCCAGATCTGTTCAAAACCTTTACCGACATTATTGCGTAAATAACATTGAAAACCAGGGAAATTATCGAGCCCATCACAAGGAATAAAGCTGATGATTTCTGCAATAAAGCAATGTCTGCTAAGGACCGTTCAACTATGTGAAATATTGTCACAGATATAGTGTATATCTGATAAAGATATCTCTTCAGCCGATGTGATTCCATTGCTTCAGTTGGAAATACATGAAATATAATGGTTGAGAAAACTACGATCAATTTCAAAAAGCTGTTCATAGTTAACTCCACGGTTGAACTTCTAGCGGTAAACTGATTTTCATCTATTATAAAAAGCACTTTTATGATTGCTCAATATCAATAACAAATTAATACTGTGATTGAGTTCAAATGATGGCATTCAAAATATAATTATGTGATTGAAACATAATTAGGTATGTACGCGTGGGGACCTCACTCATGATATAAAATACAGGGTCGTTTTGATCATGAAAAAATTGCGCATATGATAAACTTTAAGACGTAGCGTGATTCAGAAGTTGAAATATCGCGAGTAAAAAAGAAGTAGAAAAATACATTTTGAAAATCGAAAATTGATGATTTCAAACAAAGGACAATTTGCACATTTTTTGGGAATATGGAAAATATAAGGATTAGTAAGTACTGATGCCATTGATGTTCATGAAATTAGCCTACGACCTTCAATAATGTAGTAATCACCGATTAAAGAGCGCCAAACTACATCCAATACGTCACAGATCACACTATCTATCTCCGTCCGACGTATTGACTGAGATGACTCTCTCTCTCTCGGGAGGGTGATATGGCCCCACCCCTTTTGCAACCATGCAGTGAAATTTGCGTCTTCTTTTTTATTTATTTAGTATATTTTTGGGTATTTCGGAAACATTTTTTTGCTGGTGACTTTCAAATAATGTCTAGAATACGTATATAAAATTTCGAGTCATTTGAAAATGTATGCAAATTGTCCATTGTTGAAACAAAATTTGCAATAATCAATACATTGCTGAAATTTAAAAAAATTGATGAAAATCACCAAAATCGACGACGGATTAAAAAATTTCAAAACATGAAGGTGATTTTAAAGTCGGTTGGATGCAGAAGAATGTAAACGATATTTTAATCTCTGGTTTGAAAGTGGTCCAAAATGAAAATAAGATAAAGCAAATGTTCAAAATCCATCAAAATATTGAAAAACTTTCAATTTAAACGCGAACAAGTGTTCAAAACAAAAAAAGTTAATACATTGATTACAAAAGTATTAGGAAATTTTATTCTTAGTAGAAAAAAAAACGCTACACCCTTCACTTTTGACATGTTATGTTATAAGCCGGGGTCCCATGTATCCGATTTTCAACGATAGACGATACGATGATCCAAAAAGACTGCTATTGATCAGAAATAGTCAAAATCTTCTGCCATCAATCTTTATCAGAATAATTTAAACCTCAGATAAATAAACAGGAACAGATGAAACTACTCATCCATAAAACCTATCAGTCACGTGCGTTTGAGTTGAGTTGTAGAGAACGAGTCTGATTGCCACGGTTGGCAGAATACATTTTTCCGTTTGATCATTAAGTGGAGCCCTCAATGGCTCATGAATCTGAGAGGTCCATCTAGAAGGTGACTCGATTGGCTCACTGTATGGCCTATGCAAAATCACAAGCATTTGCAGAAAAAAATGCACCATTTTGATCCCAGTGGTTGCTAAGGCAAAAATTCTTGAATCACCTTTTTTACTGGTCAACCAGATTCATCAGATCTAAACCCAGGCGATTTGTTGCAGAAATTTGGCTCGAACAAGGGATGTTTTCGTCAAATGAGCCCATCACCATCGTGAACAATCTTAGAAGAATACGTCCTGTATCTTGATACGGTTCAGTACATTTCAATCAAATCATGTAGATATATCGAACATATGCAAAAATAGACTGATGATGACTTTTATCACAGCATCGATAACCACTACATTGTCATCAATATTGAAATACAAATGATTTTTTTATTTCATTTTTTTGAAAAATGACTTTGTAATGGAACAAATCTATGACTGACGTGACGACATTCATCCACTCACATTACTAGGCATTAAAGACCCTTATCGTGAGGAAATACTCCACACGTTTCAAATGCATTTATCATGCTGCTTGGGGTTAAGCCTTTTCGTGTGCAAATCCAACATATCCAGCGACGTCATGTACATAGCGGTTAACCCAGATGTTGCAACATACAGCAATCATCCCTTGTACATCACGTGATGGAAACCGCTTTAAAAATTCCAACATCCTTTGTAGTTGGCGGGAATTTCGACATTGGCTTAAACAGCAGTAATAAGGTAACGTTCATGATAATCATTGATCAACAGCGACTGATTTTAATTGGAGGAACAGATGAATCATTGCTTCATTACTTATATGAAAATAATTGAATTTGTCTAGACAAACACGCTGGAAATGGATTTCGTCTTGGGAACTTGGCAGCAGACAGGAGCATATGCTACCCTGAAGGGATAAGAATGGGAACTCACTCTTTTTGGATTGTGAAACAACAAGAATCTTGAAGAGGATTCTCGGACACTTTCAAGGACCAAATCCTTTCATAAAGTTCAAATAGAATCGGTTCCAGGGATTTGATGGTTAGCGAAGGCAAAAAATAGATGTAGCTACCTGCTAGTGTGACAATTTCGGTGGAGGTTGTGGAAAGGTTACTGATGTTCTAGGAAGATGGATAGATAGATAGAGATATGGAGGGATAGCATGTACCATCCTTTTACTTATGCCACTCAGGTGGGCCCATTGTAACCGCCTTTGGGGTTTACCTGTTGAGCCAGCCGACAGCGTTGATATAGTTCAAGACTGTTGCGGCCGAGCATCCCCCGAGTAAGGCCAAGTCTGGTCATCTTTCCCTCCTAATGAAGTCTCTGATATTCACGAGAGCTGGGCAGTGGCAAAGGACATGCTTAGCACTCTCGACGTCCTCGTGGCACCGTCTACAAGTTGGATCTGTTACCACACCCAAGGTAGTGTTCAGCTTACAATGTCCCGTAAGCATTCTTGTCAGTTTTACAAGGATGCTCCACGAGAGCCCAAGGAGGTACTGCGTTCGGGCCACCTTGGGGCCGTGTGAAGCGGCACTCGAGTGCCCGAGCCGTCGTGTTTCCTATCTCTTCCTCAGAACCTCTACTGCCTGTTCATTGATTCTGCGATTGATGGTTTTTGAGGAAAGTAGAACGAAGGCTCCAGACCACATGTCCGCCAAACCGTCCGCTCTTTCATTTCCCCTGATTCAACTATGTCCCTTAATCCAGGATACTGTGACCGAGTTCTTGTTGGAGACCGACTGCAGAATCTGATGACTCTAGAATCATTTCGGATATTATTTTATTTTTGTTCAAGGTTTGCAAAACTTGTTTGCTATCGGTAAGGAAAATAATGCTTTTCTCCAATATTTGTGTGGCCCCTTGCATAATGGCAAGCAGTTCTGATTGGAAGACAGCTTCCCCCGTGCCTAGGGCTCTACTGATTTTTAGGTTGAGCTCTGATATAACACCCAGGCCAGCACCACATTGACTCCGTGAACCGTCTGAGTAGATGTGTATATCCGCCGCTCTATCCTCTTCTGTTGAACCACCTGGAAAAGAAGCTCCATGAATTAGATAGAAATAAGATTCTGGACTCTGTATAGCCATAGCCTCTTGTGAAATTTGACGTAGCCAGTGGAGAAAGATACATCCAGCGAAACGTTTCACAATTCTAGCGATTATGTTTCACATTTTCCCAGTGTTAAAAAAAGTATCAAAACATGAGTCTGTTTCGCAGCAAAAAAAGTGACCTGACGTCGATGAAGATCAGAAATATAGTTTATTAGATAAGATTCTCTTCCAAAAAACTTATTCTGACAAAACAAACATTAACATTTTGGATCTACCTATGCCCCTGCGAGAGACTGTAAGCGTCCATTGAATATCAAAGATCACGAAAACACAACACAGCGCCAGGTCACAAAATGAACGACGTTGAATCAACATTATATGGAGAAGTCGGACGCCTGAATTCTGTACGGCCTCTGTCTAAGATACCTTGTATGGTCAGTGTGAGAACATTTGCATCAAAACCAACGTGGAGTTCTTGAATATTTATTTGTTAACTTCTATTTGGCGCGATGTTCAATCTTTCACCCTATCGTGGTTATTTGTATTTCTTTAGAAATGTTCATTGTCTAGGGTTTTTACTCAAAATTAACATTTTTTTTTATTTTTCAGTGAACCTAGCCTACAAAATGACATATCGCCATCCAGCAAGTGATAATTTCTCCGCGTTTCGACACAACTAAGTGCAAGATGGAACAGTTGGACTTTCGTTAAAGGAACCATGTCGCTAAAATGAAGCTGAGTGTGTCGGCGTATCGTGCTCACGCTTCTGCGCATAAAAAAATCTTGGACACTTCATATAATCAATACTATGGATCTACAAGTGCTTCGCACCTTTCCAGTGGATCATCGGCTGGAACATCTGGATTTCAGGTGAGCTCACATTACTCCATATAATCAGCGGATTAATTTTATTATTATCAGCATGGTCCATTATTGGGCCAATTGGAACTCTATGAAGCGTAGCATGATGTACGTGCTGTAATTTAATGTAATTATCCCGTGTACACCGATTGGCCAATTTATAGTTTGGCTGTGATAATAATTCATACTTCATTTTCAACAAATTATTGATTGGAACTGAGATAATACAGTTCAAAGATTAATTCGAGATTTTCATGTGATGAATAATAAAGTAAGGGCAAGTTTTCTATATCGTCCTGATTGAGTAAGAAAATTTTGATTTGATTTTTATCATTTCAATTTTTTCAAATATTTACTTGAAAAACTTTGACAATAAGGAACAGCAATGATTCCATTTGGAATATCATGACTTGAGACAAAATGGACTCAAAATTTTCAACAATAATTATTTTTTTAAAATTAAGAACATATTTCATAATTTGATGGAATATGATTTATCAACAAGTATTTTTCCATTTTATTCAATTGAATGAAATAGCTTGAAAAATGAATCAATCGTTTGGCAAAAAAGTTTACTGAAAGGCTGAATTCAACTGACTTGTTGCTGAGAACGGCCAAGCGCGAGAATGGTAGATTTGACTGTCATCCCCTTATGTAGGTTTGTTTCATGCGATAAGGTGGGTTGAAAAGGTTGGTTGTTTTTGGAAGTCTGGTGGTGGGACAAGATATGGTTATGGCCAGCATAAAAAATGTTGACGTCACAGATTTTGGTTATCTCTAACTGAAGTCAGAGTTATTCCAACGTAGAAAAAGCATTCAATAGACAATCGAGTACTCGTTGAATGGACAATTTGCACATTATTAAAAAATATGAAAAATATAAGAATTGGTGAGTACTGATGCCAATAATGTTGAAAAAATCAACCTACGACCTTTAATAATGTAGTAATCACCGATTAAAGAGCGCCAATCAACATCCAATACGTCACAGAATACATTATCTATCTCCGTCTGGCGTATTGCCTGAGATAATTTTCTCTCTCGGGAGGGTAACATGGCTCCTCCTCGTTTTTGATTATACAGTGATATTTGCGTTTTCTTTTTCATTTATTTAGTGAATTTTTGTGTACTTTGAAAGAAATTTTTCGATGATGACATTCCAATATTGTCTAGAATACGTATATAAATGTATGCAAATTGTTCATTGGCATTTTGTTTATCGAAATCGTTTTCAAGTTATTGCGTCTTGAAAAATGCTGACTTGGCAAAACTGATTCCTCCATAACTCTGGAGGTATCCAATACATTTTGACACGAAAATATGCTATCGATAGAAAATTGGATTTCTGTTGTTATTTATAAAAATCTGTCTCAAACTAACAGAATCATTGCGTCTTGAATAATGCTGACGTGGCAGATCTCATTTCACAATAACTCCAGAAATATAAAACATATTTCAAGGAAAAAAAAAGCACCCGATAGAGAATTATTGAATATTCATTTGAGTGGCGTTCTGTTCATCAAAGTCTATTTCAAATTAAAGAAGTTAGTGCGTCTTCGAAAATGTTGATGTAGCATTATTCATTCCTCTATAACTTCGGAAAAATGAAAGGTCCTTCAACACGAAAAAAAATTCGTTCAATATACATTTAGATATTTGTTGGAATGGTGTTTTGTTTATCAAAATTTGTCTCAAATTAACAAAGTTAGTGCGTCTTGGAACATTGAGACGTGAGAGAATTTATTCCTCAATAACTCCGGAAGTTTCAAAGTTATTTCAACGCGCTCAATAGACAATCAAAAAATGTTGAATACTGTGACGAAACGTGCCCAGTGGTACGACCTTCCAAGGCCGCCGACAGCGGAGATGACGTTACAACCATTGCGTCTCGCTATCGAACATCTCGTCTTTTGTCCCGTTTGTCACAAGTTCAAACCACTGTTTAAATTCTTGAATCAAGGACCATATTCGGTTGCCTACATCTGGAATATTGGAGAGCTTTCGTCATCTATCTAGGGATCGAAGAGGATATAATTCACACAAGAGTTTAGTTATTGATTGGCCGCGAAATATGAATCGTAAGAGATAAATAGGCTGCGATTGTGAACATAGATATATGAGGTTGTGCTGTAGTGACTTTGAATAAATAAATTGAAACTGGACAAATGTTTTATCATAGCAAAATTCGTTACAATACGTTTAAACTGTAGGAAACAAGATTCACTGAAATCTACTAGAATTTCATATTTGAACAAGAGCTCATTTAATAATAAAAACTATTGAAAAATTGAACTTACCTTAGTGGCTGCGTATGTCAAAAACGAAGTTGATTAATAGACTCTCTTCTTGGCACATCGCTGGACGATTTCGGTTTTTGTAAACTTGAAGAGTTGAGTGACTAACCTTTTCGTTGAGTTAATTCTTGTCAACGAGGCTAGTTAGGGTTAAACTGAGTTAGTTTTGTGTAATCAAGTTAGTACCTACTGGTTAACATCCTTCTTGTCTAAGTTAAGATTGAGGTGAAGAATCAGGTGTAACTTGTTTGTAACAGGTTTTCGGTTGACGTGAGCTAGTTTGGGTTGATATAAGTTAGCTTTAGGGTTAACTTGAGAGTTAATCTTGGTCCATATAGTATAAAATGAAGGTGGTTGGGGTGAGATTTGGGGCAGTTTGAGCTAGTTAGGTTTTGAGTTGGTTCGACTTTATTTGGCAATTTGATTTTGGATCAATTTCATTTAGTGGGATTTAGATAATTAATAATTCGTTTTTCTAGTTCCGTTCGAGACAGAGAATGAGTTTAGCTTTTGGTTGACGTGAGTTGTTTTGAGTTTTTATGAATTAGTTTTTTTTGAGGCTTTTATAGCTTCACTTAGTTTTGGTTGATATATTTCAGAATAAGGGTTGCTTGGTTTGAGTTCGAAATAGTTTAAACGACTTCAATCGACTGAGTTCAAGTTAGTTAGGTTTCAGGTTGATTGGACTCTATTTGGCTCAATATGAGTTGGTTATGAATTGATTAGGATCACTTACTGCCAAAATGGAGCAGTTTAGCTGACCAAAATCGTTCATGATTTGATTCGTTTGAGACAGATAATGGTAAATATTTTGCGTGAAATTTTTGGTTTACGTGAGTTAGTTGGGGTTGATGTGGGTAAGTTTTGAGGTTAACCTGAGCTAGTTTTCGTTAATATGGGAATATTGGAATTATTTCAGTTATTTTTTTTCCAAATGGTCGAGAAGGTTAGTAACTCAACTCCACTGTTGTATACATTTTTTCAAGTTTTAAAAAACCAAAATCGTCCATTAGCGATACGCCAACAATAGAGTCTATCAACATAGTATAATAAACAACAAGTAGCGACAGCTCCATAACCAACGACGTCGATAGGTCGTTGACATAAACCTATAAGTCATGATACTATAGTGTGTTTCTGTCTCAAGTCTTGATGACAGAAATCCACCTCATTTATACACTGCTAACATTATGAAATGAAAAATCAAACTATACTGTAGCAGATTCCATGATTTCAATGATTCTAATTAATAGGCGAATTACCTATCAAATTATACAGAACGATTACCCACCATGCAGTATGTCTTAAGATTCAAGAGAAGTTTCAAAATCTTGATTTAGAAAACAATTTCACATTTCAAAATGTTAGCAGGGTATAAATGAGGCGAATTTTTGATTTAAGACAAAGAGGAGTTGACGTGAGCTTTCGCCACTTGTTGTTTATTATACTATGCTATCAATCAACTTCGTATTTGACATACGCAGCCACTAAGGTGAGTTCAATTTCTCAATAGTTTCTATTATTAAGTAAATGAGTTCTTGTTCAAATTTGAATATATTGGGTTGATCTGATTTGATTTGGTCTAATAAGAGTCACTTTTGGAATTATTTGAGTTATTTTCTTTCCAAATGGTCGAGGATTTTCATGGAAGGGATTTGCATTGGGTTGATATGAGTTATGGGGTCAACTTGATCTAGTTTGGGTAAAAATTGTAAAGCGCTTTGGATTTTCGAAAATTTCATCGGGAGCTAGAAAATCACATTTTCCCAAAATGGGGCGCCATGCAGCCTGTGTATATCTGTTGTAGAGAGAAAATAAAAAATACGGTGGTCGGCTCGGTATTTGGAGATAAAACGGAGAACATGGTAAACGGCCTCACGAAAAGCGGTTGTGTGAAAATGAAACGGAAAGGTTTTTGAAAGCAAAAACGGAGCAATTCTAGAAGACTCCTTTGAATATTTTTCCGGAACTATCTTGAGTACAGTGATTGAAAACAAGTCGGAGTCAAGAACGTGTTTTTGAAAACCAAAAAAGATTTTTTCTCCCTATAAAGTGTTTGGTTCCCCTTAATTTTTAGACGTCTAGACAAACCACGTAAACGGGAAAAAAGAGACCAAAATGATTCAAGAAAACAAGCTTTCCCCACTCTGAAATCGCCAGCTGTGAGGAAAACAAAATTTTGAAAAAGTAACCTAACTCGGGTGATGTAGGACAGAGTTTCCTCAAAAACTCTACTCATCTCGTTCGAACTACTCTCAAAAAACTCTCTGGAAAAGAATAAACTATTGGTATATTATACTATTACTTCTCCTGCTGATTGGGAAGCTTTTAGTTTTCCGGACCGCTTATACGGTTGATGGTTGGTCACAGAATGTATGAATTCACATCAAAACCTGAGTCTGGCGCGCAGCTTAGAGGAATCACGTCTTGTTTTAATCGGTGGACAATCAGTTACGGACATGGAAAATGTTGAAGCGGTACTTGAACAAAGGAAAATCCGAAATTCTGGAACTTTGTTACAATAAACTTAGTGCAGGATGAGATTCGTTTGGATGTTGTTCGGATACTTCCACATTGTTTGGATTGGGTTTTCGATTGCGTTGAGTTGATTTGAGTTGGTTTGTGCATCTATGAATATATTCATGGTAGTGCCTGCTATTTTCAATAGCGAATCAAAAAGCAAACTTAACGATGTTCCTACAAAACATCGAACATTGCATCTCCTAGTTTAATGTGCCAGCAACGTTCACAGTTTATCAAAAGGACTTCAAACAAAACATCGATCATGTGAAATCGGGCTAACCTGAATTTTTGTCGTAAACAACAATGCTCAAAATATCGCGAAGCTAGTCGCCCCATAATTATCGCGGCTACGAATTGGAAACATTGCAACAGTAAATTTTTAATGGTATCAAAAACATTTCAACAACATTATGACTGTGATGTTGAAGGAATTGCCGATATAGGTTTTCTTTGCTGGATTCTCACTTCTACTGATTGATGTTGATCTGTCAAGTTCACTAGCTCAATCATTCAAATAAGGCTTAACAGAACTAACAGCATTCCGTGTTTCATGTTATAACATTCACAATCGATATTACATTGGCAGAGCCCTGCTACTGATTTGATGTGATATGAAGAATCTTTGCTATCCAACAATCAATCCAGGTTCTGCTCTAGACAGCATGATAACAGGCACAATTAACTTGAACGGCACAGCCGCCACTTTATGATGGTGAGAGTATGAGATGTTAATGCTCACGAGATTGGGTCACGTTCAAAGTTTATCGGGAGTGGCATGCCCTTTCTTAATGAGAATTAGTTAATGATGATAAGAACGTCACAAAATGTACCGCTTTATCATCAAAAATGCAAATTGAGTTGACGGAGTTATTTGTTGAATTTGCAAATAATTCATCCCTAGTGGTTTTCCAATTCAAAATGCAGAGCGAAACATATGATGATTGTGAGTGCAACATCTGGAGATGTTGTAGGTCTTTACAATTGAGTAGTCGAAGTATTTTCGCATCAATATATCGTTTTCCGCCAATACACGATTAGACCGCACACATTTTAGTCGTTAGTGATCTTCAATAATCGTTTCACTTACTCTCAACAGCTTGTTTGATGGATCACATACCTTTGATCCTTCAAAATATAGATCAGGACCTTAGTCCTATGGATATTCTGTTTTGTCACCGATGCTGATAGTTTGCCGGGCTTAACCCATGACTTTATGGGTTCAGAAAGATCGTAGCGGATCCATATTTTATTACCTATGGCAATTCGTTTCAGAGCTTTGTGACGGTTTCTGAAGTTGAAAAATTCATTTTCAATGATGTAGACCACTCTTCAAGTATTCGACATGAGCCTCGTTGAGAAATTCTTCTAAGTCTTCATCTTTAAACCGTGTCAAAATCACCTTTTAATCAAGTGATGGGATGTATCTTATTATTTGAATGTGATCACTTCCTCATTTTCCACAAATTAGTTTTTTTGTGATACTGCGTTAAGCTTTCTCATTACACTGACGGAACCCGTACACTGGAATAGCCTTCAGCTGACCGGTCAAAGTCATTTCATCGAAAGATATCCCTTAAGATGAATTTTCTATTTTGTTGTTTATAGAAATTGCTCTGCGACAAGGCACATTCTGATTAAAACAGGTTTCAATTATAGTTCCTGATGTTTTGTCTGGCACGCATGATATCTGCCCTTATCATGGTGCATCTCCTATCGGAGGTTTGCTATCATCACAACAATCTGGACTTTGGTAACTGCAGCTCTGAACAGTCCAACATTACTACAGTTCAATCCCTCAGGCTCTTAAGCCAGGACATACAGCGTCTTCCAGTGCTTCGCTCTCCTCTAACTTTACCTTGAGCTATCGGTTGAAGAAGTCTGTATTTCTCATTACATGACCAAGGTACTGTAGTTTTCTTCTTTCATGGTGTTAATGATTTTCCACTCCTTCTGCATCCGGTTCAGCATTTCGGCACTAGTAACTCTATCGATCCACATTTTACGGTAGCGCCACATTTCAGATGCTTGTATCTTGTCGATGTGGTCTTTCTTGAGGGTCCATGCTTCAACCACAGACAAAAGCGTGGACAAAACGAAACAACGCAGAATTCTCATCCCAAGTTCCAGTTCCTTCACAATCTTGTCCGCTTCAACTGGTGCAAAAACACTTTCCGCATTCCACGTTCCAATCTTCGTGTTCTTCACTGTTCCTTTCAAAAACTTGTTCGCGACTGTTCTTCCCAGAGATCCGACTGGGAAACTTTTAACTGCGGAACATTTTGTATTAAACATTTCCATGATTGCTGTATACGATTGTACTAGAGATACTCTCACAGTCTTTGATGCAGTGGTTTTCCCTTGCCTTCTGCATCCACATACAATGATTCATCCGGCTTTGAGTATGATTTCTCATCTCTAGTGTCCTTACTCTTACCGACCATCCACCAAAAGCTGTTGACCGGAAAGAGAAGAGAGATCCGTTAATACTGGCAGATACTCAGTCGCGAGAATCTTGTTGGTTCGGGTTAGTTTTAGTAGGTATGCATCAAAAAGATGGTAGAACCACACTGTGTTCTATCTGACCATAAGGGCATCAGCTCAGTTTCTAGGATGAACATTTCTCTAAAACCTCCACGGATCGTTGAGCGGATTTTTGGTAGGAGAGCTCACTTCTGAAACTATTGTCTTCATGTCAATTGGAGCGGCGTCAAGCATGCTCAAGATCCTATTTGGAAATACCTTCATCCAGATTGGTTTGTTCAATACATCAACAAATTTTCTACGTTACTTGGACCCTTTGGAATATCTTCGTGGGGTTATCCTCTCGAGCTCATCGCAATTCAACCCTGTCGAGCCTTGAAAACTTCTGGAGGCTCTAGCATACATGAGAAGCAAGACATCATACGACAAAGATGAAATTTCCGCCAAGGTCTTATGCAAACTTCTTCGTCCTGCCTTGTCTACTTTGTTTGATGTCACTGATGACCTGTTTGCCTCAGGCACTACTTCCGCATTCTTGAGGTTCTCCATCATTATTCCTTGGCACTACGGATGATTTATCCAACTGTCGACCAATATCCTCACTGCCAACTACTACATCATCAGTTTTTTTGAGAGAGTATATGCGTAGATCAACCAAAGGGAGGCGACTGCAGCGGTATTTTGTGATTTGTCCATGTCGTCTGATTGTGTGGATTATGGAATGCTGTGAGGAAAACTCAAATGTATGGATTTACGGAGTTCATCTTGGATTGGTTCAAGTCATACTTGGACCAACCTACTTGGTCAGTAGTCGATAAAGATCTTCGCTCGCCCTTCATAGATATAGCGTGCGGCGTCCCTCAGGTGTCAGTTCTAAGTCACCACTAAATTTGATAAACACATTTTTGTTTTTGCGACTGCTTTGCGGGGTATGGGTAAGTGCTGAGCTGAGACTTGAGATGGCCCGTGTGTATTTTTCATTATTTGTATCTCATTTACGTTATGGCATTCCGTTTTCGGCGTCTGCTTATCAGCATTTAGTTCAACTTTTCTTGTATTATTGATGAAAAAAAGCAGCTCGCTGTATTTCCAATGCTGGTCGCAGACAATCGTGCAACCCTCCGTTCATCCAGATCAAACACAGAATCTCAACATTAACTTTGCTCTACATTCCAGAAATAGCTACGCTGGTTTTTGAAAATTTTAACAACATGCAAATGTCTGATCAAGCTTACACTAGGCAACATTTTAACATTCGTTTGCCTATTCCAAGAAGTAACCTGACACAAAAAGCTTTTAAATACGGAGAAATTAAGATACTTGATCATCCTATTAAATGTTTACTAAAGGCCTCACCTCTTGTTATGGACCAGATTAGCGGGTGTGTTGGCCGACCAAATGGTCTGAAGAGGAGAGTGTGAAGAGAGAAAAGAAGAAACGAAAAAAGGGGTTTTTTCTAACCCTTCGGGTACAAAAATGGGATGGTGAACTGCTAGTTCATGCGGAGAGTGGTCGTGGACTTGTAACGTTTTTTGATTGGGTGATAGAATTCTAATAAGGGTTGGAAGGTGAAGCCTTCAGAGTCTCGAGCGCCACCCCCTGGATTTATGTGGTAGAGGGCCCACAGCGCCTTTCGTGTAGCCTTTAGACAGTGGAGGAAGTTATTCCAGAGTTCATCTGCGATGAGAGTGTCCTTTGATGTTATTAAGGGTGTTAAATATCATCACTATTAAAAGGCAGTTTGAAATAGAAGGTAATTTCCGCAAAGAATGGTGGTTGATTTTCCTTACCAGGAAAATAAGTAAAGGCAGATTGGATCAAAATAAACAGATTTATTTTCCATAAAAATGTTGGGACAAACTCCACTGAATGCAGAAAAATAAATCAACTAAAATTAATATTACAATCAAAATAATGAAATTGAAAGAAAGGGTGTGTAACGGTTTTAAACGGGAAAGCGAATCAACCCCAAAAGAAATGTTCAGAATATTAAGATCGAGCAGTTTATGTCTGACGGAAAAGAAAATGGAAAGTTAAATAGGATGCGTAGAAAATGATCACTAAAAGATGTTGCATTGAAAATGAAGGAAAATTACTACGGGTTTGAGATGAAGGTAATTAGAACGTGCATTGAAAATGAAAGAAATATACGACGTGTGACGAAATAGCGAAAATATGTACCTGCGTGCGTGTTTTGAGATCATAGGAAAATGAGTAAAACGTGCAATTAATTGAAAACCACGACAAGGCGCACATAACGATGTTAACTCCAAAAGCACCAAAAGCAAGCATTTCCAGATTTTCCCAAGCATTTAGACATCTAATTCCACTGTCTGTAGACCGGTTAAAACCCTCCCTTAATTACCCCTGACGATAAAATGAAGAAAATAGAAGAAAAGCAAAATCCCATTTGAATTGACGTTAAAACCCACCCCTGTTAATTTTAGAATGAAATACTACAGATAAGAAACACTTGGGAACATTGGAAAGTGTAATAGGAAAAATCCTACCTTGGAAAACTGCACGTGTTCACAAATAAAACGGTGGTACGGTGTTGGTCTGTTGGAGTCGGGAAAATGGCACGTCTGCACGGTTTAGATCTCGAGCGCTAACTCCTCTCGAATCGTGATTTATTTATCACGCCGGAACCTGCCGTTCCCCTCGACAGTACCGAAATTTAGTCAAATCGCGCAGCCCATTTCTCCTGACCGATGATCTAATTAATCCTTTATCCGGATAGAGAATTAATTAGCGCGGGTTTGGGATATTTTGAGTTGAGAGACGGTGTGCGCGGTACTCAAAATATGTTAGACAAGAACGGATCTGAACATTCGATGGATAATTAATTTCAGGAAATTGAAACACGGAAAAATAAAGTAACTTCGTTACAGACTGAAACACTCTCAAAGAAAAAATTGTTGCGACTATAATTTGTGCCACACGATATTAATGCCAAAAAAATCGGGAAAACTGCTGCGTACGCCAACGACTAGATTTGACATAGAAAATACAATAAATTTACAAACTATGTGATATGTACAAAATATACATTAAAATATAGACTTCTCGATATCGACCACCAACCCGTATCGATATGTATCGTTTATCGATACGGGTACGTTGTCACAATAATTCAAACTTGTACGTCAAATTAAGCGTGCCAAAAATAATTGATGAATCAATCGATATGGAAATGACGCCAGTTTTTATAAGTATGTGATACCTTCACTGTTCAACTATCTCAATCGGGACCAAAGATTCATCTTATTCAGTGGAAAATACAGATAATTGATTATACATACCGCTAACTGCTCATTATATCGGTTTACAGTAGTTAGTGCCATTTGATTATGCGCCGGATTATGTGTTTATTGTGGCAATGAAATGTGAGTGGATAATTATCAAATCACACTGATAATTATGGCTGAAACTCGAAGTAAATTTGTACCATATCATAACCACGGGTGTGCATGGCAGTACCTATAATTGGTGATGGTCGTGATCCACTTTATGTCTCCCAAACGATAGAAGGGAATGGACTTAACAAATACCTTAGGGTTGTCCTATGGTCAAGGGGACATTGTTGTACGAGTAGGAGTGCATGGGTTTTGAACGAAGAATAAAATATGTTTAGTAAATAGACAGAACGTAACAGACAGCCCACAAACAAACATCACGTAAGCAGTATATAACCGTACGTAAACACAAACAGTATTTTACAAACAGGTAACAATAACAGGCCTGAAAAGTAGAACTACCAGATAGGCAGGAAAGTTCGGAGATCATGTAATCTTACCACAGATGTAAGGGGGCCTTAGCACGAGTTTCGATTGAAACTGGATGAATCATTATAGCTAATAAAGCTAGAGCTGTCATCAAATTCTGATTCAATCGGAAAATTCTTCAGAAAATCGGCAAATACGCCACGGGATATGTTTCCACATGGTAACCTCAGTTCAATCTGAATTTCTCAGTTCTCTTGAAGAAAAAACAAGAACCCAAAAAACCAAGCAACGTTGCCAGATTGACTAGCTTATCCTGAAGTGAGACACTCCGAAATGATCGCGGTGACGGGATGAGTTAGTGAGTGACTGTTTACGTATAAACTATTCTTTCAAAAATTATAATTCACACTCTTGAAAATACTTGAGCTTGATTAATTCATAACAACTACGAATTCACTTATAATCCAAATCCCAATAATACCACCATTTTGACATTAAAAATTTACAACCTGAAGCTACGGATTTCTAAACCGTAATACTCTGTCAGGAACTTCAGGAGGAGACTAAGGCGTTAACCTTTGTATAGACCATTTTATTCACTTTCTGAATTTCATTATATTGGTTTTATGTCGCTAATTCTTTCTCAGGGGTATTGTTTTGTTAGCCCTCACTACATGCTGGTTACACGTTTTATTTCATTTCTAAGTATATTTCAACAAATTGTCTTTCTTTCCGCCACTATTAGTTTTGGGTTATTGTCATAGTACACCTTAGTGTGGGCTTATTGTATATGTATTTATCACTCAGCCGGCTCTGTGGTGAACAGAATTGTTCATTCTTGTCAATAAAATATGTTTTCTTTGTGTGATTTATCAAATGCACTATAAAAATCGGGGAACGAAAACCAAACGACTGGACCGAGTTTAAACCAAAAAGTTTAAACTTACAGTGAACGGATATCACATATTCTCCTGTCGTTTTTTTATTTTGCGTACGTCAAGTGTTACCGTAAATGCTGGGTTGTTGGTCTCATCACTTAACTCACATACCTGTCACCTATCTAATAAATCACAAAGTATGACTTAGGTACATTCAAAAAGACATTATGCAATGGATATGTCAGCTGTTTCACAATGGATATTAAACTACTCTAGGTGACAATGGAGTTCTGTTCTAACTGCATCACTTTTTATGAAAACACGACGAGCTAACTCCAGATCCTTTCACAGTGAGGATCCCCGCCCCTCCATAACAAAAATATATGGATTGGTAATCGAGGTCCTACGGAGGCAATCCCGATCACCAGATTTCGCCTTTGGATTTCTTTCTTTGCGGATTTGTAGACGTTTTGTAGACCTCAGAGTTAGGATCTCTGAGGTCTACAAAATGGCCCCTGTTTCATTAGATGAACTCAGACAGAGAATTAGAGATGTATGATCAGAAATAATGTCACAGATGCTTTAAAACGTCAGAGAATAATCAACCCATCTCACATTCATTTGTCAGGGGTCATAAAAAGACCTTACCAACGGGGTATCAAAAGACATCTGAAAATAAATTTCGCAAGTGCACCCAGGTGTTAGCTTGACATCTAAAACTGTCATTGGTATGTCAAAAAATGCAGAGCTTGCTTGAGTTAATTGATATATCAATTAACCTTGGAGCTTGCTCATGTATCATCATATCAAGTTTTATCACAATATACAAAATGGTTCAAATTAAAAAATTGAACCACGTCCCATGAAACTTTTCTGTATTGAACTCAGATGAAAATAATCAGCACCGATAATGGATTGGACATTTTTACTAGCTCGAGAAGAGTGCTCGTGGGTTGAAGAACTCTCAAACAACAAGAATAACAAAAAGAACAACCTTTTCAGGCTCAAATAGCCAGTTCACAGAAAACGTGAAATTTATTTCCAAGCTCCTGAATCCTTAAGACAAAGGCTTAGTTGAAATTGAATAGGAACAGTTTATTGAACACTATCGCTATAGAAAATATCCGTTTCACTATTCAAAGGATTTTTATTTGATGTGGTGTTCAATGACTTCACTGTGAAATTTAGAAGCTCAATTTATTATCACCCTTATTTCTTGGATACCTGATTCTATGGCTTTACAGGTAATAATAAACCTACTCAAGGTTATTGAAGTGCAAATACCTTCATAACATTTTGTTAATGACAATTTCACGTTTGTGCATGAAAATTGAGATTTATAGCAAGACTCTTTGATGTCTGTAAGTCAGGATTTCTGTTAAGTGCTCTTAGGATTTATATTGCCGGGAGTAAACTATTCTTTTCTCAATTTTCACTGCAGCCCAGTGGCTTGATGTGATTTCCCAATCTCGTTGGTCTAGAACAGTTCTGTCCCTTCAATTAGGTACAGTGAACTACCAGCATGGGGAGTGGTCCCTTTTCAAAAACGACATATCTTATGCGAGCTTTGTCTTTTCAATCAAAGATGGTGTGTGGGGTAGTTCTGACCTCTGCACAATCAAAATGTTCATGGTGACGGGAATCGAGCCGTTTCAACGGTCTTCCGATTTCCACGCTCACCTCCACCATTTTGCTCTGACGTATAAAGCGCTGTTACCCTGAATGTGATACTTTTTGATTTCGGAACTTCTTTGGACGTCTGAATATCGAGCTCTTCACAGACAGAATCTTTTCTACTGAATGTCCCATTCTTTCTGCATGGGCCAGCATATCCTTCAAAACATCTTTAGCTTCTGACTTTCCTAGTGATAAATACCCATACCTGAACTTTGTATCAACATATATTCACAGAAAACAATTCACCAGGCTGTGTTGGTATCACTCTGGATCCATAAGTCATAAGTCTCTGTTCAACCTTACACGGATTCCAAGCTCTTTAATTTATTCTGCACATGATTCTTATCTTGGTGTCTCATCTTTCGTGGTACAACTGAGGCCTAGAATCATCCGCAGCACTGCAGCAGCTATATTGATGTTGCCTATTTGTTGAGGAAAAATCGGCTTGATATCAGTTTCAAATGGGGTCACGAAAAATTATCTTTAACCAGTGACAGCCGTCTTACCGTCAGCTTTAAACCAGCACTGTTTTGCGGATGATTGGAGAACAACTCGGGAGTCGATATCGAATTTTCTTCAAAACGGTATCTAACCCAAGGGCCCTCCTGGATTTCGTGCTTTCTAGAACTTTTGTCTCACTGGGAGAAAGAGGGACTGACACGTCTTTGAGAAAGCTCGTCTGCTGATTCCACGATGAAGTCGATGTGCCTTTCTTATTCCTAATCGCTCAAAAAGAAAGGATTGATCAATATTAGACAAGCTGGAGAGGTATGCCATCCTGGATAAATTAGGTTTTCCTGAATCAAGTTCTCATGCACTGAGTGTGAAACTCATAAGCGAATAGGGTAGCAACGAACAACATTGCAAACGTACTCACCCAATCACAATATTATTCCTGATAGTTTGTAAGATAACGATGTTGATGTCCATACAGATAAAGAATTCCGGACTTCCACACTTTTTGATCAATAGTATTTTGATCGTTGATTGGTTAAAAATGTTCATAACCTCCTATCACAAATGAAAACTGAGAAATTCATATGGAACTGTGATTAAGAAATCTATTTTGCCGAAGTCCCATATCGCAGCTTTCAAGACTATCAAATCAGCTTCATGTGTAGCTGGACAGCAGGCTATTTGATTTATGCATTCTGCGAATCGATACTTGTCACTTCCCAGCTAATCCCACACGTTATATTGACACGTGGATCCCCTGATATCTGAGAAGCTAATTCACAATTCAACATCACCTGGAAGGGTCCAATTACTTTATCCCATACAATATACATTCTATTTTGCATAAATCAAATTAAAAGTATAATGGAATTTGTTTCGTAATGTACAACAATATTTTTGTTCCTTGATACGATTCAGAAGTGGGAGAGACTGTGAAAAGTAATGCTGTCAACTATTAATCCTAAGGAGATTGCTTTATGACTTTTTGGCGGTGTTGAGTTGAATATGGTTGAAAACTCACATTGCATAAAATCCATCAGTCGGTGTGTTCGTGTTTTCGCATGGATAAAAAGGTTATTTGACTTTTGATGCTCTCATCAAGGATCATGAATACTTGAGCACGTAGTTGGGGTTGACGATCACGAAATTTATAATGCTATGTTCTTCAATCGTCATAATTTTGTTCATTTCGCGCATATGACGTATGTCGCTGACTATTCACATGATAATGTCAGACACACGGTGGTCAGTGTTGCCAAGTCACATGTCTACCGTCAATCTTCACATCCTCAATTTTGTGCGTCGGGCGTTGTAATGAGCAAGTTGTTTGCCACGGAAGGCAAGATCTCTGGCAACACTCATGATAGTACATAACAAATAATGTGACAGTATTTCAACGTAAAAGATCTTTTGGAAGATGGTGGTTGAAATTGTCGGAGGAGGGATCGTCCATGTACATTCAGTTGGTTGGTTTGTTATTTTCCAACGACTCACCAATGTGGACGCAGATACTCTTGGAGCACGAGTTAACCAATTGGGGAAAACGCACTTTTCTCACTCACTCTTGCACTCGGAAATGCGAACTCTCCCGGAACAGTGATCCCACAAATATTTCCAAAAAGATAATCCAGAAATAAAAGAACAAAGAGAGCTTGAACTCAGGACGACTTACTCAGTACGACTAAGCTCACGCGCATCTTCTGCCATCTTTCGGTGACCTCATATTGTGTTCCATGGCAAAATGCATAGAGTGGTGACCTATTGCTAGGTTATGTTTTTAACCACCATCTTTGCTATATCTTTCTTATACATTTGGATCACCATGCATGTGTCGGCTCTAATTTTCTCCATCCAGTGAGCTTATCCTATGTGTTCTAGTATCATGGGCAACATTGATTCTCGGGGATCGGTTTTGGTAATTTGATGGTTCTAAGTATTAGAAGGATACAGACAGCAGGGGTTTGTATGTGCAGAAACCTTTTTCCTATAAACGGTCTGGTTGGATATTATAATCCGGAGTAAATAGTCGGGAACAAAAAATCTTTATCCCAATTGCTCATTAAAATCTGGGCGGATGAAGCGCCAGCAGAGTTAATTATGGATCCAAAATGAGTTTGCTCTAATCACCTCTAAAAAGACTAAGCCTACAATAAATCACCTGATACAAAAAGCAAACTAAATTATCATGCCACCTAGAAGCCAATTCATAAAAATGTTCAGGACAATTTCTGTCGCTATTGTTTTCTGAATCGCACCATTTTTCTCCATGGTTCAAAAAAGCCGACAGCTCTAATTTTCACGTGCCTCAGCGGGAGGCTAAAATGGGGACAAAATGAATGACAAATGATTCAATCCAATTTTATAGCTGACTAGCTCGGGGGCTGTTGCGGAGAGAGTAATAAAATCGGGAAGGACAATTTCACGTGAACTTGGCAGCAGTTTTTTTACGACGAAAATGAGAGAAGACATTTGAAGTGGTTGTTAGGTATTTTAATTAACTGGATATATTGTTCGTTGCAGGATGGATTGCATTTGATTGATTTCTACTACAAGGTTTTGAACTATTGTGGCATCAACTTGCTTCTAAAATTGAGCCTTTCAACTCTAGTTTCAGTTTGTTTAATGGAAACTGTATCATTAGCTCAACGAAATAACTTCTTCTGGAACTTTCTACCTGTCATCCCAGCAAGTGAGTTTTGTTTCCGGTTTTGGTAAGTTGATTCCGGACCGTGCTTAGGGTCCATCTCATCACGTTCAGCTCACCCTGGAACCAATGCTCCCCACCAGAACATGGAGGTATGGCTTGGTTTCTTGTTCTCACTCAACACATACAACTGCTGCTGCTACTGCTACTGCCGCTGCTGCTCGCGGAATAATTGCCCTAAATACTTCTGAAGCAGCATTCCGGAAACACTTGTACTCGCGGTTTTGAGTCTCGCAATTTACTTTCTCAGCTTAATCTTCTGTGCTGGAGAAGGGCATCGTTGAGTTCTTTGTTGGAAGGGCAAGGAGAAGGTATGGAGAACCCTTTTCAAACCCTCTTAGGCGCTTTTCATCATCTTGTGGCCCTAAAGCGTCTTCGGGAAGATCTGATAGCTGTCCCTCATCTGAACCGATTTCTTATCCACATGGCCACGGAGTACAAGAGGTCTCTGGCCATAGGAACGCTGGTTGAGACTTGGAAACAACATTCTTGTGACCTCGCAGACATAAAGTGGATTATTCTACACCTACGCTTCTTTTATAGTTGAGCTATTTATTTGCTACTTTTTGTAAAGATGTCATCTCCCTTCTAACTATCAGCTTTTTGTTTCGGGTCGTCCGGTCTTTTTCCTCCGCTGAGGGTGAGACGTTGGGGATCACCCAAGTGACTTGCTTCTTTGTAATCCCCTTGCTTGAGTTCAAGCTGGTCTGGCTTGGTCATTTTACAGAGCAAATCGGACGATCACGATTCTCATGCTGATCAAGCTCAGTTATTTTTTTCAATATCTGCGCGATGCGGATGCCTAGTCTGAGAGCCATTTCGGACAAGTTGCAGCAGTCTACAGCTCTTTTGGATTCATGCTCATCTGAGTCGACGAAATTGGTGCCTATATCTTGGCATCACAAAGGAGCGGACAACCAATTCTACCTTCAAAGCACCTCAATAGCAGAACTCTTGTCCTAGTTAGTGAATGACTATGTCGACTATAAAGATCAGAAGCTTTCGGTTTGTTCATTTGTAAAGATAAGTAGGATTAACACACACAATAGATCTCACACTATTGTCTGACCCAAGGGAACCGTTTTCATAGCCGGTTACATACAGAACGGCGTCAGTCTTAAAATATGGGTAAGCAAGTGATTTTCACTTCAGGCACTCAAGATAGCAGATAGCGGTCAGGACTTCTTTTGACGTGTGCACGGCTCGGTGTTCTGGTCAGAACTGTGACTAGAGGTGTTGCTTCACAGCCATACAAATCAGTCAACCAATCTGTACGTGCCTCATCACAGGGTCAGCGTAAACGTCGAACAATTTCCGAGCTGGATGGGTTGGGGCTTTGTCAATCTTTGAGCGCATCTTGGACCGTCCAATCCGTTATGATTGCGTTCGATTCATTGGACATCTAATCATAATGAATTTTCAATCTGTAGCCTCCAAATTTGGGGTCAGTGGATAAATATGCTAGCGATCGGCGATGTCAGTTTCATTGATTCCGTAATCAATTAAGATGAAACTCACTAGAGCACAGCGAAAAAAAAAACATGAGAAGTTTTATGAATCATCCTTAATTGGTTTCTTTATGTTGCATTGCTCCCACGTTCCACGTGGGTGGGTGAAGCTATTGTCACTAGCAAAGCTACCTCTGTGGAGGCCGCCATGATTGCCGGAAATGTAAAATGTACACAGAATATGTCTTCCTTATTATTAGTCAATGTATTTTCACTATCCAGAAACACATATCACTCAAAGATAGGTGCCCAGGACGTGCGACGATTCGTCTCTCCATCTGATGCGCAGCTCTAAATTCTTCAAAGCATATTCATGGTTGGGAAAGAGAACTGCAACAGTTGAATATCTTAATTTTTGTTATATTATGATTGGTATCTTTTTTCAAACCTTAATTAGGGCTGGTCTGAGTTTCACGAGAAGCAGATATCCACATTCAACGGACGCAACAACTTCAAAACAACGATAACGTCAAGACAAGAATGAAATTGAAAGCCAACAGCTGAAACAACAATAATAAAGCAGTTAGAATAATAACTCAACGACCGTAATTTTTAATTAAATATTCAATGTGGGAATCAACATTTGCCAGACAGTTCCCAAGGCGATCTTGAATTTCTTGCAGTGTGAGTGTTGCTCAACATATTTGATATTTTTGCTACGAGCGTGCGGAAAAGTAAAAAAAGTTACTTTTCCGCAAGATTTTTTGTTTTGAAAGTTGTACTTTTCCGCACGATTTTTGTATTGTTAAAAATGAAGATATTTATGACTATATAAATGATTTTTGTTACTTCAAATAAGATGGACTAAAACACTCGAATGTGAAGAAAAGCATACTTGACAATTTTTTAGAAATAATCGTCAGAACAGGTAAACTGAGAAATGGATCGAAATTTTGAAATCACTTACTTCTTTGATAACTGATGCAGGACCCAAGAATTCAGATTTCATCAAATTTTCATATTTTTTTTTGATTATTTTTCCGTCCATACAAAAATCGTGCGGAAAAGTAACTTTTCCGCATGATTTTTTTATATCAAGAATGAACATGTCTAGGACCAATTAAATGATTTATGTTACTATTCTACCTTATGTGGCATTTTGAGGTATTATCGAGAGATCTTTGCGTATCAAAAACTTCTTTTTTTTTTTATAAATAAGATGGTCAAAACCACTCGTAGGAAAAACATTGTACCTAACTTTTGCGGAAATAGCTATTTACCTAACAAGTGCGGAAAATTAGTTTTTCCGCACTAGTCTGCCGTTCACCGACCGACGCGTAGCGGAGTTCGGTGAAGCAGCCGAGGGCGGAAAAACATTTTCCGCAAGTGTTAGGTACAATAGTTTTTCTACAGACGTGCGGAAATAAGGATATAATTCGTAATTTAAAAGTTTCTGATGCAACTAATGACAAATAAATAATAATGAATGTCGAAATGTGTAACTAAGCGACCATAGTTACCTAGAAACCTGGTTGCTGTTTGCTTATGATATTGTTAATTTTGACATATCCGTGCGGAAAAATTGCGGAAAAAATGTCTTTTCCTACAGCCGTGCGGAAAATTCAATTTTCCGCACCGATATCCGTGTGGAACATCAGATTTCCCGCACCAGTGCGGAAAAATTTTTCCGCACGGATATGTCAAAATAAACAATATCATAAGCAAACAGCAACCAGGTTTCCAGGTAACTATGGTCGCTTAGTTACACATTTCGACATTTATTATTATTTATTTGTCATTAGTTGCATCAGAAACTTTTAAATTACGAATTATATCCTTATTTCCGCACGTCTGTAGAAAAACTATTGTACCTAACACTTGCGGAAAATGTTTTTCCGCCCCCGGCTGCTTCACCGAACTCCGCTACGCGTCGGTCGGTGAACGGCAGACCCGTGCGGAAAAACTAATTTTCCGCACTTGTTAGGTAAATAGCTATTTTCGCCCTTAACGGCTTGCCCGAACTCCGCTCCGCGTCGTTCGTGCAACTGCCGTCGCGTGCGGAAAAATACCACTTTCCGCACTTCTCAGGTAAATAACTAATGAAGTTACAAGTGCAAATTCAGAGCGGATTATTTAGCAGGGTTCTTTCAACTCTTCTGAACGATTTTGGTAGTCACGATTTTTCAAATGGTCCGTTGTTTTCATCCTGTTTCCTGGTAACGTATTTAAGTTCTGAGTATGGTTGCATTTGTGATAAGTTTACTATTACGGCGGTTATTAAATAAGTAGAGGACATCTACAATATAAGATTTCGTTGGATCTGATGTGAGAAGAAAAAAAGAGATGTTGGATGTTTTTACTGATGAAGGTGGCTATGAATCCATGCTGGGTAAAAGATGTGTTCAATGTTTGAAATGAGGATCGGCAAAATTCATTTCCAATATGGAAGTGACCATCATTCGTCATTTTGCCAAATAACATTTTTGTCACTCGTTTCGTTATTCTGAGTACAGTGCAATAATTTATCTATGCATCACCACACTAATGCCCGTTTATGTATACTCATAATTCATTTCGGTCTACAATTTTGTCTCAACTATGATGCAATTATTCAATTTCACACCTGAAATGTCATGACATTATTCAGTATATGATATGCTCAATTCAATTAAATATTGCACGTATTTTGTTTATATTCATGGTGTTTTCGCTGCCTGTCTTTTTAAACGCGCCAACATTTTATTTATTGTCTCCCACTCATATATCATGTTGAGAGTCAGCAATTTATTTATGCTGCCAAGTCGCACGGAAATGAGGTTTTTTCAAGACAGAAGTGGTTTTTTTCTTTGGAATGTTCATTAATGAGAGCCGGGTAGTTAATCTTCTTTTTTTGGTTTTATTTTCAATCAAATTACGAATTGCATCATAATTCAGTAGGGCTTTTCGATATTCATTTATTTGCATAGTTCATCACTTTTATATTCCAATCTGTTTGCCTTTATTACAATCATTGATGCATTCATTATCAAATACAAATCACGTCTATTTATTATGATTGGCTCAATTATATTGTATTCAAAATTATCATGGATATTTATTTGCATAATTTTTTCATTTATTGACCCGGGAACCGATGGAATCAAAATTGCATTCAAGATCAAATTTTGGTTTTCTGTATATTGAACCTGTTTGAAGTGTGAACGTACATGGATATTTTTTTTTTGTGTCGTAGTGATAACGAAACAGTCAAATTAATATTTTTGTGTTTCGAAAGAATAATGTTTTCACATGAAAAATTTTAGTTTTATCAAAAAATAATGGTCAGCATAAAAGTTTCTCTTTCTCGTCATGTGATTTTGAGACCTCTAATCTGAGTAATTTCATTATCTTTTATTCTTCCTCATAAAATCTTGAAAACTATGGGTTTTTGAAAATCTGCAAAGGTGTCACGTAATAAAATTTATAATTTTTGTCGTAATCCTCTCACTATCTGAAATGAGAAAATCGTAAGTTTTATTATCCAAATTTTAATTCAGACTCAAGTGCTAGCCAATGAAAATTAAAATGTGATCAGGAAGTTCTTGCAAATATAAGACTACTGGCGCACATCTTTTGAAGAGCAACGAGAGGCATAAGACCTTACAAGTAAAGGAGAGTTAGTTTTTTTTTTTTTTTTTTAATTGATTGAAACTGATTGAGTGAAAAATAACTCATTGTATGAGTGATGACTTACATTTATATACAGGGTGTTTCCTAACCTCTGTGACAAAATGAAAGGGGTGATTCTTCGCTTAATTTTAAGACAAAAATGTGGTATAACTTTTTTTCGAACTTCGCTTTGTTTCCAAAATACAGGGTGTTTAATTTTTTTTTGATTATTTTTTATTTTTAATTAATTTATCTTTTACACTTTTTTTTTTTCATACAGTAGGCAAATGTCATGAAGAAAACAAATAATGTGGTTGCCATGGATAGAAGCAAAAAGCCTACTTTGCATCATATTGTTATTTTTGTGTAGTCCAGAGACATGCAATAAAGTGGTTTATCTCAAAAATTACACAAGATACGATAAAAATTTGAGAGATCAAAAAGTTGCATTTCTAGTTGAATAACCTGAGAAAAAAATGAAAATGACACAAAAAGTCAGTGGCGTACATTTATTTCCCAATAATATTGGTTGAAGTGCCGCTCGGGATGCCACTGTATTCGATAATTTTTATTTGTTCATGGCAAAATGAGCCCGTTATCACTATAAATACCGTTACCAAACTTCAACAAAATCGAGTTAAAGATAAATTAATTGAAAATAAAAAACTAATCAAAACAAAAAAATTAAACACATTGTATTTTGGAAACAAAGCGAAGTTCGAGAAAAAGTTAAACCACGTTTTCGTCATAAAATTAAGCGAAGAATCACCCCTTTCATTTTGTCACAGAGGTTAGGAAACACCCTGTATTGTATATACAATACAGGGTGGCCATTTGAAAACGAAACAGAACTTATTTTGGAGACCGGAGGCTACGGTGGCCGAGCGTGTAACACGCCGGCTTGAGACACCGTTAGTTCTGAATGACGTGGGTTCGATCCCCGCGGTGAGCAGAAATTATTTTCTGTTCTGTGTTTGTTGGCACTCTCACTGGCTAACGCTACTGAGTAGACTGCAGTATTATCAATTACTGACAGTCGAAAAGTTTAATAGTTAGCCTAAATGAATTGGTCCTGCTAGTTCAATATATAACTAGGTGATGTTCTCCATCATCAACTTAGTTAGAACTGCATTGGTCCTGGGGTTGGCGAAAAGGGTCTAATGGCCTACTCGTCGGGCAGTGGTTTGCCTCCCCACCAATACCATTACCAAAATACCCAATAATATTTTGGAGACCTCAAGTAGTTCATGGAAAAACCCTCGGACCCGTCAATTTTTGATTCAAGGAGAAACCCTTTTTTTGCTTGTTTCGCCCCCCCTGAGGGCGAAGCCCTAGCAGGGGTGATAAGCGCCGCCAAAATTTTAAATGGAATGGGGGGTCGCGTGATACCTTATTTTGGAGGTATTTTTATGTAGCATATAACCCCCAAATTTCAAATCGCTACTATTTGCCGAGCCGATACAGGGACTAATGAAAATTACAACATGTCAAGAAGTATTTATTAAAATAAAGTGCCCAAAGCTAAAATCAGTTAAGTAAATGTTGAAAATGTTGGCCTCCGACTTCCATACAATAATATAGGTTTTTCTCAAACCACTCCCGTACATTTTGAAAAACTTCTGGAGTAATTTGCCGACATTCATCAATTATTTTTTGCCGCAAGTTGTCTAACGATGTTGGCTGGCTTGCATAGATTTTGGTTTTAAAATGGTCCCATAAAAAAAATCTGACGGACTTAAGTCCGGGGAGCGGGAAGGCTATTTAGTCGCTTCTCGTCTTCCAATCCATTGTCCTCGAAAAGTTTCATCCAAATATTGACAAACCCCTGCAGCATAGTGGGGTGGCGCACCATCTTGCTGAAATACTAGATGATGTTCCGAGTATTCGTTGTTATTCTCCAGTATTTCCACTAATGCTGGATGGATCGTATTTTCTGATAAATCCAGGTACATCTCTCCTTTCGAATAACCAGGTGGAAAGGAGGGGCCTACGATATGGTTACCAAAAATGCCAGCTCAAACATTCGGTTTTTCGGGATAAGTATGCACCTCACGATATATTCTGGGATTTGAATCTGCCCAATAGCGACAGTTGTGACGATTTAGGAAAAAACAGCATTCGTCGACTGAACATACATTGAACAGAAAGTGTTGATCATTTGTGGCTTTTTCAGATATAGTTTCACAAAATTGTATTCGCCTATCAAAATCGTCCTCGTTTAGTTTTTGTACGAGATGTATTTTGTACGGATGAAACTGGTATTTTTCTAATATCTGCTTCTTTTAATACCAAACACGGTTGATAACTTCCTTGTGCCCAGTGTGGGATCTCGCACAATATGTCCTGAAATAGCCACTTCTGAAGCTTCATTCACTACTAGATTATCTGTTTCACGTTTTTTATTAGACACAGACCCAGTTTCCCAAAATTTTTGAACCAATTCCAAAATATACTTGCGATGGACCTGTCGATTCTGATGTTCTAGATCAAAGAGCTGGACAGTTCTATTAGCATTTTCATTGTTCGCAAAAAAAAGAAAAATAATTTCAACTTTTCCAGCAAGTGGATAAAACATTATCACTGTTCACTGTGCCGATTTTGCAACTAGATCACTTTAAAGTGCTATTTCTTGGTCACTACTATGGTCTGACAATAGTTATTGAAAATCACTATTAAAATTCAAAATGTTGCTATAGTCTTAACAATAACCACGATTTCCGTTGCAGAGTATTGAAAACTCGATTGAAAAGAAGAAAAAACGACAACTAAATTTACGGCTCAGAATGTAGGAGAGCAACATTTTTTGTATTGTATTCAACTGATTCATTAACAAGCATTTTTTTCCATAACAAAATATTGACACGTTTCTCCAACTTTTATTAGTCCCTGTATCGGCTAGGCAAATAGTAGCGATTTGAAATTTGAGGGTGATATTCTACATGAAAATACCTTCAAAATAAGGTATTACTCGACCCCCCATTCCATTCAACATTTTCAGGGCGCTTGTCTCCTCGGCTAGGGCATTGCCCTCAGGGGGCCAAAACAAGCAAAAAAAGGGTTCCCCCTTGAATCAAAAATTGACGGGTTCAAAATTTTTGTCATAAACCACTTGAGGTCTCCAAAATTAGCTCTGTTTTGTTTTCAGATGGCCACCGGTCTGCATATTGTAACGAGTTTCGCTATAGAAAACACTGTTCAGCTTTAATTAATTTATTTTACAAGTCACTATGTACAGAACTCAAAATCACAGCTTATTTATGTTTCACGATTTATATTTCACGACGTATTCAGAACTAACTAACTCCTTGAAATGACGGATCTCATTATATACCCTGGCCAGGATTAAGAGAACAATCCAGATATTTTTAGAAAAGCGAAGAATGTTCGACGCCATCTAGCCTTGCTAGAATGTACCAGAAGCCAATCGATTCCAAACAATTCTACACAATGTGGTGGCTTGAGCGGCGCATTCACCATGTTCCGTAACATTGCCCCCTTCTTAAGGCAATTCGTCCCGAGTTGCCTTCATGTCGGTATCGGCAACTGTCCCCAAACCGGCAGCCCGGAAGTAGCAGTCCACTGTCCTCTGGTTCGTCCTCCGGAAAGGATAGCAGCACACCAGGATGTCAATGCCGCTTTCTTTGAAAATTACCTCCAGCATGCTCCGTACTACTCTCCAGTCCAGTTGGTCGTTCGTCATTTTCGGAATTGCCAGATGGGTCAGGTCCTGTGACAGCATCAAGTCACGAAGATGACTGAGGGCTTTCCAGACATCACTGTAGGTGGTCAGATGATGTGGAAGCTTCTTCGTCACAAGGTAGAACAGATGTCGTGTACCTTCCATGATTTCCAGTACCCTCCCCACCTCTGGTTTTTGTCGTCGTAGATGTTCCAGTTGTCCAAATTTCCGCTTGAAAGCAGCAGCAAGACCACTCCTCATACCAAGGTCTTCAGTGACCCAGTGAGCCAACGAATATTTGGCCGGTGCTTTGAACAAATTCAGCTGCCTTTCTTGGACAATGCCATTCTGGACTTTCTGGCCATTGGAGTGTAGAGACATGAAAGTTTCCAATGACATGTCTTTCTTGGGTAGCCTGATCTGCCTCACTTCAGCGTCCTGATCGTCGTGGTTCCCAGCATACCGAGCTAAACGATTGAAGTGAACAACCCTCGGTTTTCCTCGTGGTGGCTTTCGAATCCTGTAGACGACGTCATTGATTCGCTCCAGAATCTCATACGGACCCTCCCAAGAACTTTGCAGTTTTGGGGAGAATCCACGTCGCCTCTGTGGGTTGTGAAGCCAAACCAAATCCCCAACCTGGAACCCTCCTTCTTCGGCCTTCACGTCGTACGCTTCTTTCATCCTGTCGCTGGCACTTTGGATGTTTAGTCGGACCCGTTGATGGATATCGTCCATTTTTCTACGAAGATCACTTGCCCAGCGACATCCTCACCAGGTGGACAGCCAAACTTCAAATCGCAGGGCAGCCGGAGTTCACGACCCATGATGATCTTGGCAGGTGTTTCGCCCGTCGATTCATGAACTGCTGACCTGTACGCCATGAGGAATAGGGGAAGATGTTGATCCCAGTCTCTTTGATGGTCAGAGACAACTTTGGCCAAGTGTCGATTGATGGTTCGGTTCATTCGCTCCACCATGCCATCCGATTGTGGGTGTAACGCCGTTGTCCTTGTCTTCTTGATCTTCAAGACATCGCAGACTTTCTGGAATAGCGTCGATTCAAAGTTCCTGCCCTGGTCCGAATGCAGCTCCAACGGGACACCGAAACGGCAAAACCATTCCTTAGTCAAGACATCGGCAACGGTAGCCGCCTCCTGGTTTGGCAAGGCATACGCTTCAGCCCACTTGCTGAAGTAATCCATGGCGACCAAGATGTATTTATTTCCTTTGTCCGATTCAGGAAAGGGTCCAGCCACGTCGATTGCGATCCTTTCAAAGGGGCTTCCCACGTTGTATTGGCGCATAGGAGCTTTTGGCCGTTTCTGGGGTCCGTTACTTGTCGCACATACGGCACATTTTCTGCACCATTCCTTCACATCGGCTTGACAGTTGTCCCAGTAAAACCGTTCTCGAAGCTTTCCCAGCGTCTTGGTTACACCCAGATGTCCACCCGTGACGCCATCATGGACCTCTCTCATCACCTCTGCCTGTCTGTTTCCAGGAACGACTAACTGCCTCCGATCTTCCGTGCCATCCAGATTCTTGACCAGCCTTTTCAGGATGCCGTCATCAAGAACCATCGAGTCCCATTGAGCCCAGTAGGACTTTACGGTGGCCGAGAATCGCGCGACTTTTTGCCAGGTTTGTCGTTGGCCTGCCAGTTTCCATCCGATGACAAGCTTCAGATCTGGATCTTTCTCCTGGTCCTTGCGAAGCGCCTCAGACTGCCAGGAATCATCCACCACAGTCGTCCTGCAAGTGCTCGCCTTTTTTTCCTCGGCTCTTTGACAGTGCTTACATTGTTCTGGACAAGGTCTCCTGGATAGGGCATCAGCGTTGTTGTGGCTGGATCCAGCTCGATGTTCCGTGTCAAAGTTGAACTCTTGAAGTCTCTCAATCCAACGAGCAACTTGACCCTCCGGATTTTTGAACTGTAGGAGCCATTTGAGCGCGGCGTGGTCGGTTCTCAGCAGAAACTTTCTCCCGTAAAGGTACTTGTAGAAGTGCTCTACCCCTTTGACTACTGCCAGTAGTTCCCTTCTCGTGACGCAGTAGTTCCGTTCCGGCTTCGACAAGGTTTTGCTGAAATAGCCGATCACCCTTTCATGTCCCTGCTGGATCTGGGACAGCACTGCACCAAGTCCTACATTGCTGGCATCTGTATCCAGGATGAAGTTTCCCTCAGGTAGTGGGTAGCCTAGGATGGGCGCGCTGGCAAGTGCCCTTTTAAGTGTGTCAAAGGCCTCCTGACAATCCTCGTCCCAGTGGTAGCGTCTCTGTGCGTCTGTGAGCCTGTGAAGAGGCCGGGCGATGTTCGCAAATCCTTGGACATAACGCCGGTAGTACGTGCACAGACCCAGGAAACTTCTTAGCTCGTGGAGGTTCTTTGGTACAGGCCACTTAACTGCTTCCACCTTTTGCTGGTCAACGGCTACACCCTCAGCCGACACGATATGACCCAGGTATTGTACTTCCCTCCGGAACAGTTGGCATTTCTTTGGACTCAGCTTCAAACCGGAACTTCTGAGTCTCTGGAATACCTCCTCCTAGTTCTTCAGATGGTCTTCAAATGATTTGTCAACCACAATTATGTCATCCAGGTATACAAGACATGTTGACCAGGATAGTCCTTTGAGCACAGTCTCCATCAGCCGCTCGAACGTAGCAGGTGCGTTGCATAACCCAAATGGCATAACAGTGAACTGCCACAGCCCAGCTCCAACGCTGAAAGCAGTCGTCTCTCGATCTTCAGGGGCCATTTCTACCTGCCAATATCCGCTTTTGAGGTCGAGGGTTGAGAAGATCTTCGATCCGGCCAAGGTATCCAAAGTGTCGTCGATCTGTGGTAGCGGGTAGCTGTCCTTCTTCGTCACGTTGTTCAGCTGACGATAGTCCACACAGAATCGAGTTGAACCGTCCTTCTTTTTAACCAGAACAACTGGCGATGACCACGGACTACTAGAAGGCTCGATGACACCGCCTTTCTCCATGTCCTTGATTATCTTGTCCGCCTCCTTCTTCTTGGCCAAAGGTAGTCTTCTAGCTGTTTGGTGGATCGGTCGTGCTCCCTCTGTGTTGATGGTGTGCCGCACTACGTTCGTTCGGCCCTTTTCCCCAGTCCCGTTGTCGAAGATGTCGCCGTAATTCCTTATCAGGTTTCTCAATCGTTATTTTGTCTCTTATCCAGATCTTTTGAAGAGGTGACAACTAACTTCTTCATCTCTCCGGTGAACTCAGAGATGGTTTGCTCAGTCTCACATACTTGTCGCACCACAGAGGCGATTGACGAGCAGAGCCCCAAAACTGTGTCCCTTGCCAAATTTACAGAGTGATAGTTGACGTTCATCACTCTCACGGGCACAGTCTTTCCCACATGTACCTGGCTCTTTCCACATGCAATGCCTCGTCCTACTTCAGAATCGTGTATTTTAGGCTCAAACATCACGATGCTTCCTTCTTTCATCTTCCCTTCCAGGCGAGCCCACAAAATCATCTCGCTCCTCTCAGGAATTGAAGAATCCCCAGCCAGCAAAACACGAACTGTCTCTTCCTCTCTACCATGCATTATCACCTCTTCGTTGTTGGTTTTCAGTGTTCCTTTTTTGAAATCTAATTGGAAGCCTTGGGTGTTCATGATGTCCATTCCAATTATGATTTCTTCCTCAATATCGGCAACCAGCATTGGATGTTCAAAACTGGTGCTTCCCAGAGTCACTGCTGCCTCCACTTCACCATGTATCCTAGCCAAGTCTCCTGTTGCCGTCCGTAGTCGCCACTTTGTTGGTGTTGTGACAATGTCGGGCCTGATGATAGACTTCGTCGCACCTGTATCCAACAGCATGGTGCGTTTCTCTCCATTATCCAGCCATCCACAAACACGCTGTTCAGTTTGTGTCCTAAAGAAGCAACTATGGCGGTTTTCCTTGGGGCATACTGGCTACAGGTCGACGATTGCCCCTTCGCATCGACCCTCTCTAGTTTTCCGACGTCGAAGAAGGTGCCTGTATCTCCTTCTTGCATCGACTACGAATGTGGCCAAGCTCTCCACAATTCCAGCATCGTAGCTCCCTTCGCTTGGACGCCTCCATTTCCTTGACGACCCTCCTCACATTTGCGTCGAAGGAGTCTTCCTCCGCGAGATCTTGGTCCTCCATCCTTCGCACGCGTGCAGGAAGCTTGACGGATTGCTTAGCCGCTTCAAACTCCAAGGCTTTTGCCAGTGCATCCACTAGTCTGTCAGGACGATGAAGTATTAGGGACTGCCGAATCTCCTGGTCTCGAAGTCCATCCAAGAAGGCCTGAACTGCAAGCCTCTCCATAACGTTCTCTGGCGTGGTTGGATAAGCCAGTCGTGCAAGGCGAGCAACATCCGCTTCAAACTCCTGCAAGGTCTCGTTGGTCTTCTGAATGCGATTTTTCAACTGAGACTGGTAGACGTGCTCCAAGTGAGTTTGCCCATATCGCAGTTCCAGATGCTTGACTAGTACATCGTAGTCCTCCTGCTCCTGGGTGTTGAGCGTCTGCAGGATTTCTGTAGCTTCCCCAGAAAGCTGCCTCGAACTGGCGATGGTAATTGTTCCAGGACAGTTTGCCATCAAACTGTGGGGCTTTCATGTGGATTCTGATGGTATCAGCTTCCATCTTGGCACTCGCACCGTGATTCCCGAAAGTAACTTCCGGTTGTTGCATGATTACTGCCACTTGCCTTCTCACTTCGTCGATTTCGTCTTCCAGAGCCTTTGCAGTCTCTCCTAGTTGTTTCTCCAGATTTCCGATTTCCTCTGCTTCATGAGCCTTCAAGCAGTTGTAGTTATCCGCCAATTGCTCCTTGATTTCCTCCATAGCTCTGGAAGATTCTTCGAGCTTCTCCTCCATTTTCCTCGAGTTCTCTTCCATGGCTCTAGAAGATTCATTAAACTTCTCTTCCAATTTTCCTTCCATGACTCTAGAAGATTCTTCCAGTTGATCCTTCAAGTTCTTGGACAATTTCTCAACTACTGCGTTGGGATCGGGAATCTCAAATTGGAACGTATCAGGATCCATGCCTTCTTCCATTAAAGCCTCACGAAGCCTTGTTTGTAGATCAGTTTTCTTACCGCTACTATCCAGGTCACGCTCTTCCAGCTCCCTCTTCAACTCAGCGACCTTCAATCCGGTTAAAAACACTAGTTTCGCAGCTATCACAGCGAATATTTATGTCCGTTTCTATAGCACACAATAAATCCCACTTTTGACACCAATGTAACGAGTTTCGCTATAGAAAACACTGTTCAGCTTTAATTAATTTATTTTACAAGTCACTATGTACAGAACTCAAAATCACAGCTTATTTATGTTTCCCAATTTATATTTCACGACGTATTCAGAACTAACTAACTCCTTGAAATGACGGATCTCATTATATACCCTGGCCAGGATTAAGAGAACAATCCAGATATTTTTAGAAAAGCGAAGAATGTTCGACGCCATCTAGCCTTGCTAGAATGTACCAGAAGCCAATCGATTCCAAACAATTCTACACAATGTGGTGGCTTGAGCGGCGCATTCACCATGTTCCGTAACAATATTGTTAAAATAGTCATAGAAAAAATGGTGATTAACTACACCGGGATCATTAGTTTCACTATTGAAGATCCAATTATAAAATTCGACAAGGCCAACCTAATCACACTTGATTTGCATAACTCGTTTCTATCATTTAATACATAGACATGAAAACTACTGTCTCTTCATGGCTTTCCTGCGGCTACGTCATAATTTTTTGTCTTTCTTTTACACATTGAAAAAAAATCACGTACGTCTGGACGAATGGTAGATTGCCAGTACCATACATGGGTTAGTTTGGGTTAGTGGCATTGTTTGAGTGTCTGGTATCAGTTGTTTGTTGAGAGATGGAAGAATTTCCTGTTCTGTATCGATACAATCGATCAGACATTCACGTAACGTAATCTTGCACTCTTGGAATCAGCGCAACGTCGTGTAACTTGGCGATTGGCGTCCATTTTGATATCGTTGAATGCGTGGAAATTGTGAATCAGACATGCTTTACCATATAAGGACAGCCATAAATTATAGTGCGTCGTATAATTGACTTATATAAAGTGAGCTTTAAATCGTTGGAGAATTTTGCTCGTGGACACAAAATGAGATATAAGCGCTGCCCGGTCAAGAAAGACTCCTGTAAGGTGTGCGATGTATTTTGAACCAATGAGAATCACGCGGCTATAACAATATCCTCAAGTACTTGAGTTCTTTAACTATAGTGATAGGCTCGTCATGGATTTTGATCGGCTCAATGATTATCCGATTGTACGTGAATTATCAATCGACATAATCCATGGGATTGCTTATCGCCTTTGCTATTCCGCATCACACTATTTCCCTCGCGATCCATTCTCAATTCCACACCAATAAAAACACAGAATGTCAATGCAAACACGAAAAACAAAAACGTATGTCGACGATCCGACGCTAGTAGCAAAATTGAACGGAGAACTAGCCAGGCAACTTGTTGATAATAAAGAATTCAGCGACAACTACAGCAGAATGAAGTTAGAGCAAAAGATATAGGGTATGGCATAGTGAACTCCCACTTTTCAATCACTGAATACGGCCGTGACTTAGTAGAACTGCGCGGATGGTCCAGTTACGTGCAGTGGGTGATTAACTTGTTAGTTGTCAATTTGCCATGGTCCGGTGAACACCAAGGTTTTGTCGTGTCGGCATTTTATACAAACGGTTGCTCTGTGATCGCAAGGACATTCCGCACTAGCTTGGATGCAAACGCAAGTGTTACTTCCCAGAAAACCAATTCAAACTGGAAAATCTGAGAAGACCGGGATCTAGAGTTTCTAAGAAACTAGCTTGGCGTCCTGTGTCCGTGAGAACACCTGACGTCGCGTCGTTGCCAGTCTGACCTCTCTGCGACATTTTCTTGTGTAGGTACCCTAGCAACTCCGGTCATATAGAAGAAGACAAGAGATCTGTAACATAAGCAAAGATTCGGAAGCTAGATACCTGAACATGAAAGCCCCCCACAATAAACGGGGGTCTACATCTCAGCGGACATCGATCAATTGTATACAGTGTGTCCAGAATAAAATGATGTACATGGGACTATACGAGGATATTGGAAACGGTAAAAGATACGACGTTGCTTAAATGGAAGAAAAGTTGCGTATTTGTATGCTCAAAAATATTCTACCTTTGTTTCATTTTGAATCGATTTCGTTATGTTCATACAGGGTGAAAAAAGAAAAGGTTCATTTTGAAAAAAACACAATATTTTGCTTGTTATAAAACCCAACACTTTCAAATTTCCAGGATATAGGTAAGAGGATACGACGATTCTAAAACGGCGTCAAAAAAATTCTAGACCTACTATGTTGCGTCCAGACAAAGTCAAGTCTGTTTTTTTTATGGAAGTCATATTTTTGGAAATTATTTTCAATTCGGACCATGAAAATGGAGAAGTTCAATATGGCCTCCATAAGAAAAACCAAAGTTGGCCTCGGCCGGACGCAACATCGTGGGCCTACAATATTTTTTGATGCCGTTTTTAGAATCGTCATTTCCTCTTACCCATATTCTGTAAATTTGAAAATATTGGCTTTTATAATAAGCAAAATTTTGTAGTTTTTCGAATATGGACATTTTCTTTTTCACCCTGTATCTACATCACGGTATCGATTCAAAATAAAACAAAAGTAGATTATTTTTGGGCATACAAATACGCAACTTTTCTTCCATTCAAGCGACGCCGTATCTCTTACCGTTTCCAATATTCCCATGTACATCATTTTATTCTAGACACACTGTATACCATAGGCATATAGCAAACGCGGCTATCAAAAAAACTATCAACCAAAGTAACTCATGGGCACGACCTACCTATGAAAAGTAAAGACTTTGCAAGAAGTCTATCAAATGTGAATTGCTTCTCCCACCTTTAAACGATCGTACAGATATCCCAAAGACTTTGATGTGGAAGAACTTGGTCGGTGGAAAGCATTGGAATTCGCAAGCACAGTAATTTTTTGATAACCTTCGTAATATGCCAATATACTAGACCAGGGTGAAATAAACCAACACATGTGATCTGCTAGATCGTTTCATTGTCTCTAATCACGTTTAGTTTGTTTGCTTTGATTATTTTTGGATTTGAACTTAGAATAACAAAAATCATCAAGCCACTGCGGTATGTATAGTGTAGTATCTGCGCTGGGATCTGCTTAAGGTGATATATAATATCTAGAAATCTGATATAAAAGAGATGCAATCGATGTATTTTTTATTACCTGATATTTTCTTTTCTACATAAATATCTTACATACTAGCCAATAATTCCATAATTGCCCTTCGACCTTTGCATCACTGGATAATATATTTGAATAACCATGCATCTTGTTGTATTAGGATTATTTGGACAAAGCTGAAATAATCAATTCCAAAACCAAAAACCAGCTTTGTTGTTTACCAATAGCTTGTCATTTTGACAAAAGTGATGTGTTACTATGACAAAGTTAGCCATTTTACGTGGGTCGTTTGAAATGTTGTGTGAGAATTCAAATGCTTTTCAGTGTACTATCCCGCGTTGAATAAACCCCTGTATGTCATGAGAGAATGACGATCTTTTTATAGCAACAAAACTGCTTGCTTGGCATGATCCTATCAGTGACAAATAATAATTGGATTGGGTGGATTTACCTCCAATACTAATATGACAACATTCTCAAGATGACATACATATAACTTCTTCGTGAGATGGCTATCCTCCTTGAAAAATTTGAGTGTTGTCCCGAGTTTTCAGTGTATCTACTATAAAACTATTGTATTATTTTTAATGTAGGTATGTACCTTATTCCGTTTACTAAGCTTAAAACAAATTAACTGTTTACTTTTAGGGTCTTTATCGGGAGTTATAAAATAGAGAATTGATTACTTTCACCTATGATCAAATATTCTTAGATGTGTTCAATTTGTAAATTTGAAATAAGTATCTTCAATAAGATTATCATATTGTGGCCAAACATCAAAATACAAAGAAAATTACCAGACTAATTAGAAGTGCAATAGTTTGAAAATATTGATAAAAACAACAGTGACATTTTCCATACATTTTTGTACAAAACTCCAGAGACACTCGTGTATCAAGGCAATAGCTCTAAATCAATAATCGAAAGAGACAGGGACTCTAAATTATCTGAGGGCTACAGCGTCTTCGAGACAATGTAGTTTCTAATAATCCGGGGATCTTTCCTATATAAAATGACTTTCATAAAATATTTTATCAGACCAAATATGCTCTATTGTCAGCCGCCACAAAATTCATTAGGAAAGCAATGGCAAATTAATGGAAGTGTAATAAAGTAAAAAAAACAATAAGAGGAGGAAAACTGTGTACAGGGTGACCTAAAACAAAATGATTAGTGCACCGCAAAACAGGAAAATACTCGTCTCCTTCTCGATATATTTTTTTGGCGTACAACTATATGGGATGTTTATGAAAAAAATATGGACTAGATCTCTGGGAATTGGTGATTAATTTTTCACACATACTCCGCCATATTTCCGGAAAAAATCTAGATATCAAGAACTTTTTTTTTGTGGGATAAGGTAACCGGAGAGTTTCGTTAGTATAAAAACTTCAATATTGATATTGCCCGCGGAACTATTTTCAGTAAGCGAGGAACTTTTTTGTTTTGAGGAATTCTGCTATACTACCTGCGTTCTGTTATAATAAAATCCGAAAGATGCTGAAGTATATCAAGGCTTAGATCAATAATCTTTGCGATATGATTAGCCCTCTTGGTTTGAGCAGTACCGCAGTTTGCATATTCACAGTCATTGCAACATTTTATCCGTGATGCAATGAAGGCACATCTAATCGTCCAAGTTTCTATCACATCATCGAACACTGGTTCTTGAGTGGAAAATTGACCTTCCAATCATTTTCTCCTAGAAGGCGCTTCACCTGGGATCCGAATTCCATATTTCGCATATCTTTTTTATTTGAACACAAAAACAAATACGCCGTTTTAAAGATTGGCAAAGATCACCTCTAAGACATTTTTGCCGACCTTATCCTTTATTGAGTTTGTCATAAAATCTGTCTCTGGAATTTTCTTGATAGAGGTACAAGAAGGTGAAGAATGTCTGTTATGCATCTTGGGCATGAACCATCGTCTAACTTTTTGTCAAAAAACAAAACTTCCCTCACACAAGCAACATTTGGTCATTTCAAATAAAATTTGAATATCAAATATCTCTGAGAACCCTCTTGTCAATAAGCACATCCTTTATAAATATTTTTGATGTCGATAAAAATAGAAATACAGAAAATTTCATCTCGAGATGTTGTGTTTGTGACAATGCACTTGAGGAAATCTTTTTGTTCAGTCCAAGGCGCAATCATAAATCACTTTACTCGGGAAGGATGGATTTCAAGTGGTTTTACTGTTTGTGCGAAGAATGGCGAGATTGATTTTGTGGTTATCAATAGTTTATCTTTTTTTCATAGATCAATGACGCCTTACTATAATATCAAAATAGATAAGATCGAAGTATTCGTCATATAATTCCAATGGGGCAAATCAAAGCTCTTCTCCATCACAATTCAACAACACTTTTTCCAGGTGGATTTTCTGGACAAGTATAAAAGCAATAACAATTCATAAAATTCATAAAAATACAGCTAACAGTAACAATCTCTTCACTGCTCAATCTATTGAAACGATAACACAGGCCACAATGTCCAGCGGTTGATTGCCCATTGGCAATTTGGATGAATAAGCCATATATTCAAATTTCGAAGCTAGGCAGAGTGCTAATTAGTCATTTATTTCATCTGCAACAAGTCGGGAAAGGTTAATTGTCCCCTCAGGTCATTCATCATTATCATTATAAGCTACTTGAGTTTGAATGTGCAGTATTGATGTGCTCAACTCATATGGAAAAATATGAAGGAATGGCTGTGTTGCTCATCTCAGAATAGCAGGAAGGAAAGAAGTTGAAGTACTCTGAGCAAGTTTATTTAGAAATAACTGGCAAAGCGCTTTCGGCTAATACGCCATCTTCAGTCTGAAGAAGTACTCTGAGCAAGTTTATTTAGAAATAACTGGCAAAGCGCTTTCGGCTAATACGCCATCTTCAGTCTGAAGAAGGCGTATTAGCCGAAAGTGCTTTGCCAGTTATTTCTAAATAAACTTGCTCAGAGTACTTCAACTTCTTTCCTTCCATATGGAAAAGCCCGACTCAATCTTGATACAGAAAATGGCAAGACAGGGTTCAAGGTTCTCTAGTTGACCGTCTGTGACGGCACGTCTTTAAGCTGGAATAATTCTCCTCTCGCCGCAAACAAATTGAATTATTAAAGCGAAACGGAAAAAATGCAAAGTAGAGAATGCTGTTAAGGGAGATTGAGCCTAATTTTAATACAATACTTTACCGGAGGCTGATGTGGATTGTAATGGAAAGTGAAATTTCAATTTGTCTCGTCATCGATGATAATTTTTTTTCTTAGCGTTTTATACTGAGGGTACTGGATGTATTTTTCCTGGGAATGAGGGACCACACTTCACGGACCATCCTGTCTGGAAATGCGACTACACTGCGAAGCATAAAATCCGGGTCACCCCAAAGTTTGCAATTTTTTTTGAAATATGCAGCTTTCGCGGATTTGATAGAGGTGTCGCAAAGTTCACTAACAAACAGCGATGATTTTATCGCAGTTGCTTGTAACCCAAGTTTTTGTTATTTTGTTCTCGCCTGGTTTTATCTCTCAATTGCGAATTGTTTGCGTTAGTATTGATGTTATTGCTAATTGAAATGACCATATATTCAGTAGTTGTGGTACGAATTGTGGCAGCCCTAGAAGATGGCCGCGGACATCGCGAAACTGCGAGAAACTTTGGTGTGAGTCTATACAGCGTGCAACGAGTATCGCAACGATAGTGAGAGAATGTTGTGCTCACCCGAAGTCCTAGGACTAGAAAGAAGTACAGCAGCTAGAGACGATCGCTTTCTCGTCACTTCTTATGCATTAAGAATCCGAACGGTTAGAGTCCGTTCAAGATCATCTGCAAGGAAGTGACAAATATGAACAAAATCGAGTCGACAGTTAAAAGACGACTTCATGCTGCTGGATTATCATGTCGAACCAGGCCTGGGACTCCGTGTACTGTAGAATTCGCTAGCGACACTTGACTCTCTGCATAACATGAATAGGAAAGCGACGCTCGCTAGGATTTGACAGATACAAGGAGTCCCTGGCCAGGGCTACTGGACCGCAGCTTTCCCGTGAGCACCGGACTGTAAGGCTGAATTTTTCACGAGAGCACTTGAATTGGGCAATAGACGATTGGAGTCGAGTATTGATGTCCGATTAATCGCGATTTTGTCTAACGGGTTCAGATAGACGTGTTAGAGTGTGATCTCAACAAGGCGAAAGATATGCTGAAGCATGTATCGCCGAACGACATCCATTTGGTGGAGGCTCAGTAATGGCACGAGAAGGCATATCGTTTCATGCTCGCACGGAGTTGGCCTTTATCCAGAATGGGACTTTTGAATGCAATAGGTATCTCAGTGACATTCTGGTAGATCATGTTTTACCATACATGGGTTTTCTTGGATAACACGAAACATTCATGCATCATGGTGCACGACCACACACTGCCTATCGTGATGTGGTTGAAATCAGGCTATTTCTTTGGCCTGCTCGATGTCCAGACTTGAACCACAACGGGCATATTTGGGATGAAATGAGGAGACGTTTACGAAGACATGTGCAGGCCTCCAGAAATTCTAGAGGCCTACAAGGATCAATAATTGTCGATTGTTTTTCACAGTTGAAGAATAATCACACTACTATCATTAGGAGATAATTATTGGGAATCAAAGAAGGCAAAGTTCACTAAATAAAAACTTTGTAATCGGAATTGCTTTGAACAACCTTCACCGACACGGCTTCTTGTGATCTGGATTTATCAAAGTGCCGACGAGAAGTGACGTAACTCATATTTGCTTAGTATGTATCATTCATTTGTTTTAAAGGGAGAATTGGTGCAAACGGACATGGACGTTTTGAACAATGTACGAGGAGTTGGACTGAGAACAATCTTGGCAGATTTCATAATATGGAAATATAAGATATGCACCAGAGAAACAGTCCCCTTGAGTCAAGCCTCGGAAGGTGGATTACTACTAGGATCACTTGCCTGTTTCTTTAAAAAATCCACCCGGAACTCTTAGATCGGCCCTAGCTTAGCGAACTGAAGCTTCGAACAGTAAATATTCAAATCAGGGTAAAGGAAAGGAGAACCAAGGCTTAGACTAAGCGATAGAAAGTGTGATATATTGGATCAGACCCATCACACTTATAGATCACACTGACTTTTGTGATGTGACGTTCAATAAAGTACAATCAGTAAATCGAATTCAAACTGAGTTGAAAAAATATCTAATAGAAGCAATGGATTAAAATATTGTGATAATCATTCAGGTTTTCAGAGTAAGTGTGAAACGTGGACAGTAGAAATAGTCATAATCAAGTTTGTATAGTGTGCAGAATAAAATGCATCACATGCTGAAGCAAAAAAGAATTAAAGGTATAATGATTCAGCGTATAGCGTACTATCATCAGGACAAAAAGTGCATAGTTAAGGACTCTATAAAAATTCTTATATGAGGACCAAGAGACCTACTAGGGGGACTTTTGGACCTTCCGATTAATCTTGATCTTGAGAAAATCTTGATCTTGTGGCGCATCTTTTAATCAACCTGATATTGCCAATAGTCGATGGGTAATTATTGTCAAAGTCGCGCCATTTAGTCAAACGCAGAATACGTGACGAAGGCGTGATTTCATTCTTCATAATTCCTTGTTTTACTTCAAGCAATCCTAGTATGTTGTGTGAAAGGTTGATCAACATTTTCTGTTTTAAGTAAACTTCATCGTCTTCCACATCAGATGTTGAAGTTGTGACGCTGCCGGAGTCTTGAAAAATATTCAACAAACATTTCCGAGTTGATTCTATTGTATTTCGAGTTTTTTTTTCTGGGAACCATGTGCTACCTTCCGAGAGTTCCTCTTGACTGTGTAATCAATGTTGACAGTGAACGAATTGTTTCATAATAATAGTGATAACTAACTCGTATCAACAAAATAAATTCCAAACTAACCATTTTTAAGTGCATTGTATATTTTCTCCGGAATGCAATCATCCATCCAGCTGAAGTATTATATACCAGCACTTTTGGTGTTTTGATTATAATCTCAACACCCATCTACAAGACAATTTGGCATTGTAGATTCATTCACACACCTACTTGAAGTTCTGAAAACCTAATTTACAGACACACGCGAACTAAAATTGTCAAAAAACTCCGTTGTATTTCTATTGAGAATTTTATTGATGAGTGTCTGGGAATGGACATTTTTGAAAGTATTGGTTTCATCTGCTGTATGTTTTTTGCATGGAACTCTGGGTTCGATAATTTTGAGGCTGTGTTTTTTTTTAGATTGTAGATAATGTTCAATTTTTGTTTGACGGCGTGTTTGGATTGATAATGAAGGAAGCATTTTAAAAAAGGCTGTTCATGATACCAATCAATTTTTATTTGGTTTCTTTCGGTTCTGATAAATAAGACATGAACAATGAGATCGAGCTGTGTTCTAAAGGTGCACTTCCAATTTCCATTTTGGATAAAAAGAGTTAAAAGTATACAAAATGGTTCTAGTTTAATTGCTTGGAATAGTCACTCATAGCATATCCGCACAGATGGGCGGAATACTGAGTAGTGGGAATATTAATACAAAAGAAATATATATATATATATATATATATATATATATATATAGCTGAAGGACAGTAACGGGGCGACTGGTAACTACGCAGTTGGGGTTAACTATTGGGAGGACCCCAAAGGGGGCATCATAACATCTGAGGAGACAAGTATGGTGATCCCACAGTTGGTCTTGATGTGTTATCATTATCGTTTTGATTTGGATTTTTTACCAAAATTACCATTTGTGCATTTTAGGCGTATATGATCTTGGTAAATGGATTTTGAATTATGTTTGTGTAGGATTTTATGTGGTTTGCTGTGGATTCCAAAACTTTGATCCTGATATATGTGCTGCTGTCCGATCTATGTTTTTATAAGTGAAGTATGCGATGTCAACGATCTTGTTTTTTAACTGGGAGACTTTTTGGTAGATATGAAACTTCTCCTTAAGACTTGAGAGGTGTTGAGTATTTTCTGGAATTTCCACGTTCGTCGAAATAATGAACCATATGGAAGCTATGAGTAGCTATACTATCACAGAGGCTATCTATTTTTATATTATCTTTATTTATTCCCTGGCACAAGAATCCGCCACTCTGGGATTTTGTTCAAGTTTGATGTTTTATCCTATTTTCATGATTTTTGCACTAGTTTGCAGACAAATGCATTGTGAGTCTTTTTGATTATTGAAATAAGCATTTTTCGTTAAAGTACTATCATAAGAGTATAATAATAATAATAATAATGTGCTTTATTGTCAAAATACAATGCATTGTGGACAAAGCTGTTAACCTCTAAGTATATTTCAATTTCTTATAAATAACAGGCCTTACCTACAAAATAACATAATCACTTAATAATAGACCACGTACTTACATAAATACAAACCAGAATACACAAAATACCCACGCATGACGTAGATTGCCAACAGGAATATATAAGTATATAAACATCACAGAGAATCAGAAAAAAATTCCTCCAAACTATAGTAGGCTTTACCCCTTAACAGAGATGCCACCTGACTTTTAAAAACTACAAGAGACTGAGATTTCTTTACATCGGATGGTAAGTGGTTAAACATTTTTAAGCTCTCATAAATCACGGAATTTTTTGTAAGTGTCATTCTCGGCAAAGGCAGAGGCAAGTTATTGCTACGTCTAGTAGAGTATGAGCGGTTCCTATTTTGTGCAAGGATTGATCTGTACTTCTTGAAAATTATGCAGACTGATTGCAAAATAAAAAGGCATGGCAGAGTATGTCTAGACATTGTGATTTATTCCATTATATATGCCATTTCTTATACGAGCTGCAACATGTTAAATGAAATAATTATTTGAAGCTTTGTTTTTATTATTAAAAACAAACAACAGAGAACCAATTTTTATCAATGCATAGTAATCACGGTGCACGGGTAGTGAGCAAATAACTGAATGAGGCTGGATTTCCAGGATTTGAATAGTCCGCATTTCGCAATTCATAAAAATATGAAACATGATTTTAGGGAGACAAAAGTTTGTGCCGGGGAGTGTTTTTTCTACCTGATTGTGATACCATTATGAAAATACTAATGTTTATAAACAGATACATTCATGTGACCTTAGTTTTAGTGCCCGGATGATACGTCGGCAAAAGTGAGGATTTCATCATAGTTTCAATAATTCTGACCCCTTACACAACTGAAACTACAACTCATTGAAAATCTGGGTCACTCACTGGTAAATTGGAATTTATTACACTGGTATGAGAAATTGAAACTTTGAATTAAAAAGATTAAAGTATTTCGCATCCTCCCAAGATATTTTATGTATATGTTTGTTGGTAGATAGTAGTTAACTCAACAGCACTTAGACTTATTGTTTGCCTCCAACAACAGAAGTTATTTCCTTGGGTCGTCATAATCAAACCTTAGCAGAGACTTGGCCCTTCTAGTCACGCCCTACCAGAAAGCTACCCTCTCCTTTCTTATTGGTTTTGAAAATAAAATAGGGCATTGTGTTTTTCGCACATAATCTAATCGCGGATGATACACATGTTATGAAAAAAAATCTCCATCCATTTCATTAAACTACAATATTTTGAAGATTTTTGAAAAGTGCATCGATTTATCAGATCATTCAGACACACTGGAAGACATGAACAGGCGAACAAATATGAGTTGATTTAGTTTTTGAACTATGAACATAGTCAAAAAGTGAAGATGAAAGATGATCGATTATAAGTTTCGTAACCTACGAGAAAATAATGACTGAAAGCAACCACCCCAAACATCACCCCACGTCACCCCATGTAACACCACGCCACGTCACGACAGATCTATTTTTCATTGGACGTGGGTCTGGTGGGGACGCAGCCTCTTCTTTGAATATTTTTACATTGAAGTTGAATAGCCCCGTTTTGTTCGAATCAAATATCTCCAAGGTCTTTTTCAGTATACCGTTACAATTCTGACACAAAAGAGGATTCCGAGAATCAAGCCATGACGCTGAGTGGTGACGGTTGATATACGCTCATCGTCCTTGGAAAAGTAAGGTCCAATTATCACAAATTTGAAAATGGCACACGATACAGTCACTTTCGGAGAATGGACTGGTCTCTTGTCAACGAGATCACGACGTGGAATGTTGGGTTAAAAAAATGTCAAGGTTTTATTTATTCTCTGTTCGGCAAGTGCAGGTGAATAACCAACATAACGCTTTTTTTTTTCAGCACGCACGGAAACTGTAGGAGATGTTTCCTATATTTCAATAATGTTATTTGTTTGCCATTACAATGTACTGTATAAGAGCAATCCATGAAAAATAGATCACCAGTATTAAACTGGACTTAGGTCGTACCATTGTATAAAAAAACTATTTTTATACAATGGTCGTACTCACGTATCAAAAAGCATATTAGCATCATCACTATTGTCTCAGTCACAGGAAGGAAATAGTATATTGGGCAACAAGCATGGAAATGGGTATCATTCCATGCGAGTTGTACACTATACTACGACTCTTGATTGTTATCACTATTGTGTAATTAATATCGATTTTTACTTTTCGTTTTTGACGGATGTGCCAGATCATTTGATTTCTTCTGTTCTGAAAAACTGTTGAGGAAAATATGAGTGCTATTGAAAGAAGATGATATCAATCCAGCAAAACGGCCGTCAGGACGAATAACTGAAATGCATTCTGAAAAGGATGGAATAGTTCAGGGAGCGGAAGCTTTTAACAAGAGAATGAGATCTCACTCACGAGGAAAAGCATGCAGACCATATGCCGACCAAAGAAAAGATTAATTTTTGGAAACTTCTTAATGACGGTATTCGGGGTTAATGATGAAATATCTGTGGGATCACCCATAAGTACTCATAAGGGCAGCTGACCATGAAACATTGTTGATTATATCCACAGCTCATCGAGACGGAACATCTAGAACACTTCAAAAGAAAACTTTACCAAGATCTAGAGGCAATCAATGAGATGCGTGTTTGATAAGGGAACAATACACTAGTGACGTGCAATGAGGATCACCGTCATTCTACGAATATATCAAGACTGCATACAATGCACCACATCCTAACGTCAAAAAGGGTCGAGACAGCTACAGTAGTTGGCATCTCATTAGAAAATAGTCTCAGAACTCACAACGTTGAACACCACTCACCAGAATGCAACAACGATAGAAGAAGAACCGATAGTCAAGGTTTCTGAGGACCTGACTGGTATGATTAAAAATAAAGAATAACTCAGCTCGACCCTAGAGGACAGAGTTTGGAAGCATGTAAAAAAAAACACATATGTTACCAGCGGAGTTACTTTTTTCCCTCTTGTGGTCCTTTCTTGTTGATGAACTACTAGCCACGATAAAGATGCTGGAAGTGGACGTACTCAGCTACTCAGACGATGTAGTCGCACTAATCAGAAATATTGGAGATGAAGAAATCACTGGAAAGATTCAAGAGGCCATTGACCTTGTGGCTGATTTATGTAAGGGACGGCAAATGTCCGTCAATCCTAGCAAACTATCATAATACACTTCACCAGAAGAAGGAAGCTGAACTTTCCACTTCCCCCACATTGAATGGGATGATATTTCCTTTTGAGACAAAGGTGAAATATCCAGGTACCCCGCTAGACATAACCATCACTTGGAATGCTCATCTGGAAAATGTCATCTGTAGACATGCAAAGGCATTTGCGGAAAAACCTGCCTGCTGAACACTACAAATTGTGCTAGAAAAAAAGGCGAGGACAACGTTAAGAAACAAGCCAACCACAGAAATTCCAGATCAGACACAGTGACATCCGACAGACTGAGCAGAGAATTGGAGGACCATTATACTCTAGGTGCTTTCTCTGATGTCATGCCCACCATAACCATCAGCAAGAAAAACTATGACATACTTATCCCTCTTCGATAAAAGTGGACACAGGACCTTTTCAGCCTAACAAAAACCGACATCTGCTGCTACACGGATGGATCCAGAACGCCTTCTAGCGTGGGATCTGGACCCCTTTGTAGCCAATATTCCAAGCTGAACCATCAGCAATTATTGAACTAAGGGCCCAATGCATGCACGACCATGATTGGACTGTTACGATAACAATTGCTGCACTGAAGGCCCTTTAATACTACAAGAACTTCTCGAGGACTGTAGAAATCTGCCAGAATGCAATGAACAAGCTGGCATAGCTAATGATGTTAAACTGGTTTGGATACCTGGTCATTCAGGACATGAAGGAAATGGAGTTGCAGACCGAATTGCACGGGAAGCGGCGACCAGAGACTTCATTGCACCAGAGCTGGCTCTAGGTATCGCATATAATGTCCCGCTGCTAAGATATTCACATGGATGTTAAATCAGTCCAACAATACTGGAAAAACCTGCCAGGCATGCGACACTCAAAAGAATTTATCTTCGTACCAGAAAAGATACGCGCCTGAAAAATTCTGGAACTCAACAGAGAGGAAATCCGAGTTGTGGTAGGTTTGTTCACCAGTCACTGCCTGTTGAGTGTGCCCATGCACAGAATGGGGCTCACTGAGGACACTGAATGCAGATTGTGACTGGAGGGAGAGGAGAAGACTGTGAATGCCCCTCGCCTCCATGAAAATGTCTTTGGGTGCCCTCAGATTATTGGAAATGATTTGAACAATGCCTCAACCAGAACCTGTTAGTCTTTTTAAAGGATTGGGTCTTATGTGTTGAAAATATGGCAATCTTGTCAACCACAATAGACCCACTAGTGGTCGCGGTGGAATGAAGCCATGTAGCCCACTTACGATCGAGATCAAGAAATCACGAACCACCGGAGCTACAGCAGCTTGAGTGATTATAGTGATCACGCTAAGCAGTAATCTGGGACATATGGAGATGGGTCAAACGGAATCAAATACAGAAAAGAACACCAGAAGAACTCTGACCCACATAAGGGAAGTTATTCAAAATGTTGTTTGTAACCAGGAATAATCTCCTGAAAATTCAAAAATGAATTGAGAATGATATTGTCGCCGATTGAGAAGCAACAGCTCAAACTTAATCATCATAGCACAAATCTGTGGTAACAATTCCAAGATAACTTAAACTATAAAACTGTTACTACAGGAATGTTATGGTCTGAATATCTATCAGCAAAATACTCTACTGAGGTTTATTGGTGATTGTGAGCTCAAAGTTTTGATAAATCCACAAGTTTAAAGTGGACTTTTGCAAACTTGCATAATGTTTTCTAGAAACTTAAGAACTCGTATCATCATCCAGTCAGGCAAGATCTGCTTCAACACTTCAACTTTAACACTACCATTTTTTTTACGTTTAATTAGACTCTCATGTATGTAAAACTTGATTTCCCTTTCTAGATTCATGTGTGATCAAAACCGCAGTAACGTAACGTAACGTTTAGCAAAAAAACTAAGACATTATTTCCGACAATAACAAAACACTAAAATTAAAAGAGAATGTGATTCATTCGACCCTCTGATTTGGATCAAAGCCGCAGAGTAAACAACGTTCTGGGCTGCAATTAACAGATTTACCTCAGGGATGTCGAGGACGCACATTTTCACGGGACAATAGCCCAAAGGTCTTGCACCGCAATATTGCGGCGGAAACAAGTGTTCTCACAGCACTTATGTGTTGAAAACAGTCATAAAGCTGGGTCAAGATGAACTGTGTGCTTGGAGACTAGATTGTTTAGGTGTTACATTTATGAATATATGGCTCGAGAGGAGGTTAGATGTGGTGTAGGTGATAAGTGTTAGGACCGTAACGTGTTTACTCTGGGTGAGTTTGGCGAACTGAATTAAAGAGTGATTTGACTGATACTTCTGGATGAGTGGTCAATTTTTATTGTGCAGTATGACAATCATGATCTGATTCTTTTGCAATCACTTTGAGCATCTCCATATATATTTCTAAATTCACCAATCTTGTAATCATGTATTTCTTTATGTGTATACAATCTGTTGAAATCCTATGGTTGATCAAGAGTGATTGGTTCTGTTTTCCGGTGGCGTATGTCGTTAAGAAATAAGAGCTCTCACCGGAAAGACTCTTTCTTCCATGAGAGTTGTTCTGTTTTCCCGGTGGCGTATGTCGTTTATTGGACAGGGCGGATTTTTGGACGTTCCTTTCCGACTCTACCCAAGTTCAGTGATTTTTCTAAGATCAGTTTTCCTCACCACGATGACATGATAATGTCATTCTTTATGAAAATTTTTGCTTGCTAAAAAAATACGATTGTCGGTGAAAAAAGTTTGAAATCTTATACAGGGTCTTCAAAAAGTTTAAAAATAATTTTCTGTTTCAAGCGTTGAGTGCCCAAATTCAATAGTTTTCAGCAAAAAATAACATGAATATTTTATTAGTGTAATAACATGAATATTTTTAAATGTAAACCATGAAGCATAAAATACACATTTGTTTGCTTGAAATTACTTCGAGAGAAAATCAGTACCCAGCACGTCCAAAGGTTATTTTTTTGCGACGTACTGGAAACTTGGTCTTTTGGTCCTAGACGGTAATTTATTGTGATTTTTCGTTGTGTAGAGGCAAACTGGAGGAAGAAAGAGGGCCGTCGTCAACTGAGCAGTCAGGATTCCGATGAATGCCATCCACGTTAATCATGATCCGTGTGCAAGATTTGGGACTACTTTGATGTTTGAAAGTCAATTTTGCAAAAAACTTTTGTATATGGGTACTTTTTTTGAAGAAAAAAAGTTTTTTTTCAACTTTTAGAAGACCCCGTATGGAATTTCGATTTTTTTTTTTTTTCAACGATGATTGTATTTTTCCAACAAGCAAATTTTTTTATAAAGGATGACTTTTTCTCAAAAAATTGAATTTTTTCTACATTTCACCTATTGGATAACTCATCGCCGGACATAGTGTATAAAACCACGAACGTTTCGATAGCACAGTTTTTGTTATCATCAGGAGATGTTTTCTTTCGTATTATTGAGTGATCAACGAGATTAACTGGAGAGCAGAAGTCCACTCTCAAACCTCTAAGTCAAGCTCTCAGTGTGTTGTATCTGATTTATATTCTGTTTTGTTGTACTTGCCAAGACGTGCTATCAGTTTTTTCCGTTGAGTGCCAGTTTGGATATGTCGCCTATCGTCTTCCTTTTGTCCGTCCATGAAAGATCATCATCCATCTACTGTAAGCAAACAAATCTTCAAACGTCCGTGCGTAGAAGACCGCCGTCCAATCACTGCAAGCAAACGTGATGTAATCAAGTCATACAAACGTCCATTTTTAGAAGACCGCCGTCCAATAACCACAAGCACAAGACGTTCAGCCTTTTGTCGCATTCAATTATCACAAGCAAACAAGCCGTTCCAACACACCGTTCTTACAAAATCGACTTTCAAATCACAACAAGCAAACAATCTGTCAAATCGTCGGTTTTTACAAGACCATCGTCCAATCAAAACAAAAAGTCCATCCATAGACCAACGTCCAAATACTACAAGCAAACAAGCCGACCAAATGTCGTGCCTCACAAGAACGCCGGCGCCGTTTAATCACCACAAGGAAACCAGCCATTCAAACATCTATCCATATAATTAGTCAAGTCGTCCAAACAAAACAACAATCCCACTATCAACCATCCGTGCACAGAAGCAAACAAACAGTCCAAACGTTCGTCCTCATAAAATAGCGGTCCAATTACCACAAGTAATCAAACTCTCAACCGTCCGTCCATAGAAGATCAGCGCGCAACGGCTACAAGCAAAGAGGCCCTCCAAACGTCCGTTCTAAGAAGACCGTCGTCCTAATACTACAAGCAAAAAGGCCGTTCAAACATCCGTGCATAGAAGACAGCCGTTCACTTACTACAAGCAAACGAGCCCTCCAAACGTTCGTCCATAGAAGATGGCCGTCAAATTACTATAAGCAAACACGACGTCCAGACTTCCGTTCATAGAAGATCACCGTCTAAGTACTACAAGCAAAAATCCGTCAAAACGTCCAACTTTACAAGACCATCTGTCAATTACTACAAGCAAAAAAGCCGTCCTAACTCAAACGGACCGTCCAAACGTTCGTCCTTACTAAACTAACGTCGAAGTTCCACCGTGCAAACGTTCGTTGATAGACGATAACCGATAACTACAAGCATATAAGCCGTCCAAACGTCCGTTTTCACAAGACCACCGTCCAATTGAAACAAAACGTTCGTCCATAGAGTAACTCCGTCAGCTACTGCAAGCAAACAAGCCGACTGAACGCCGGTTCATGCCGTCCAAACATATACCCATAGAAGACCGCCGTTCAACCAATACACTATCAACCATCATGTTCACTGACAGCAAAATAAACGAACGGGCTCAACGCTTGAGAGCACAACACTTAAGACTTCAACAACTACAAGCAGACTTACGCCTGATTGAATTCGAGCTCATACTCAAAGAGAACAGTCTCGATCAAATGATATTTACGAGTAGCTTGTATACAAGTATTTCTAAGGATTCATATAGAAGACAATAGTCATGTGATGTTCATGTTTGTGGAAATATTATAGAAATAGATTCATCTTTCCCGAGGGAAAATAAGTTTTAAGCTTTGGAAAATAATTCGAGAGCAGAGAACTAAAACAATATTTGGGCCCAGTTTCAGTTTGTGGTTCAGAATGAACAAAATTCAGTCATAAAACAAATTGACGAAACAAGATTATGACTAAATAGTCCAGTTATATAAAAGTATGATAAATATAGTATAAATGATAAAGTATTAGACCTTGATCCCAGAATTGGATTGAAATAAAGTTCATTCTACCCCAGCAAACAGTGAAATGCTCCAATACACAGCGAAAGCGACTGATTAAGACTTATGAACGTGTGGGGCAATGACAGAATCTTCAACCCCAAAGCTCACGTTTTTCTAATATTGCAATTTCACGCTTCTATACGGAGAACGGTTATTTGTGACTTTATATTCTAGGCGGAAATACTGTTTCAATGAGACGGATGTGCTCGTCGAATTTCTAAACTAGCGCACTGGCGATAATTGACAATTAGGAGGGATAATCCAATTATTGTATTGTCATGTGAATACGAACGGATCAAAGGAACATGGAGTGAATCAACCCACCCAAACGGACGCCGCACAACCAGGCCATGCTTACTCGGCACTTTTCTGGTATAAATAGAAGCCCAATACGCTAATCAAATGGTTGGAAGAAACGTGATTACTCCGATCTTCCTTCCCACGAGCAGTACCATTCGCAAGACCACAAGTCCTCTCGTATTCACTGTACACTTCTGCCCCCGCAGCGAGTCTACTGTTGGGACCCGGACTGGCCAAGGTCCAACATGCTCATCCCACTGTGTGTGCTGTAGGCTGTATTTGGAGAAACAATAGATGTTATGTGCTGCCCTAGTTTCACTCCCGATTGACGGCTACGTCCCTGGAGCACGATTGGTGAGGGTCCAGACGAAGGCCCAATCTTACGCCTATAGTGACATTTGGTGGAGGCGCCTCACGATCACTCTCACACGCTCAGCGAGTACAGAGGGCCTACAAAGGGAGTGCAGAGTCCAGAGTGCAGAGAGCCTACAGAATGAGAGCAGTTTGACCTGTGGTCCAGGAATAGAGATGATGAGGCAGAGGAACTTCGTCCGGGTAAACGAAGCTCAACACTCCCGGGGGCATCCGCAGTGATAAGAGGCTCGACTGGCACTGCTCCTGACACGGCTCTTCCAACTTATTGATAGAAATAGGCAGGTATTAAGAAAGTGAAATGAGTAGGAAAAATGGGATCTACATTATATTTTTATACAATTAGACGCCGCTGTTGATTATTATTTATTTCATGTTATGAACAACGACTGCTTCCGGTCCTCCGAAACTCACACAAGGAGTATGGTTCCATCAAGGGAAATACAGGTCACTTTGAACCGAGTAAAAGTGATATGTTTTGCCCTGTAAATCAGCACGAACAAAGCAGCACAATCGAGGTCAAGGTGCGGTTACAAAACCTGAGGCGACCAAAAAAAACGCGTAGCGTCAGTAAGAATCTAAACGAGAGTGTCATTGATGACGATATGGATTGCCATGGTAACCGTTGGTGTTGGTCAGGAACATACTTACTCAGCATATTGTTATTTGTGAAATTTTTAATACTCAGGACCGGAGCAAGCAAATGTTATTAGTTTTTAAGTCAGATTGTAAAGGATGTGGCATGTTGGTTTTTGAGCATTGGAGGCCAATGCTATTGAGGGGGGGCATGTGTCATGTGAATACGGACGGATCAAAGAAACATGGTGTAAATCAACCCCGCACAACCAGACCATGCTTACTAGGCACTTCTCTGGTATAAATAGAAGCCCGATACGCTAATCAAATGGTTGAAAGAAACGTGATTTACTCCGAACTTCCTTTCCACGAGCAGTGTCAGTCGCAAGACCACAAGTCCTCTCGTATTCACTGTACACTTCTGCCCCCGCAGCGAATCTACTGTTGGGACCCGGACTGGCCAAGGTCCAACATGCTCATCCCACTGTGTGTGCTGTAGGCTGTATTTGGAGAAACGATAGATGTTGTTATGTGCTGCCCTAGTTTCACTCCCGACTGACGGCTACGTCCCTGGAGCACGATACGTGAGGGTCCAGACGAAGGCCCAATCTACGCCTATCGTGACAGTATTTAGTTCGTAACTGACAAATCAAGCGAATTCAACAACTTCTTGTTGTTTTTCATTAACACTTCAGTCTCTTTTTGTAAGAGTAGATCTACGCTGACCGTAATTAATAAAGTTGCGGCCAAGTCGATAATCGCACAATAAGGTGATTTTCCAGACGAAAATAAGAGTCTTTGAACTTTCTTAGCTTGCACAAGTTCGTTAATCCGATTTTGACTCACATATTTTTCCGGATTTCCTTCTGTGTTCAATATATTTGATTTGGCAGACAATAGAGCTTAGACCAGAACGTGAACAAAATGTCTTATTGCGGAATTATCCTGCGAGCTGCTTCTAGTATTTTTACTGTCGAATTTAGTTAATGTGCATTCAACATTACCGGGTGAATTGATGGTATCAATACACCATTTCTAACTACCACCTCTTTGACTGATAGGTCACAGCGTTCTACATCAGTCAAAGAGGTTTTATATATCATTATAAAAAGTGATTCTTTGCATGACGCTCGTGTTTAGCAGCCGAACGAAGTGAGGATGATAATAGGGAGCAAGTCATAAAAAGTCACTTTTTCTTCAAATAAAATATGCTAATTTTTTTTCAAATGTCGGCAAATTTATGCAAACAAATAAAAAGTTGTATTCAAGTTGCCATAAATATGGTTTGGGGCGGCGGCGCCAGGCTTACGTTCAAATAGTATCATAGTGACGTCATTCAGTCTAGATTTGCAACAATGATACAAGCTAAGAAAAAGCAATCTAACTTGATTATTCATTTGTAGAAAATGGAGTGTACGCCGCAGGAAATTATTGCAAAAACCACAATGTGAACAATGTCAAAGCATAAACAATAATAATAAATATTAATATAATATACAAGTGAAATTCTCCGACAGAGAGCGTATCGCTTGGCTTGAATCAATGATAGGCAACACTGTCACGGTAAAAACTGTTCACTGTCAACGTCAACATTTTGATTAAAGATTATGTTTTGTTTTCAAATCATAGCTGATTGTGAGCAATTATTGAGTGGGTCCTATCAAGAAATGTAAATTTTTGTTCTGAATTGATGTTTTTTTTTGAAACGCAGTGCACTCAAAATTCACTATCAACAGAGCCCCATGAAAACGTGTTTCGTTGTCATAGATAGTAGGCTGTGGTCACTTTTCCTCCACCGGAGGAAAAGTGGAACTTCGCGGCCGATACTCAGTCGAATAATGTCCGTTTTTTTGACGTTTGAAAAAAAAGAATGGACGTTACCTATCTGAATAACCAGCCCCTTCACATGTTGAAAAACCATTTGGAAAACTTTTTGCTAGGTAGCTTTTTTGTTATGAAAAACTGTCGATAATTACCAGGACTTTCAGTCTAACCAAACAGACGAGCTTGTCACGAAAGAGGTTGACACTCTTGACAAAGAGGCTCTCAATTTTTTGAATGATCAAAACTTGAAATCCCCTGCAATTTTTGGATTTTGCGCGAACTTCCGTTCTACTCCATTCACTCAATGTGGTTCAACTTCGTATTAACACCAACAAAATATATCACATGTTTAAACAACCTTGATGAAAATGGATTACTTGATTCTTGGAAACTCAACATTGCTTATTTGTACAACCTTTCCTGATTTTCAATCATCATTACCCTATTTCGTTCACTTGACTAACGAATGATTCATTCAACTTCTAATCTGCCTCTATTGAACTGGAATTGGTTTGAGCGCCCATACATTGCGGTTAAAATGTACTTTATGTAAACCATCAACGGTAAACATGAAAGCCTATCCTGATCACCCTGCAGTTTATTCTACCATTTAAGTATGATAATTGTGTTTTGACACCATATCATTACTATCAAATCAGTTACAAAAAGACATTACTTATTCCTTGAAGTGTTATTTTATACAGAGAGTGATGATGACAAACTCAAAGAGGTGAATTTCTGATCAAAAAGTTTCTACAATCCGATTTCTTACCTAGCACGAGAAATCTGCTACACTGAGAAAAAGTTTTTCGTCGCCCGTGAAAAAGCAGCAAATTATTATCACCTGATGTCCAGATGACCGACAGAATGTCTACGTATGCTTCATAGATTACCATCGTGCTTTTGACAATGTTTAGCACGAGCTGTTGGTTACAAGATTGGGTGAAATTTCTATAGATCATCAAAAAAACATAAGATTTATCAAAAACCTAAATTGGAATGAGATGGCAGAGGTGAGGATAAAAAATAATTTTGCGACTGAACCATTTAATGTCTTGAAAGGTGTTTGACAGGGATGTATTCTGTCACCTCTACTATTCAACATATACGTGGAGAAGGTATTCCAGTTAGCATTGGAAAATCGATCGACATGAATAAAAATCAATGGCAGGCCCTTAAATAACCTAAGATAAAATCTGATTGACATAATAAAAGACCAGGGAAAGGGACACGGGTTAAATATAAATACATAAAAAACAAAAGTCATGAGGATTGGTAGATAGGCCGCAGATCCCCCAACTTGATTGACGGAGAGACCATCGAGAAAATTTTTAGATTCAGGTATGTGGGTGCTGTCATTAATGATAAGTGAGATTGTGAAGAAGAAATGAAAACCAGACTAGGTATGGCCAAAACAACATTTTTGAAGCTTAAGAACATGTTGCTGCATAAAGAGTCAAAGACTTGCCCCTGGATTTGCGACTTAGAGTAGTGTCCCCAGTGTCCGTGCTACTATACACCGGGGCGCGTATTGGCATTCCTTACTACGCTACAGAGCATAGATGAGCTGTATCGCAGTAAAGTATGGCTGGACAAAGCGCACAATTTGTTCAGCCATTGTTTACTACGGTACAGATCAAATGCGCTGTATGGAAGAAAAGTATATGGTACGAATGGATTTGTTCACTCCATTCATTGATTATTATCGTTCACTACTATATATAATGGAAATAAATTACATACATATGTTTATGAAAATCATCTATTATAAAGGTGAATCTTTATATAATTTTGATGTGATGATGTGTATAATGGCTTCACGGAGCCATATTCTGTGGTGCTACCCAATGATAGGCCGCAATTCTAAAGACGCATTCCTGAACTAAATTCAAGTAGAAAAGGTCTTATTGGTAGAACTATTGTCATTGTGTCTTGAATATAAATATTCTGCTTTTCGAGATACAGGTTTAGAGAAAAATCGGACGTATTATTAGTGAATCGAGTAACTTTCGCTTGTTGCTACATTTGTTGTTATGGGGACAATGTTTTTGAATTTTCTTGACAGCCTATGATTTTTCATGTGTTCAAAAAGTAGATTTTTTTCTAACCCTCCAACAACACTGTATCTCGAAAACCAAACCAGACCATGCGTCTTTTAAACTATGGTCTATCATTGAGTAAAATTTTGTATAGGCTCATTAGAAGCACGCCAAAACATGCGAATTGAATTTAATAGCGTAGAACTCAATGTTTTGAATTGAAATACTCACATTATCATTATGAGTGGAAATAATACTATCCTATACTCAACAGTACACAATGTATTTACAGTTTACAGGCATAGTTTGGGTTAGTCTTAAAAAGTGGACTCTATATCCTCATTTTGTCAAATTGTGTGATCATGTGACGGAAAGGTTACGTAGTTAGTACGTGATATTGAACAGTTTTGAATTTCGGTAAACAATATAGTCCAATAAAATTTTAAGTTGAAAAAAAAATGGGCAAGATGTATTTTTCAAAGTTTGTCAACGACGGTCTCCTGAGTGTAAAATTAGCAAAATCGGATTTTTTCCCGTGCGGTTTTTGTGCAAAATGATGATACTGAAATCGTACATGAGAAAACTCTTCATAACTTTACCTCATGATTTTTTTTTAACTTTTATCATTTTCGGACTTAGCGGCCGCTGCATGAGCCGTATTTGGGGTGATTTCAAAAAGTTAGTTTGCCCTCAATTGATCCATAATGAAAGTGGTTCATAATAAATGGACAAGCAACTTCTCCTCATGGACTTTGTCACTTGATTATTTTTGAAGATAGCCCAGTTCATGGAATTGGGGTTATTTCGTTATTGTTGTCTAGTTCTGTAGATTTGCCTAATTGAAGATGTTCGTGATAAAATTACATATACTGTGACCGGCTAAAATATGATTTGTGATTTTTTCGTGATTTCGATTTGTGAGAGGGCGCACATGGCTCCATTCCACCGCGATCACTAGTAGGTCTATTGTGGCTCAATATGGAGTACAGTTATTTTAAATTCAGTTTTTTAATTTTTTGGAAAACGTTTAAACATGTTGTTTTTATATGTGGATGCGATTTATTTAATGACAGTTTCATGTATACAGGGCCAACCAAAAATAAGTTACGACCGTTACTTTCTTTGTTTCAAATGGAAACATGTATTTTTTTATTTCATATTTGAATTCTGCGTGAATTCTGAGTATATGTTATGCAATATACCCCATACCTATATCTAACCGTTTTCGAGAAAATGGCATTCTAAATCCATAATTTTAATCATTCTAAAACTGGTTGGTGTTTCTATTGGTTGAAAAATTGAAATGAATTTTCATTCAGCAACGTGAATAAGTGGAACTTACTCCGATAGAGATTTCTTGATCTCAAATATAAAAGAGTTGGGGGTGTTATCTTTAACGGTTATAAGGATATCAACGTTTTTCTATACATCGAATAGTTGGCTGATGGTCTCTTCCAATAAGACATCCTTCTGTCCAATCTATATTATCATTATTCCTTGTATTGAAAAACGTTAAAATCTTCATAACCGTTAGAGATAAAACCCCCAACACTTGCATTTGAAATCAAGGAAAAATTAATTCTCTATCGAACTATGGGATAAAATACAGGGTGTCCTCAAAAATGAAGAAGTCTGAATTTTTTTGACTTCTGATACTCAATTGTTTTTTGTGATAACAAATTCTGATAATTCAGAAAAATTACTACAATTATGCTAATTTGAACCACTCTCCAGGGTTATTATTAACGAAGGTAGCAATTGGCCAAAATATACGAGAACATCCTGTACAATATACGTCCAACCATTGCTATTTTGTTGTAACACATTTCAAAATAACCACCCTTTTTGCTCAAAATCCGCAGGTGGAAAATTTTCGATTTTGCTAATTTTACACTCAGAAGGCAGTTACTGACAAATTCTGAAGAAAATCAGCTTTCCCGTTTTTTTTTCACGTTAAAATTTCATTGGATCATTATTGTGTACCGAAATTCTCAGCTGTTCAATACTATGTACTAACTACGTTACTTTTCCGCCACATGAATTTTACGAAATGAAGATGAAGTCGACTTCTATTAAATTAAATCCGCATGAATGGTGTGCTTCTAATAAGCCTATACAGGGTTTTATTCAATGATAGGCCATAGTTACAGAGACGCATTTTTGAACCAATTTCAGATAATCATGTGTCCTAAATAGTCTGGTTTTCAAGATACAGTGTGTTGGAGGTCTACTTTTTGACCACATGAAATATCATAGGGCGTGAAGGAAAGTCAAAAATATCATGTCCATGTCAACAAATATAGCGACGAGCGAAGTTGACTCGATCTACTGATAATAAATCCGATTTTTTTCTAAACCTGTATCTCGAAAACCAGAATATTCTTTTTCAAGGAACAATTAATGACGGTATGTTAGCCTATAAGACCTTTTCTGCTTTTCTACTTGAATTTGGTTCAAGAATGCGTCGTCTTTGGAATTACGGCCTTTCATTGAGTAACACCCTGTGTAGATGAAGATTATTGTTGTTGGAACATTTTTTAGTTCTTATTTGCGAAATTAAAAATGGCTCCGTGAAGGCATCGCACACATCGTCTCATTTATATGATATAGTAGGATTTTTCAAGATTCACCTTTATAATGGATAATTTTCATGTACATATGTATGTAATCAATTTTCTTTATATATCGTACCTAGTAAAGGATAATAATTAATGAATTGAGTGAACAAATCCATTCCCACCATAAATGTACCTATTCATCACATGTAGCGCATTTGGTCTGTACCGTAGTAAACAATGGCTGAACAAATTGTGCGCTCAGTCCAGCCATACTTTACTGCGATACAGCTCATGTATGCTCTGTAGCGTAGTAAGGAATGCCAATGGCTGGAACGTGGTCCGTTGAAGTGAGATCAGTGAATCGTAAATAAGCTTTGGAATTGTGGACCCTTCTCAATCTGTAGAGAATATCATGGATCGACCACGTTACCAATGAAGAATTTCTCAGACGAGCAGGTACCGAAAGACAACTCATGAATATCGTGAAACATAAGAAAATGTCTGATTTGGGTCATATACTTCATGGTGAACGGTATTTTATCCCAAAATTATTAATTCAAGGGAAAATTGAAGGTCGCCGAAGACCTGGAGAAAGCAACACTCCTGGTTGCGTAACATCAGAGACTGGAGAGAAATAGCAGACGCAGCAACTTGCAGAATACACCCTTTTTCTGGAGGGATGGAAAAAGCTCACGGGACTAGAATAATAAGAAGAATGTCTAGATGATGGAGTCTATAAGTCTATTGCATAGGTTTCGAATATTCTGCTCCTCTCACCACAAAATTTCCCATGAACCACACTACTACATTATAGGTTTGTTAGTTATCATCCACTATTGCACACGAATTTACACTTTTCTACACTGCGGCGTTTGTCACGTGGTTAGTGCAAACAGTGAAGCCTGTTTGTTATATCAGTGTATAGGATGCCCATCACTGCACTAGTTACACCAGGTCAAGAAGAGGTGTAACAAGTAAGTTTAAACATTTTGCTCCACAACTCTGTCAGCTATGATTGGCACGTTCCAGTATCTTAGCTCAATTTAAGTCCCATTGTACGACAAGCATCTGTACTACTTTTGCTTCATCATTGTGGGTTCACCTAGTGAATTCAAGAGATTTTCAATCTCCAAATGAGCCTAGATACGTTCTCTCTCAATGGTAGATTGAACGTCTCCAAGTTCCAGAATATGTTGTCGACAGCGCGGATGCAAATATCTGTCAGATGGTAAAAGTGAACGATGCTAGTCCTGGAGTGAGCGGATCTCAAATTCACGCCAAAGCTAGTAACAGAGAATAAAAAAGCTTGTAAACTGGGTCATCACCATCGTATCTAACTAAAAAGCAAAACAGACCCGATGTGGTATTGCTTTGATTGGCTTTGCTGTGCCTTTTGATCGCGATCTGACTCCGCATGAAACAAATATCAACAAACTGAAGATAATGATAATCATATTATAATAAGTTTTAACGAGGTTAAATATCCAAAATCCATCTGAGTCTGTGAGTAAATAATGACGCAAACCTTTCGAAAGTTTCTTACTCCATATATCGCGAGTCAAAATCAGCTCAAAATCAACCTTGCATTTGAAAGTGCGAAATTCATAACAAATAATCACTAATCAATAATAATCATCACTTCCTGCATAAAACAATTTTGAATCGACTGGTTAAAATAAAGTAATCCAATTGATGATTAATTGAGTAGTGAATTGCAATTGGTAAGTTGCATAAAAAGCGTTTGATACGCAGAAAAAAAATTATAAAATATTTTTTTTCCTAAACAGGAGAAAATGGAATAGTTATCAGTTTCTTTGTTTCAAATTGGATTAACAGTTCCTTCAATGAACGAAGGATGAATTTGTTTATTACTCAAAATCTTACCATTCACCTTGTCTTGATTCTAATGATTCAGATATCAAATTCTCTTCGTATTTCTCGAATTTGACCTTTTTCTATTTCTGCCAATATGTCGACATCGCAGAAACATCATAAATCTGTGATGGCAGTTTTGCAGAAAACATGTTTATAGTTGTAGGATTCTAAGGGTCATAAACCAAGAGGTGACATGTGTACGAAACAGAAAATATGATTTCAAAACGTAAAGAAAAAAAAAATATTAAAATTGTATTCTTTCAAGAACTTTTTTTCGGTAATCTAAGCACTAGCAAAAATCTATTGAATGAAACTAAGACGTGAATGACGCGCGAACTACAAGGAACTGAAAAGCCATTTTTTTGGTATTTTCATTCTTATTCCCACATTTCTGACCCTATAGAATATACAGGGTGATTCACGTAGGTGGTCTGTTTGGAAAATGAATCACCCTGTATACCATCCACATTTAACGTTATTCACCAATATTTCATACATAAATACGTTCAAACTTGTTCTGATGATAGAGTGAAAATCGATAAAAAGATATTTAATGAAAATTTTCAAAATACTGAAAAGTTAACATTTATCCAACGTGGAAATTGACCACAAAAAGCAAACAAGCTCAGTAAAGCATAAACAAGTTGGGCACGAAAAACATTTTACTAAGGTTTTCTCTAAAGTAAAAATCACTCGGACATGTCAATTTTTGTTTTTTGGGGGACACATGTTGGTCCAGTGCCGCTAAGTCGCCTGATGAGAGCTTTTCTGGATCAGCCCTTCAACAACCGATGGACTATTTACCAGATTTTTTTGGGTATTTCGCCATACCAGATCAAAAACAATCAAACTAGTGGTAGGACGAAATACCCAAAAAATCTGGTGAATCATGGATGCGTCACAAAACCACAGAGTATGTCTGATCGATAAATTGGTAAAAGTATTCCCGTTCATTGGCCACCACGGTCTCCGGATCTGACCCCTTCGGACTTTTTTCTCTGGGGAGCCATGGAACGACTGATATGCGGAACTCCTTTTCAAACTATGATGGAATGGTTGCCAGAGCTGTTGTTGCTTTCGACTTCATAAGAAGAGATCTAGACGTATTCGGACGTTTTCGCGCATCCTGGATCGAAAGATGTGAAAAATGTATTGAACTAAATGTAGAACACTCTGCTTTGATTGTTATGATATTTCTGTACATTCAAAAACCCAATGTATATTTTTATAGGAAGATCGTTAAAAAACCACAAAGTGGTTCTAATTTTTTTAGTCGAAACGATGCGTCGGAGATTTTTTAAATTTTTTCTTAAACATAATGATGCTTCACATTTTTTTTTTCAAAAAATACATGTCTTCAAAGGCCGGTCTTTCATCAAAGTCGGTAAAACGGTTTTCAAAATAAAACCATTTTTTTTGGTGAAGATTCCCAGATTTTTTTGAATATTTTGCCACACCAAAAAAAATTCAAAGTAGTATTTATATAGCTGATCTTCTTTGTCACTTGAGGAATTGTCTATTGATAAACAATAAAACCTATCAATATCAAACGTTTTGGAAGCGAATCTGCTTCCGTCGTCAGTGGAGCATGAAAAAGAAACAATTGATCCGAAAAAATATTTCTCGTTTTTATGGATTTTTTGTCAGCAAAATTGGCTTTTCTGGGTTTATGACACAAAATGTCTTTCTCACTGACAGTGAAGTGTATGGTGTTTAACTTTTCATATTTAGCGTCTTCATGGAGTATGGTATCATGAGACCATTCCAGTTTGGTCTGTCATTAACGTCACTTGCAGATCGCCGATTGACTGAAAGTGACGTTGATGACAGACCAAACTGGAATGGTCTCATGATACCATAATCCATGAAAACTATAATATTAAGTAATTGTAATTTACTTTTATGGGCCATGTTCAATTTTTTTTAAAGGGTAACCATGTATTACTTAGATATACAGAGCAAGTTGGCCATATACAGGGTTAAACCTTTTAACCTTTAACCCCGCCAGTATGGTACGCCCCTGATTAAAATTTTGAAATTCTGAGCTCAAATTCTCATTCAGCATTAAAAGTTTGTATGATGTACCAAATTTCATGATTTTTGTATGTAAGGTTTCGGAAATATTGAGGAAAAACCGTCTTTGGGGTGCCCTATTTAAAGGGGCGTAGCTCCCTTAGGAAGCATTTTTCGGCAAATGTTTATAGAAACTTTTTTTCATGAAAATACCCCAGGAATCACACAACGAATTTTTTACCAATCTTTAGGAAACACCCTGTATAATGCACTTTCTTCAAGTTTACGTTTTTTAAAACATGGCTCCTTTGCTAAGATTTTTGATTTATCCCAATTTATTTTATGATTATTATCACATGCATGTTGATAAATTTTCGATCTATAAAATTCCCTTTTTTTCTTGTATGATTTATGTTCTTCAATTCTCTTTTTTGAAGAGGGTGAGGTCTCCCCAGTTAAAAATTTATTACATTCACAAGGAATTTAATAAATTACATTTTTAGTGGAATAATTAATATTATCAGGTCTACTATTTGCCAAATAAGAGCGAAGTGTGTTATAAGTTTTGAAATGATACGTATATTTTATGTTTGACCCAAAAGTTTCAGTTTTTGGCAAATTCCAGGTATTTATGGAATAATTAAATCAGTTATAGGAATATTCTGTTCTCGTTGTCTAGTTTGTTGAAAACTATCAAAACATTTCTTAATAAAATTCATAGGATCATTATTTTTTGACCAAACAACTCTCATGAAATCTTTTTCCGATTTAAAACTATCATTTTCACAAACTATTTTGCTCTGTCACATAGGAGACTCTTCACCATACCTTTTTTAATATTCAATTGAAGATTGGAATTGGAATGAGAATACATATTTGTGTGAGTTGGTATGGATTCCCCATATCTTGGAAACGGGGCACTTCTGGCCATTTGGGTTCTCCAATCTCAAACTTCTCTCTTCATGCTGTACCTAAGCATTGACCAGATCATCTGGTACATTCTGTATACTCAGCACGACAATCAAACTTTTCTGATTCCACACAAATATCTCCATTGCTACAGCAAGTCATACAATATTTCTGAACCTTCATCCAATATTTTATACTTTCATGGTATTTTATTGCAACATAAAAATAAACATCGGTAATATATTTTCAAAGCATTATCTTGTCGCTTTCCATTACCTTTAGGGCAAATATCTTTCCTTTAGTATCGTTGTTTATTAGCTTGAAAAATAGATCATCATACATCATTATTACGACGAGTCTAGATTTTGTCATTCTATTCATATTTAAACATAGATGAGACATCGCTGACAAAGGATCGTTTTCTTGACAGTCCACTAAGACAAACAAGCGTCTCTATAGTTAAAATTTCTCAATTTAGTTGAAAATTTAAACTTGAAACTTGATGGGATTGTTGAGTATCAATTGCCAAAAAGTTACATAAGCCTCAATATCCTTGCTCTGCTCACAAATCCACGGTTTTCGTTCACATTTGGAATATTCCAGTTACTAATTTTTACGCCAGCAAACACATGGGCTTCAGTCTGTCATCAGTCCATCATAATAAACCCATTAATCATACTGATCGGTATATCTCAAGCTCAGATCTCAGCGCCAAAATCCAGAAATGATGGCCAAAAGTCACGTCTGTCCAATTCCTGTTGAGGTTCTGAATTGTTCGTGCATATTGTGAATGGATTAAGTGTATCACAATAGAAATCACCTCTGCATAGAACATAACTTCTTGTTATTTTTCCAGAAACAATAGTGTGGCTTAATGGTCCAGGCAGTGCCGGGTACACTTTTATGAAAACAAGCCAAAGTCGAATGTTGTCCAAAACAGGACTTAGTCGGAAACTAGAATTGCAGGATTGGAGCTCATGATTTGCATTCATAGAGTGAACTTGACTGCATTTGAATTTATAGGAAATAATTTGATTTGTGTACGTGACTCGCTGAAATGGGATTTCCTCTAGCTATATACAGGGGTCCCATAAATCTTCCGTCATAGAGCAGCAGGTGATGATATAAATGAAAATGAGAAGATTTGTCCAATACATGTTGTGGGAAACTTTATTTAAAAAAAATCTCAATAGTTTTGAATGGATAGCGTTATTCGGTTAAATAATGCGAAGGCATAATAAATTCATTCTTTATTTGATATATCAGCATCCATAGTTTCATTTCTGTTTCTAGTCAAATTTGACCTTTTCCTGGTTCAAATATTTGTTCTTTACCAAATTCCATAACCTTCCTATGTATGATTGTCACTTTATAATTGGTCATCTACGACGTTGTTTATTGAGTGGATATTTTTGTAAGTTTTTCATCAGTGATGGATGCAAAAAGACAACAGGGTGACCCACTAATATAATTCAATTCAAGTGACTCAGTTTGGGATTGATTGCTTGAAGAATTTGTACAACCCTGTATTGAGTCAATTCAAGTGGTTTTCCAATTGTTATCTGGGTCTCATATAGTTGCTTTATCAACAACAAGGACGTGCATATGTGATATCTTTTAGTAAAAAAATAACAAATAACATTTATTTATTGAAATGATTTATTATCATTCTCTCAAAATACTCTAGGTATGGGAAACACATACTCAAGATCTAGGACTAGACTAAGCTTGTACTCTTGAACTTTTCCATACCTACAGTATTCGAGGTGAACTCTCTTGAAACTATAGACGATTCTCTTGAATTCTTTCAAAACTTCAACCTTAGGCACCAGATGTCTTCTGTTCTCCAAGACATAGTTGAGATTTTTTTCAAACACTGTGATACGATTGAGATATCGATGGACACTTATCGAAGAATCCAGCCTTTCTTACAATAGACAAAACCGTAAGCACTCATGACATTTTTTATTTGCCACTTTTTTTCCTCATTGATTCACATTTCATCAAAAACATTTTTCTTGGCTCTCACGATTCTGGTTTATAGTTCCAAAGCACTTTATTTGCTATCGAACAATTTCGTCGCCTCCAAGTAAAAGTGCTTTTCCCAGGCAAAACTTTTATTCTTTATTGTTTTTGGCTTATTGATGAAAAATACTCTCGTCTCATTATCCAAGGTTCATTTTAATTTAATATATCGTGAGTATTCTCTTCTTCATATCAAAAAAAGGAATCTACTTCAAATAAGTTGATTGTTTTTTCATAAAGGATTAGGTATAACTGCATCAGAAGAGCGCCAACTACGTTTATTTCAATCAACGTCAAATAGAATGGTCGTAAGTAAAAATTCTTCACAAGGAGTCACACTGGCAAAACCAATATAAGAAATCTCAATCTCAAGCTCAAGTAACCAGGACAACTGTTTTTCTACATCGAATGAGCTTCGCGGATGCATATACACATATATTTTCAAGCACGTAGACGAGATAAGATCCTAATAGAAATTCTGGTCTTTTGTGCAATTTATAAACTACTTTGAATGTTTGTGTGATTGATTTTGATCTCCCCAAGTGTACACATGATATTGTTAAATGAAGACATACAATATCAAACAAAAATGAAGATGTTGGACTTTGTTGAGTTAGTACTAGCGGCACCTGTTTAACTGTTCACCAACATTTTAATCCTAGAGGTAAAAGCTTTCAGATTGGAATCTTAGTATTATTTGTCTTGGTTGGAAGTTGAAGCTATCACAGCGGCGCCAGCGGCGCGATCTGGTTTCTTCATTGTCCGACGATAAGTGACGGAGCTTATAATATAACTCTTTGTTTTCCGGATGGCATATGTCGTTGGGTAAAACAAGGCTGTTTAGGCAAAATATTTTTCGACGAGTAGTGACGGAGATTATAATAATTTATTTATTGAACTTTGACCATGTCTAGAGTTGAATTTTGGAGTTGGAGTGAAGAGTCTTGTTTACTTTTCATCATCGATTTTGCATGGACCAGTTGCCAGCGATTATACTGCAGATGTTTGTTTTCTGCATTTTTCGATACTTTGTTGGCAGCGATTATGTTTTGGATATTGATCTCGGGCTATTGTATCAACATTTTTTGTGATCATGTGATTTCAGCAAAAAAAAAAGTTGAATGTTTGCACTTTTGGATAGCAATTTTCAATCCGTAGGGTGTATTTCATTGGATGGATGGATAATAAATCAGCATAGGCTGTGCCCCATGCTGATTTATTATCCAGTGTACCTCCATCCATTTTTCATTCTTTCTTAATTAACTCAAAATCGCCATCAATTTGATGTACATTTTCGCATCATAACTAAATCAATTTAATGTCATACGTATCACTCTTTAGCTATTTATCCACATCATATCACAATTTATATCAACAGAACTAGAAGGATAGCACTCATGGAACATGTTCTAATTATTTTATGAACCCACATGATGAACTTTCGTATGCATATCAAAATATATCCCACGAAAGGTAATTTTGCTTTTTAATTAAGATGCCGAATTAGGTCTCGGTCCAGCTTTATACCGGATACGACGGTATTGAAAAATTCGTAAAATATGATTTGACTTTAATTTTATGCAGTCAGATCACAAAAGTGTGTCGCTAAATTATGCGAAGAAACCCTATGCGACATATTTGGAAAACGATTTGCAAATAATGGAGCATCAGTCGAGTCAAGAATGAAAAATGTACGTGCACAGCGATGGCCGTAACGGAACATGCGCACTTAGATGTATGCGCAAAATGGACTAGCTCAACAGATTTGTTCATACAATACAATAGCACTATCACTTTAAAATTTTGCATTATCACTGAGTTGTAGTGAAATTGAAACAAATATCAAACATGTATCCATAATGTGGATAAATCTGTGTTTTGTCTATTCCTTACACATCCTTTTGATAAATTTTCATTTTCGCAAATTGAAATGTCCTTTACTTTTAATATTCACATCTTCGTGGTACTACATGAACAAATGTCTTGTTGATTAGCATCATCATTTATGTTCTTGTTAGAACTCATCCGGACGTTGCTTGATATTTGATCGTGGTTAGGATATTTAATCTTCCAAGTCTCGGGCGCCACTTTCTGTATTTGTGGTGCAGAGGGTCCAATATAAAGGCAAATCAAACAGAATTAGCACAATCCTATGAATTTATTTTCCAAATAATGAAAATCAAAGTGAGCAGACTCCGCTCAGTTTACAAAATAGAATAAAGTAAATGAGTACAGTATGGTGACCAGTAGACCATGTGAGTTATGTCTAGAAAGCAAAGACGTTAATAACTAGCGGTTATTGAGCATATTGAGATTGAAGCAAATGCGTAGCGGAGGTTGATTAGCGTAGAAAAAAATGAAAAATGATGAACGTGATAGTTTATGAGAAGTCGACGACGGGTAAAGTGAAGTGTAATCATTAGTGATAAAATGTGTAAAGCGGTTGTTCCTTCAGTAGCAGCATTAGAGAGAGGAGAAGAACGAAGTTATTTTCATTAAGAGTGCGATACGCAAATATTAAGGGATGTTCTAGTAGGATACTAAAGGTAGCCTGGGTCACATGCCTCGGCCAAGTGGTGTGAGAATTTGTGATGATTTGGAAAAAGTTTCCTCCACTACATCCTTGATATAATCAGGATCAAACAAGACTAATATTTTTCTGGTTATAGACCAAACACCACCTCGTGTTTTCAATTCAGTCCTCATACCAAATTTTCAGGGTATAGGTATAGGTTGTTTCATGGAGATAGAATCCTCATGTCAAATTGCCATTGCCATAAACAGAAGAGGGTTTGCACCATAAAAATGAAAGGGGACATTACCTAAGAAAATTCTCATCTATTACCTTCAAGTCATGGAGCAAGAGACGTATCCATTATCATCTTGTGCTGCGAATTAGAGGTTTTTTTTTGTGTGCTCATAATTTACAAGTTATCATACTTAATTGGGATTTCGCAACCAACCAAACCTGAGATGAAGGATTCGCGATCTGTTAAAAATAATGCTGACAAAAAAAATCGTATTCCCCGATAAAAATTGACAAAATTGGGTCGTTCAACAGACAACTCTCTTTATTTTTGACAAGAATAGACAGAATTTCCGAAACCTCTTTTGTAATGTATTGATGTCAACAGTGGAAATGACGCTTGTAGAGGAAACTGGCAATTAGGTAGGCTGGTGACTGAACCGAGGAACCCATTGTTAACATAAAAAATGGACAAAAAGTTCTCACATTTGTCAATACATGTAATGAATTACCTGATCTGTCATCACCTAATGATGTAATAACACAGGGACTTGGTTCGTGTTCAATTGGTGGCTGCAGCAAAGGTAGTACCTGTCCCACACCTAATTCATCAGGTTTGAGTAAGAGTAGCGATGATCAATATGTTGGTGAGGTAGATTTGGTGAAGGATGGATTGGCAGTATCTGGTGTTGTTTAACATTCTTCCTCCACAGCATGAAGTGAGGATCTGTCCCAGAGCCAACTTAAGAAGCAAAATTTTCCAGAAGATCTTCTTCCTGCAGAAAAAAACATAAAAAACCGTACGGAATTGTCAGTCATATAACAGAACATCAGATCCATTAGAAATAAGTCCCATATTTTTTTTTTGTTTCTGGAGAAAATAATTTTTCTGACTTAGTATTGGTAACTGAACACTGGTTGCACCCGGACGAGTGTTTTTGCACTCCGCGTTCTCAAATAGTTTCACTGTCTTGTCGACCAAACTCTCTTCATGGGGGAACCTTGAACCTCTCGAAGGAATCATTTACTTTTACTTATGACAAATCTGGTGACCTTCACGAGGTCGAGTGCTTTGAGCTCTCGGCATCGTGCTGTTAAGACATAAATCTTTATGTATTTTGTATGTATCGTCCCCCTTATGTAAATTCAAAGTTTTTTTTGATAAACTTGATTCTCTTTATAGTATTGTTCCTCCAGATGCAAATATAGTTCTTGCTTTGTATTGTTTACTGTATGGTAATGCATGTTGGATCACCAACAAGAGTCACAAATTTATCTTCAACGATTATCGATTATGTTTGCTCAGATATTTCTGAAGTTTCATGCTCTGTTCTACATTCTGGCCTATCTGACCATGAGGCCATCAGCTCAGTTTTCAGATTAAACATTTTTCTCAAACCATCACGGATCCGTTAAAGCCTGGTTCTCACGAGGCGATCTATGTTAAACGATTTTTGTTGAACAACAAAAATAGCAAGCGATTTGTGTTTTCGTTGTTGAAACGGCTTAAAACCCTGGTTCTCACGAGTCGAGTTTTATCGGTCAACTTGAAATCGCTTTGGAATTGAATGACAATCGCTCTGTCCCGTTCTCACTAGGCGATTTTTCATGGTCAACGTAGAATCGCTGTCGAGTTTAATGACAATCGTTAAATGAGAACATGCTTTCAATAGAAGTTGAACAACTTTTGTTGAACGACAAAAAGTTGCCAGGCTCTGAGCTTTGAATCGGCTGGTCGTCGTCAAGCGAATTCAAAATTGTCATCGTGACAACCTCTTGTCAGAAGTTGGAGTTATCAAAATTTGTTCCGTTGAAATATTGAGGATTTTGCACGAAAACATCACTTCCCATGAAAAACATTTTATATGGAGTGATTTTTGACCCTCAAGTTCCTAGACCATTATCAGCAACAAGAGTGCCTGTGGAATCACATCATCGATAAAAAACAAGGATGGCAAAGAAGAAGTTTTGTGAATATGGGCTTGCTCATACGTAGCAGATTTTTAAATCTAGCCTCATCTTCAATTAATAACTCTTTTGAAAGCCTCTGTAAGGTTCCTAATCGGTCCCTTCTTGAAATCCAACCTCTTAACCAAAATCTCTGTTTCTTTCTGGAAGTTTCTTTTGGCAACATTATTCTTAATTCCTGAATCAAGATATTTTTTATTTTGGGCGACAAGTTTGAACAACCTTGCTTAGAGCAATTTTCAAGTTTGACAATGTCATTCCAGTCCGATAATCGTTTCAACACGATTTTTGTTGATCAACAAAAGTCGTTCTACTAAAATCGTCTTTTGAGAACACAAATCGCTCGCGATTTTTGTCGACCAACAAAAATCGTTCAACTAAAATCGCCTCGTGAGAACCATACTAGCGAATATTTAGTAGGAAGGCATTTGCTGACTTCCAAGACTATTGTCTTGATGTCAATTGGAGTGGTATCGGACATGCCACACTCTGGATGACATTGAGCTTGAAGACCTCCCCAACCAACCTTAGAAGTTTAAACCACCTCCGGAAATACTTTCATCCAGGCTGGTTTGTTGAATATTTGAACACATCCTCTACGATACTTAACAAACTAGTTACTGCATCCAAAGCAGACTATCACAATTGTAGACTGCATAATGCCAAAAATTAACAAAAGGAGAATCGGGAAGCTGTGAAAGATTTCAGGGGCAATCATCGTACTGAGGAAGCGGTCGTTCATGTGAATAAACTGAACCAATTCCATTTTAGTATTGCCAGAAGTTTAACACAGAACCTTCCAACAGACACGGATCCTCTAGAGTATCTTTGAGATGTAAGCATCTTGAGCTGTTTTCAGTTCAGCCCTGTCGAGCCTGGGAAACTTCTGGAGGCTTTAGCATAAATGAGATATCAGAAATCATGCGGCGATGCTGGAATTTCCGCCAAGGTCTTATCTAAACTTCCATCTTCTGCCTTTTCCGACTCGTTCACCTCTGGTGCGTTTGCCGCATGCTTGAAGTTCTCCATCGTTATTCCGTTACACAAGAGTGGCGCCACAAATGATTCATTCAACTTCCGACCAATATCTCCACAGCCAACCTTGTTCAAGGTCATAGTAAAAATCGTTAAAAGAAGAATGTGGGATTACTTGACCAAATTCAATCCAATCACCCCTGACCAGTTTGAATTCCGGACATCAAAGTGGACGCATGACGTTCAATTTCTTGGAGAGGGTCTACACTGTAGTCAACAGAGGCGAGGCGGTTGCGGCGGTATTTTGTGATCTGTCCAAGGCGTTTGATTGTGTGGATAATGGAGTGTTGTTGAGCAAGTTCGAACTATATGGATTTAAGGGGTCTGTTTTGAATTGGTTCAGGTCATACTAAGACCATCGCACACAATCAATCAGTGGTCGATGGAGATGGATATAGCGTGCGGCGTTCCTCAAGGGTCAGTTTTGAGTCCTTTACAGTTTCTTATTCTTGTCACCGACCTCGCTTGTCTGAAAATTGTGGGTGAATTTACATTATTTGAAGATGATACCTAGGTCTGAAGACTGAGACACTGACATCTATTATTTCGAAAGACTTACCTGAAGTCGTAAGATGATGTAATGCTGATCCTCTTTGTCTTAATATAGAAAAAACCAATATTTTAGGATTAAGGTGTCAGCTAGAAAGTATTCATTTGAGCGATATTTCCGTCCAAAGCAAACATGTTACTAAGTTCCTGGGTTTACAAATTGACAGTCAACTGAAATTTGATGAACACATTTTCAAGCTGAGTAAAAAGCTTTCTTCTGTTCGTTTTCGTGGTGAGGTGTGAATCCATTGATCCCATTTGCGCTGTGGCATTCCGTTTTGGGGGTCTGCTCATCAAGATTTGTTACATATTGTTTTTGTTTTGCAGAAGAAAGCAGTTCGCTTCATTTCTTATGCTAAGGGCTACTCTGATCTTGAGACATTTCAGGATTATGCACAGCTCTGATCATCCTCAAATTAGACAACAATTGAACATACGCTTGCCTATTCCAAGAAGTACCTTGACGCAAAAAGCTTTTATCTACGAGGGAATCGAAATATTTAATCTTTCGTCTCTGTGCATTGAACGCACCACCCCGGACAGGCAATTCAGGAAAGGTCTAAAGATTAAACTTTTGGATAGAAAATTGTATTCAGTTTTTGAATTTCAGAACCAATTTTTTCAATATTTGTTTATGTCGCCACTTTTTTCTCGGGGCTAGTTATTGCTTGGTTTGCCCTCACTTGGTTATGAATTTTTGTTTTTGTTTTTTCTCTCACCATTTTGATTTTAGGTATACCCAATAATTATCGTATGTTTTTTTTTCTTTTTCTTCTGCTTGTATTGGTTTGAGATTATTGTAATAGTGATTGTCTCACATGTGTCCATTCTCTTGTAAACTTTAGTGTTATTGAATATATATTTGTCACTTAGCCTGCTTTGTGGACAGAATTTTTTCATTCTTGTGTATAAAGTACTTGTGGATTGATTGATTGATCGAAAATGAGGTATAATTGTTAAAATGTATCCATATAATCGATATGGGCTCCGATTGAATCTAATATTGCCTGAAAAAGGCCTAGAAACTGCAAAAGAGAGCCTGTATGTAGTGAGGAAAAGTTGATAATTAGCCGAAATTAATCGATTCTGCAAGTTTGATACTCAAACTAGGTGATGTTCTCAATCAGGTTGGCAGGCTCTCCTCTTGAAGAATAATTCTGCCTAATAAGCTGGCATAATCCCAGGAATGTACGACCAAATGTACGACCTCATAAGTTTGAACCATTGAACATCGATTTGGAAGTTTTGTTGGTGAGTATTCAAATTATATATATTTTCCAGATAGATCTGTCTAAAACAAAGTGCATAAACGTATCAAATTCTCTCAGCCAAGAGATACAATGGACTAGCCTCCTTCAAGAAAAACAGTTTTTCATCCAATTCCAAAGGCATTTTTGTCTTGGGACTGATGGAAAGTTTGAAGTTGGTCAAAATTTTCACAAGACCTAGTTTGGATTGCATCACTCCAAACCGCATGCCTGTAATGATTGTTACATCAGTAAGAAAATTAGTCTCTGCCTATGGGTTTTTTTTTACCAATACAGCTTCTTGGTCCTTCACCAAAAGGTAGATGTACATAGGGATGTCTTTTTGCTTTCTCTTCAGGACTAAACCTATCTGGATCGAAATTTTCAGGATCTGGATAATGTTCGGGGTCTCTGCCGAGGCCTAGAGTTGAAATAACAACCAGAGTGTCTTTTTCTATGATGATGTTAGTGTCTCTGAGTTTATAGTCCTTGGTGCAGATCCTTCCAAGAGTGGCAGAAACAGGGTATAGCCTTAACGCCTCTGTAAGGATGGACTAGCTAAAGGTGCTCAATCCCAAACAAATACAATACCATCGAGAACCTGTCTCAGATAAGTCATTTCCATTATTGACTCATACGTGATTTGTTCATTATGTTTTTTCAGTACCTTGTTGATTTCCTGCCGGACCTTATCCTGTATGTCTGGGTTCTTGGCCAATTCGAACAATGTGAATGTCATTGCACTTGTTGAAGTATCGAAACCTGTCGAATGACCAAGGTTTGATAATCAACAAAACATATGTTAACTCACCTGCCATGTAGAACAACACCGTATTAGCAACCATCTGTTCAAATGTCAATTGCTGGGTTGTATCTGTGGTCTCTTGATTTGCATCCATGAGAAGTTGCAAGAAGTCTTTACGATTGATGCCATACTTTATGCGATATTCCATATTTTGCTTCAGAAAGTTCGCGAAGAATAGTTGCGGCTTTGATTTTCCAGCTGGAAATATTCAAATGAGAACTTGATTTTCAAGGTCCTGGGCAATACTTTTAATTCTAAGAACCGTGGCTACATCAGGAAAGCATTTTACCAGAAAGAATTTGAAGTAATCACATAGCCCATTAGTGAAGATATCTTCTTTCTGTTTCCTAAATTCATTGTGGGACCTATCAAAGCTGTTGCATTGAACTCCAAAAGCCACAGATCCAATAACATCTATTGTAAACGAAGCCAACACTTCTCTTATTTCAATATCCTCCTTATTGTCAGAACCCATTCTCATGCACTCAATCATAGGCTCACTGCAATCAACCATAGTCTCAAACATCATCTTCATTTTACCAGACGTAAACACTGGAGTGAGTTTTATTCTCAGAGGTTTCCAGTTCGGATCGCGTATATTGGCCAGGCTTGTTCCAAGTGGATCATACCGTTCGTTGACAAATAAGTCTCGGTTTTTGAAATGGGCAAAATCTAGCGTCAATATATCCTTGATATAATCTGGATCAACTAGAACCAAGACTTTTCTGGATAAAGACCAGGCCCCTCCAAATTTATGGCCTCGGGCCTTTAATTCGTCGTACCAAGCCTTTACTTCGCCAGTTATTGTTGGGGCTCTGGAAAGTAGGTATGAACTATTTCCTGAAACTAGATGTTGAAGTGAAAGCTTGCTATAGCAATGAATTTACCGTAAGGAAATGAAGGTTCCAGATATGGGATCCCTTTCTTTTTCCAATACTTGTAGGAATGTTTGAAGTAGGCTAAAACAGCAATGAATGCTGCAAGTACGAGAAAAAAAAGGTCGAAGAGTAAATATTCTGTTAACATCATTTGGAATGCTGAAAAAAATGGGTCATAAGGGGTGAACAGTAAGCCATTTGCGAAAATTGTACATTGGAAATAGATAGGTACTTACATGAAATGGGAAATACGTGGTTGTCTGATAATTATTGGTACTGATTAACGGTACGATTGATGGCCAACTGTGATAAATTTGATAGTACGAACGATTTATCCATTTATTTGCGGATTTTTTTCAGCAGAACTAAAAACCCAATTTGATAAATGGAATTCACGATAATATAATGATGGGTTTTTGTTTTTTAAAGATAGTTATTGAAATGATTAATATAACCTCATTAGGTAAGGGTCGAGGTAAAGGTCATTTTACTTTGTCGCAAAATTATTTTTAGTTTGCGAGATACAGGGTGATTTGTGAAAATTAATTTCATTGTATATTTCAGAAACTATCCATTTTCGATTCATAGCTTCAATTTGAAAGTCTTATAATTTTTTTCAATGCAACAATATGATGTCTTCCAAAAATGTAAACGACGTTTTGTATTCAAGAAACCACCATCAACTTTTTTTTAATATGGATCTGGATTTTTCATCATCATTTCCAAAACCTTTCTTTATGTACCACACAAATACCATTGACGATGTTTTGACTCTGTAAAATGACATCATCTGAAATTATCATATTTCAAAATTCAAAAGACTTAAAAATGAATTATCCAATTATAATTTATGTTCAAAACATGAATACAAATGAATCGAAGCACCAAAGTTTTGATTCGTCTCGTATAAAAGAAAATTACATCAACTTGGATCTTTTAAATACAGACCTGGATTTTTGTCACTATGTGTGATTTTTTTAGAACAATTTTTCATCCCAGATAAATTGGTCTAAACGGTCCTATAAACTGACCATCACGATCACCTAATATTACATCAATATAGATATTAAAGGGTGGCCCAACGAAAAGGTCCCACCCTTATTTAAGACTTTCCTGGTATATTTTGGGAGAAACGCTCGGACACATCAATTTTAATTTTTAGGGGGACGTCTTTTCGTGTATGACAGTTATGTGTCTAATAAGTCCTTAGTAAGCAGCATCATGACTGTGCAGCCGTCAGCAGTTCCTTGGATACTTACGGCTAGGAAACGGTCCGCTCGCGGAGAAACGGCATAGACACGTTAGAGTTAAGTTCCAATTGTATTTTTTTCAATTGATTTTCAAAGTTGTGAAAATAAAAATCATTTTTTAAAAAGGGTTTCTTTATGACCAGAAACATAAAGTGGCGCAGTCGTGGCGGATTTTGAACGAGCATTTCACAGTGAAAAACTCGTCGGTTTCAACCGTTGATTCAAAAATCGAACCAGTGCTTCATAAGGATTCACAGATCGAAAACGTTTCGTTAATCGGATCGTAGTGTGTTTGGTAGAAAGAAGAAATCCAGCAGTGCAGCAGAGAAAAATGAAGATTTTCCTCCTGTAAGTCACCTTTTTCCTATTGTTGTCCGTCTATGTCTTTCCCCTCGCATTCTTCTGATTCTCAAGCAGAAAACATTGAATTCGAGTTAGATTTAGAAGTTACCAACTTAACTGACCAAAGTAAAAGTTCGGAAAATAATCTTTTAAATTTAGATAATCTTTTTTCACGCCTTTCACTTTCAAATCAAGCAAATAATTCAAATCAAGCATCAAATATGCCTCCTCCAAATTTTGATAATAAACTATTAGATATTGTTCCAAAATTTGACGGAAATCCTCTTGAATTATCCGCATTTTTAGAGACTAGTAATAAGCTTATAACTACTTATTGGAACAATGCGACGTTAGATTGTGTCCAAAATATCACTATTATCTATGGAATCTATGCAAAACTTATCGGTAAAGCAAGGGAAGTTTATAGCATTTGCGTTACTAAAGATTGGTGTACCGTTAAAGCCGCGCTTGTTGCACATTTTGGTGATCAACGAGATGAAAACGGGTTACTCTTTGATTTGGATCAATTGCGTCAAAATGCAAATGAACTGCCTTTACAATTTCATACTAGAGTAATGGGTAATTTGAGTGCTCTTCATAATTACTTAGATACTCATAATGACGATGAGAATACTGCTAATGTTAAGAAGAACTTTTATAACATCCATGGTTTAAAAATATTTTCAGCTGGTTTGAAAGAACCTTTGGGCTCAACTATCAGAGCAATGAAACCTGTCAATCTTGCGGAAGCTAGAACTTACATAATTTCTGAAACAAATATCAGACACTTGCAAAAACCATTTCATCTTGAAAATAACAATAGAAATCAATCGAACAATCAAATTGTTCAAAGGCAAAATTTTGGCTTCAATAACAGAAACAATTTCCCAAATTTTTCAAACTCCTTTCAAAATGTTCCAAATTTTAACCAAGGAAATTCATTTCCTCGTGGGCCAGTTAACATGCCACAACCTAGATTCAATCAACCAAATTTTTTCCCAATAGACAAGTTTTTGGACCTCCAAGGCCTCAAACAAATGTTTTTAGACCAAACCAACAAAACGTTAGAAATTTGCCCAGACCAACACCAATGAGTGGAATTTCTTATAGTTCAAATAGAAGTAATAACAATAGTAATAATCACAGATCAAACAACTTCCAAATGCATAATGTCAATTCAAGCCCAATGTATAATAATCATTCATATCTGGAGTACGAATATCCATATTATTATGATGATCAAAGTTTGGATCAAAGATCATTATCAATGGAACCATACTGTGACCAACCCCATGATGACTACCCTTATAATGACAATCAAAATGTTCAGCAAATAAAAGAAAATAGTTCTGTAGAAATAGTTGAAGAAAACGCCCAAAATTTTCAGGAAACCTTGCCTCCAGAGTCAATAACGTAGAAATTCACTCAATTTACGACAAGAAAGATCTCCCTTATATAAAAATCGCCAATCCACCGTTAAAATTACTGATTGATACAGGTGCGACAAAATCATTTTTAAATCCCGAAATAGCCAAAAAGTATTTTCCAAATTTCATCAACAAAGAACCATTTTCAATTTCTTCAGTTTTCCAAACAACAACTAGAGATTTTTGTGTTGAAATTCCAGCTTTCAATGAATTTAATTCAGGGAAATCAATCAAACTCTATTTATTCAAGTTTCATCACTTCTTTGATGGTTTACTTGGATACGAAACCTTAAAAGATCTTAATGTCGAAATTGATCTGCAAAACTATCTCTTGAAAACACCAGAATCAAAAATTCCTTTGAGCCACTATGAAGCAAAATCAAAACTATTATTTTTCACTCGTATTGAACCTCATATGACAGAAAAATTAAAAATTCCTGTTGATGTAGAGAATGGTTATGTAACCATTCCCCAGTATAAAATTTCAAATTGCATCATTCCTGAATGTTTAACAGACGCAAGTCAAGGTTACGCTTCTGTAGAAATTTCAAACAATACAGATGAAGCTCAAGAAATTTCTTTATACAATCCAATCAAAGTTCAAAATTTTGATCAAAACAATTTCCAAATTTTTAATTTTACCATTCAGCAAACACCTAATCAATTTTATAGAAATGAGATTGCAGATTTGATCCGCACGGAACATATGAACGAAGAAGAAAAATATCATATTACAAAATTGTGTGATAAATATTTTGATATTTTTCATAAAGACAATCAACCGTTGACATTTACCAACCAAGTCAAACACCAAATAAAAACAACTGACGAACTACCCGTCCATTCAAAATCATATCGATACCCATTTATACATAAACCGGAAGTTGAGCGGCAAATTCACGAAATGCTGAATCAAAACATTATTAGACCAAGCGATTCACCATGGTCTTCACCAATTTGGATCGTACCAAAAAAACCGGACGCTTCTGGGAAGAAAAAGTGGCGAATTGTCGTAGATTTTAGGGGAATTAATTCCAAAACTATTGATGACCGTTATCCAATTCCAAATATCACTGACATTCTTGACAAATTAGGCCGTAGCCAATATTTTACTACTCTCGACTTGGCTAGTGGATTTCACCAGATTGAAATGCACCCCGACGACATCAAAAAAACAGCCTTCAGCGTTGAGAATGGGCATTATGAATATATCAGAATGCCCTTTGGCCTAAAAAATGCGCCCGCAACCTTTCAAAGGGTCATGGATAATGTTTTAAAAGGACTACAAAATAAAATATGTTTCGTCTATATGGACGATATAATAGTGTTTTCCACCTCACTACAAGAACATATCGTCAATCTCAAACATATTTTTCAGAGACTACGTGAAAGTAACTTGAAAATCCAGCTTGATAAATCTGAATTTTTACATAAGCAAGTTGCATTTCTTGGACATATAATAACAACCGAAGGAATAAAACCAAATCCTGATAAGGTCAATGCTATTCTGAAATATCCTATCCCAAAATCAACCAAGGAAATTAAAAGCTTTCTCGGACTTCTTGGTTATTATCGGAAATTTATTCCAAATTTTGCCAAAATAACCAAGCCATTCACAAATTGTTTAAAGAAAAATTCAACCATAAACATCAATGACCCCGAATATCAGAAAACCTTCCAAGACTGTAAACTACTTTTAACAAATGACCCAATATTGCAATATCCGGACTTTTCTAAAGAATTTAATTTAACAACTGACGCAAGCAATGTTGCCATTGGTTGTGTCCTTTCACAAGGGCCTATAGGTCAAGATAAACCGATTGCCTACGCATCGAGAACATTAAATTCTTCAGAACAAAACTATAGTACTATTGAAAAAGAACTTCTCGCAATTATATGGGGAACACGTTATTTTAGACCTTATCTTTTCGGAAGGAAATTCAAAATTGTAACAGATCATCAACCCCTTCAATGGTTAATGAACCTTAAAGAACCAAACTCTCGACTCGTTAGGTGGCGTCTAAAATTAGAAGAATTTGATTATCAAATTATTTATAAGAAAGGCAAGAAAAACACCAATGCCGACGCTTTATCACGAGTAGAAATTCATGTGAACGAAACAAATATCCAACCGTCTAATTCCGAGGAAAACCAAAGTAGCGAAACTAGAATAAGGTCGCAAACACCGCCTGTATTACGTTTCATGCAATCTTATAACGAGAATCCCATATTAGATAATCAGTCTATTATAGCACAGGCTGACCCAGACGAAAATGATGACAACGAAACAGTGCATACGAGTGCAGAGGATCCAATTCTCACCATTCATATCACTGAAAAACCAATTAATTATTTTCTCTGTCAAATTTTCATAATTAAAGTTGATAGAAATACACTGCCTCAAAAAGAAATCAAGAAAATTTTCACAGATCCCGTCAACAGAACTCGATGGTATATTTACGTAAATGACGATACTTTTGAAAATCAAGTTATTCAATTTTTAAAAGAATACGGCGAACCCAAGAGACAATACGTTTTCTATTTTCAAAACGACAACAATGACGAACTTTATAAGAAAATGTGTAATTTTATCCCCCAGACCTTCAAACACTCAACTTACAAGTTACTTAAATCAAATAAATTATTAGCTGACATCACAAAGTCCGACAAACAACGCGAAACGATCAAAAAGCAACACGAAGGTATTACCAATCACAGAGGTGTACATGAAACTATCGATCAACTTCGATTAAAATTTTATTGGCCAAAAATGAATGATGATGTACGAAAATTCATCAATAACTGTTCGATTTGTCAACAAGTAAAGTACGAGCGTCATCCACCCTTAATCAAATTACAACTTACACCTACACCTAAGAAACCATTTGAAACACTACATGTAGACACATTCAAGTTTGACAAAAATGTTGCATTAACAATTTGCGACAGTTTTTCAAAATTCAGTCAGGCTTTCATTTTGCCAAGCCTTTCAGCCCTCCACATTTACCAATCACTTGTTCAATTTGTGTCAAATTACAAAATACCCGAAAATATAGTTTCAGATAATGGTACAGAGTTCAATCAACATCTATTGAAAGAATTCTCAAAGTTGTATAATATAAATTGGCATTACACCTTACCTTTGAACCCAAATAGTAATTCTATAGTAGAAAGATTTCACTCAACACTTCTGGAACACATGAGAACTTTAGCTTTGACAAAACCAAATTTAAGCCCGCACGAAAAACTAAACCTCTCAATAATTGGATATAATAATTCAATTCATTCGGCAACAAAGAAAAAACCAATTGATTTAGTATTTGGTCATTTAGAACTTAAAGATCCTATCGATATTGATAGTAACGCCCAACTAATAAACAATCAATTAAATCAACATAAAGAATCAATGGGAGAAATCTACAAAAATATTCACGAAAATCTGTCCGCTAACAAAAGTAAAGTAATTGAAAAAGCGAACGAAAAACGGAATGATCCACCCGATATCCAACCTGGATCAATCGGTTATCGAAAATTAGGCGACAGACAATCCAAAACCAATCCACTCTATAAACCAGAACATATTTTAAAAACTAATGACTTGACAGTAACAACTGCCCAAAATAACTATCATAAACAAATTTTCAAAAATCCCCGAAAAATGACAGAAAACCCTTTGCAGGTTGATGACCTTACTTCTGACGAAGGCACAGAAGGTACAGATTCAGAATCTTGAATCCAACCCCGGCATCCTTCCATCCAAATTAGGCACTGCCAAAATCAAAATTGCAACACATACATTCCTACACTACATTGACCTCATTTCACTAAAAAATCAAATAACCGACATAACAAGTCATTATATCAAACTAGAAACCACAATTAACAACTCTTCAATCGAATCAAAATATCTATTGCTTGAAGCTTATCAACATCTCAAGTATGAAGTAAATTTGGTAAATCAGAAAATCGATTCTTTCCTACCAAATGGACGAAATAAAAGAGGCTTAATTAATCCAATCGGATCACTTGTCAAATTTATAACTGGCAATCTTGACCAAGAAGACGCTAAAGAAATTCATGATCATATAAAAACGCTTGAAAATAGTCAAAATAATGTAATTCAAACAGTCAATCAACAAGTGTCTTTAACAACCAATTTAATGAAAAACATCAATCACACCATGACAATTGTGAGTAATAATCAGAAAGCAATTGAAAACCGAATAAATGGTATTATTGATGATATCAAAAAGACACAGTTCAGCTATTTGCACTACCTTGAAATTCACGAGACCATTGATCAAATCAAAGTAAATCTCGACGCATTGTTGAACTTTATCAGCGAATTAGAAAATGCTATCACCTTCGCCTCGCTCAAAACCTTGCATAGGAGTATAATAACTCCACGAGATCTCAAAGAAATAGTGAATGAACTCCAGAAACAACACAATGTTTTCCAACTTCTATTTCTAAGCGATAATTTCGAAATGTATTACCGTGTAGTTGAAACAAATGTTTTTGCAATTGAAAACAAAATAGTTTTCTCTTTAAATTTTCCGCTAGTGAATCAGGATGATTTCGAGATTTTCCATCTCTTTTCCATCCCAAATAAAAACAATTCCATCATCATCCCTCCTTCTACTTACCTTATCCTGAGCAACGACAAGTACCAATACCAAAACGAAGAATGCATGGCCCTGAAGAAGATATACTACTGCAAGAACAACAACGTTCTACCAACACATGAAAATCCTGATTGCGTTACGTCCCTTTTGTCCCTCAAAAATCAGTCGGACACATGTCGACAAATACCAATCCATATCAACAAGCCAATCATGGAAGAGATCGATGAAGCCCACTACATCGGAATATTTCCGAAAAGTCAGAAAATCCAGACTCACTGTGAAGAAGACGAAATCGCTCAGCTTCATGGAACTTACTTATTCATAGTTCCACCAAGATGTTCCATCCAAACATCACGGTCCGTCTACAAGAACGATCAAGAAGCATTCCATGGCCATCCAGTCACTTTAGATGGCGTCAAAGAAATCCATGTTCCCGTTGCCCAAGTAGAAAAAATCCACCTTCAAAATTTACCTCTGGATCAACTACACCAATTGCAACTACAAGAGTCACATATCAAGCCTCTGGACTATGTAAAAGAGCATAGCCCTTACCAACACTGGTCCTTCTGGATCCTGATTCTTCTGATCCCGATCCCGATGGCAATTTACCTTGTCATGAAAAGGAAGCCAGCCATAATCAAGCCCCAGCGTACGAGTACCATTGATGAAACTCAAGTGCTACCCCCTTGAGTTTCCTTTAAGAAGGGAGGAGTTATGTGTCTAATAAGTCCTTAGTAAGCAGCATCATGACTGTGCAGCCGTCAGCAGTTCCTTGGATACTTACGGCTAGGAAACGGTCCGCTCGCGGAGAAACGGCATAGACACGTTAGAGTTAAGTTCCAATTGTATTTTTTTCAATTAATTTTCAAAGTTGTGAAAATAAAAATCATTTTTTAAAAAGGGTTTCTTTATGACCAGAAACATAAAGTGACTGTATAATACAGGGTGTTCCAAAAATAAGATATCGCAATAAACTTGGCATTTTTAAATGGCAACCTCCAATTTTTTTTTCTATTTTTGGATTCTCCATGAAGTTTTTAGTAACTTTTGTATTATACAGTTTAAACCTATCTTCAACCGTTTAAAAGTTATTTGAATTTTTCATAATTTTTTTTTATTTTTTATTTTTTATTATTTTCATCATTCCTGGAAACTTGACGGGGAAGACTTACTTGGACATGTTGGAAAATACAATAGAGCCACGAATAACCGAAATTATAGAAAATGAGGTTAATCATAATGAAAATTTTCTTCATTTCCAACAAGATGGTGCACCACCGCACTTTGTAGCTCCGGTACGACAGTTTTTGGACACCCATTTCCCAAATCAGTGGATAGGACGGCGCGTGAAGGCAATTTGAAGACATCATATTGAAGAATGGAAAACTTCATATTACTTCCAATTTTAAATTGTGTCGATATAATCAACTATTCAACAAAATTACTTACTTAAACTAAAAATAACTAAAAGTAATTCTGCAAAACATTAAATGAGCATCAAAAACGGGAATCTTTTCTTCCATTTGATCGAACTCGTAGCACTTACGGTTCCGGAGACAGCAATCACTTGAAATGCACATCTCAAAATTTGTATATAGACGTTATGCTTGTTGAACCTCCGTATTCTCATGGCTGACTGGCATACGGCCGAGAAGATCAAAGAATCCAATGAGTGGACTCCAAATGAGTTCAGTTCGTATCAGGATGCTGATGAGGTTTTTACCGGTGATGATGCAGAAAGTCAACCGCTGCTCATACCCAGAATCAAGTCTTATCTTCCGGCCCTGCATCGGCTTTAGTCACGTCCCAGATGTCTGGAAAACTGCCAAGGTGGTTTGCAAGGGAGACTATGGGCTACCTAAATCGTACAGGCCAAGCAGTCCAACATATTTTCAAATAAAAAAATTTAAAAGATGGTACTGTGATGCTCCTAGGATTTTCTAGGAATTTTTGAAAAAATCGTGTTTTCCTTATCAGGAGCACCACCCTTGGATTAACGTGGTGAAAGGCACACAGTACCCATCGGGCAGCTTTTAGACAGTCGAGAAAGTCCTGGCATTCGTGGTCTTCAAAATTCCGCCAATTCCGCTCTTGAAAGGTCAAACTAAAACACGGATTGCAGATGATAACTATATCTATTGTTGGTCAGTTTTACGGCGTCTAATCTCCGATCTCTTATTAAAATCAATAAAATAAAATATCTATATTACCAGAAATTGAAAAAAACGGAATTATCAGCAGATTCACAGTCAGAAACAGTTTATGTGAGGCGGCGTGTCTGAACGTAGTCTGACAGCGGATAAACGGCCGAAAATTAAAGAAAATTTGTCGGACGACGTAAGGTTACTTGTGATACGGGACACAGTAGAAAATGGGTGCAATACGTAGTGAAAAAATATGGTACGGGCCATAGCAGCAACGGGAAAATAGAGAGAGGCAACGCGCGAGTCGTTTGACCGAAAATGAAGAAAGCGCGTGAAAATAGTACCGGTTTCGATGAGTTTGCAGAATTTCAGTTGAGAATCGATATCCATTACCAGAAATCTTGTGACAGCTTTGCGCTCCAGAGAAAAGTTTACAATTCTCAAATCATCAGGGTTGCACTGAAATTTCATTATATATGACTTACAAATATCCAAAGAGCGTTTATCAGCATCAAACCACATCTTCAAATTAGGTTGATCCACAGAGATGACACTGTGAAGAGATTCTTTATCCAAAGCTTGCCAGAGAACCGTTGCGTTGTGTCGTCCGCAAAAAAAATGAGGCGTCCGGAGACATCAATAAAAGGTTGGCCCAAGTACTGTCATCACAGTGGATCTGCGAAGACTCGAAAAGAGCTGGTTCAACTTTTACCTGTGTCAACTTTTACTCTGTGTACACTCTTCCCAAGAAAAAAAATGGTATCACTTGTAAATAATAAAATAAAATAAATAAAATAAAATATTCGTTTATTTAGCAAATATGCTACATACATAAACATTCCAATAAAACAATATAGCTTAGATAAAATATGTTGAAAATAAATAGAGCAATAATAAAATATACATATACGATTACAACAAAATAGTCTCATTTCTTAAAATTTCATAACTACATATTCACGAGCTAACTTCTTGAATAAAAATAAATTATGACAGTCTTTCAATTCTATTGGTAAAGAGTTAAACTCATAGAGCCCCTTATATAAAATAGATCTGTAATGTTGACTAGACATGCACTTATCATATAGTATAAAATCATTCCTATTTCTCGTATTATAATTATGAACATTTTCAAAAACTTTGGTTTTATCACATAAATATGCCGGTAAAAGTCTATTCCGAATTTTGTAAATGAAAACAAACACATTAAAAACGATTTTTTGCTTAACGGACAATAAGTTTAAAGCTGTTAACATTGATTTTATGGAGGTATATCTATCACATTTAAATATCAACCGTAAAGCTTTGTTTTGACACAACAAAAACAATATTGGGCCAAGAACAGTACCTTGAGGAACTCCATGTGTGACGGACTGCATGTCAGACAACGAATTTTTGAATTTCACAATCTGAGATCTACTTGTTAGATAGGATTTGAACCAACTCAGCACATTCCCCCGCAAACCGATATTTTTCAGTTTTACCAGAAGTCTATCCCTGTTGACAGTCTCGAAGGCACGTTTAAAGTCAAGAAAAACCGCTAACACTAAATTGTCATTGTCTAACTCCCTCACAAACTCATCACAAATTCTGACAATGACTGTTTCACAGGAATGGAATTGCCGAACTCCAGCAGCTGTTCCTTAACTGCCAACTCCAATACTTTTTCAGGGACCGGGACTGTATTGATTGGCCTGAATTCACTACATACACAAGTATTTGATATCTTTGGTACTGGCAAAATCGTTGAACATTTCCAGACATCCGGGAATACTCCATAATTCAGTGATGTGTTTACGATGTCCAATATTCTATTTCCAGCCACTGCTAAAACATCTCTAAAAACCTCCGTCGAGATACCGTCATCTCCTCCTCCCACTTTTTTCATGTTGGATACAAACATCTTCATCTCTCCCATTGTGACTGGTCTAAATGATGAAAATAAGGCATACGGTAGAGTAACATTCATAGTCCCATAATTTCTTGTGTCAGCAAACTTTGGAATATTAGCGATTATCTCTTCTATGCTTTCAATGAAATAGTTGTTGAATTTGTTTGCTATGTGCGACTCTTCACTAACAACTTCATATGGAAATTTGATGCTGTCTGGAAGGATGGATGCTGTACTTCTTTTTCTACACTACAAAACCCTAGTCTAAACCAATCATCCGATAATCTTAGAAGTAGTTGAGGGAAGCGAGATGGGCCGAAAGTTGCATGGGTCCTCCAAGTCACCCCCCTTATGGATCGGCACCACAATGGCAAATATCCCTTGATCCAAAACTAGTTTATTGCCTTGGAAAATAATTCAATCGCTGTAAGATAGTTCCCTCAAGACTCTGATAGGTATATACCATCCTGCCCTGAAGAATTCGATTTTTTGAATGAATAAATTGTTTGAATAAGTTCTTGTGGATCAGTTGTTTGGATTTTTGATGCAATTTGAAATTTCTCCCAATCAAGTAACAGCCAGATCAAACATTTCTATGTGGAAATTTATTTTTTCAGCCAGTTGAACTTTTTTATAGGGAATGACTTCTTGTCGTATGAAAAAATAACAAATTTCTTTCTCTGATGCAACTCATTCGCGGACACACTGTATAAGCCCAAGATCAGTATACAAGAGGTTGCCTCATTTTGCCTGAGGTAAGAGACGGAGAGGGGGGAAATATGACATCATCGGTATCTAGCGTCTGCAGTAGACTGAATCCTGTCATTCGATTGCATCGGTCTGCATCTTATCGTGTCATGAGTCATTCGCAAGGTTGCCAGAAGTACTGTTTCAACAAGAGTTCTACTGATTTCGCCTATGGCTTTCTGTTCTGCTGTTTTTGATAGGGATCATCTGGCAACACCTGACACAGATGACATCATGACCGTAAAAGTGAGGCAACCTGTTATATACTGATAAGCCCACATGATGAACTTTCGTATGCATATCAAAATTTAGCTCACAAAAGGCTATTTTGCTTTTTAATTCGGATTCAGAATCCAGCATAAAGCTCAATTAGTTTAACACTGGACTCAGTTGTCTTGAAAAAATTGTATTTTATGGTCTGATCTTACCTCTCTTTCTTTTTATACAGGATAACACTTGATTCAGTAAACATGGATTGATTGTTTGGAATTTGCCAATTTACAAAATTAACCAGAAATACTTATACAGCAAATAGAGAAAACATAAATAAGTAGTTTCCCGTTTCCTAAATACAGGATGTACAAGTTTTTCCAAAAAAATATGAATATCTAAATTTATTTTGAAAACCGCTCAACCGATTTTGATGACATTTTCAGAGTTTGAAAACTAAATGGTATTGCATGTTTTTGAGTATTTGAAAAAAAATACCTCGTCCAGGGCCGGAGTTGGAGAACATGTGTACTTTTTCCTGAGGAGAACAATAATACTTTTTCCTGAAACCTTTTGTTTAGTTTCCAACAAAATAGCTTTTCTGACTTTTTTCTCTCCGGCGCACCGTTTTCAAGTGAAAAAATAAAAACCATAGTAGTGTCCTTCAAAGCATTGATGACCGAAAATTTTCAGTTTTGGTAAAAGTAGGGAATCCTACCGTTCTACTGGTCGAGGAGAAAAAACTGAAGAGATCTTTTTCATTGGAAATTGAATGAGTATTTTGAAAGAAAACAAAATTTTGTCCAAAAAACGGTGGCGTGTAATTTTTGTTTTTTCGAATAAAAAAACACCCTGTATCTGGGAAACGGAGCACTTCCTGGGTCTTCTATATGCAGTTTAAGTATTGACCAGTTGATCTGGGACACCCTGTATATTATTCTTTAAACTGGGCCATGCGGCTTGTACAAGGAAAACGATTTGCAAAATATATCATGGAGTATATCTTGAAGCCCGACTCATGGTTAAAATAGCGCAGGGAGTAATCGCAACATGTGCACTTCTTGATAATTATCTACGCAAAATTGACACCCATAAGAAGCGTTCGTTGTATTCCCTTATTCCAAAGTAATGCAGATTCAATATTGATAATATATCCCGCTCATTCTTGTACATATAGCTTGCTGATTTGGATCATCAATTTCTTGGAAGAAGACTGAGAATCTCAATCCTTGAATAATACCTTTGATAAATGTTTAACAAGCTTTCAAGACTAGGAACCTCATTCGACTTTGCCCTTAGGAAAGATGACGATTTGGGACAACTGGTTAATGGTTCCACGGAGCTTCTTTTGAATTTTTAACGATAAGATACTTGACGTGAGACAACTCTGAAGCCCCCTATTTATCTACTTGTCCGTACCCGACTCGTGACCTATCCATGCACGCACATATATTATACGATCCCTGTAAACCCATGGGCATCTATTTTCATAAAAGACAAAGATGAAATCAGGCTGGAATGCCTTGTTATTTCCGAAAGTATTTTTGATTCATCTCAAATCAACTGTGTTTGGTTTGAGTCGCCGGACAAATATGGCTGTAGTCACAGACACAAATTTGTCCAGATCTGTCGAGGTCGGATCGGAGGATCGCTGTCAAGCCTGGCGAGCACGCGCCGCGACCCGGATCCAACTCTTTTTACCACCACAAAACACATATACAAAGTTTAGAAGAAAAACTGACGTATAAAATTTTACGGAACAATGCGCCACGGAATGCAGTGGATGCGAATCGAACTATAAGTCTTGGGTAATGTATTATTGAAGATTTCTGTAATATACTTCACAGATCTCTATACATAAAAGCACTCAATATGACTTTGACTTCTAAACTGTCTGTATTTGACAAAAATTTCGAATAAATAATGTATTTTTTTCGGTTTTCTCTTGAATGTCCAGAACCATCTAGGAATGGAGTCAGTGTGGGCTTCTCTAGTTGATGTGTTCTGGGCTGCGGGGCGTCAACTCTGTGTGATGGTGAATATGAGAAAATCCCAGTCACGTCACTTCTACGTCTGGGAAAGCGGTACATGGCTTCATGTGGCGTGTGACGGCTGAGCTGTAACGAACCTTGGGTCGAGATGACCTTACGGACAGTGGATTTTTAGAAAAACAAGAATTTCACTCTCAAATATACGTCCTAATAAGAACATTGAAAAAAATTGCGGTAAACGCACAATTTTAGCACAAAAATGAAATTTTATTCCCGTGAAAATCAAGATTTTTACCGACTCTAAACACCAACACTCTTTGGCTTAGCCAAGGTTAAGAAATATAATTGCAATGTTGCCGGATATGTATCTACCAATACCATATAGAGAGTGACATCCAATTTTTTTGCCAAACGAAAACTAACCCAAACTAACCAAAACTAACTCAACCTAAAAAGATGATATTGCTGAGGCGATAATAAGTCGTAAGTAATTAAAAATCATCTTCTCTTGTCTAAATCGATGATCCAAAGAACCACTGGCAACGCTGTATCAGCTCAACGAGGTATATCTAACAAACTGTCAAAACAAACATGTCGTCTAACATAATAATATGATCTTCTGTCAAGGAATCCTGTACATACATAGATTCAAGCGATATTTTAGCTCACAACCAAAACACCTTAACTTTTTATGTATTGAGTGACAAGCATAAATATCTAATCTCAAATTTTCCATTTTTGAACTAATTCTGACACTTTCAAAAGAGAATAAAGCTAGGCGCAAAAGTTGGATCAGGATGGAGACTGGATTAAGCATTAATTTCGTGAATTGGGACTGCCTTGACTTAAGTCAATCCTGAAAACTATCAGGATTTGATTTATTTTTCTAAACTGCTTGAGCACCCAAGCTCAACTGTTTATATTCAGGATTAAGGGGTACTCAAATGGGATCTACCAAGCCACTTGACTTTTGATCCGGATCGAGCTGTCGAAGTAAACGTAGTAAGTGACAATAGAATAGAACAGAATAGTATAGAATAATTTGTCAACGAACAAGTCATTTTACAAAAGCAATTTATGCTAATATTGAATCAATTAATGTAAAGCAGATGCCAAACAACCCTCGATCTACGTCATTATTGCCACCAAGCAGGTTGTTATGAAGTTTGCTGGTGGCCAAATTTGGTCACCAGCAAATCACATATTAACTCGCTTGGTGGCAATTATGACGTGAATCGGAAGTTGTTTGGCATTTGCTGTAGTAAGATATAACAAAATACAATAACTATTATAAATTTGCCTATATCCTAAGATAAAAATACAAAAGAGCAAGGTACAGGTTGACAATATCATAGAGTTAAATAAGATTATCAATTTATACAGATACATTTTTGAGTTTTTTCTTCAAGCCCGCCGAGCTAATAGAGAACAAATCTCAGTCATTCGATAGTTTGTTGGCAGCTCTTGCCATTCTGGACAAAGGATTGAAGTTGCCATAACTGTCGCTAAAGACATCGGGCTACAGAACATCCTCAAGAAACACTTCTTTCGTTTCTTCTCCTTTGTTCGACCTTTTCAGGATGGTGTCACTTAGCCTCACTGTTTGATTTGTTGTGAAATACACCAACGAGTGTTGGTGTCTAGAGTCGGTAAAAATCTTGATTTTCATGTGAATAAAATTTTATTTTTTGGCTCAAATTGTGTGTTTACCGCATTTTTTTTCTCTTTAATGTACTTATTAAGACGTATCTATATTTGAGGGTGAAGCTTTTGTTTTTCTGAAAATCCACTGTCCGTAAAGTCATCTCGACCCCAAAATCCCATTTGTTCATCTAGCAGAAAGTTTCCCTCACGCAGCGTCTCTGCAGGCGCCTCTCACAGAGTTACTAAAGGGTTCTACCAAGAGGAATTCGGAGCTCACTTGGACCTCCGAGGCCGACGTCTTATTCGAGCGCTGCAAGAGTAGCATAGCTGCGGCAGCTGCATCTTCCTTTTTCTGCTTGCATCAGCCACTCGCTCTCCGCACTGACGCGTACAACACCGCCGCAAGCGCAGCCCTAGACCAGCAACGTGTTGATGGTACCTGGGTCCCTCTAGGGTTCTTCTCTCGGAAGCTTTCCGAAACCGAGCAACGCTACTCCACCTACGACAGGGAATACCTCGCCATCGTCGCCGCCATCAAGCACTTTCAGCGGATCTTGGAGGGCAGGTCATTCACGGTATACACCGACCACCGGCCGCTCACTTACGCTTTTTCTCAGCGCACGGATAAAGCATCGCCAAGACAATGCCGTCACTTGGATTTCAACGCCCAATTCGACGTGTGTTTGGTCTACACGCCGAGCGATTAAAACGTCGTGGCCGACGCCCTCTCTCGAGTGGAAGTAGTCTCTCTACCTACCACACTGGACTCCACTACCATCAGTTCCGGACAGTCATTGGACGCGCAGCTGCCGCATCTCCTTTATTGCCCTCGCTACAAGTTCCACAAGTTGGACATCGAGGGTCGCCCGCTCTACTACGAAGAGAATCATGGCGCCTTTCATGCCATGCCATGCTTTTGACGCCCTCCATGGCTTTTCACATCCCAGTGGCCGTTCTACAGCCAAGCGTCTGGCCGAGAAATATTTCTGGCCCAGCTTCCGCAAAGATGCCACGCTCTGTGCCAAACAGTGCATCTCTTGTCAGCGTGCCAAGGTTTATCGTCACAACCGTGCAGAGTTGGGCAATTTCATCACCCCCGACAGCCGCTTTGATCACATCCATGTGGATCTCATCAACTTACCCATGAGCGAAGGTTTCGAGCACTGCCTTACCATTGTCGACCGCTACACCCGTTGGCCTCCTGTAAAGGACATGAAGGCGTCAACAGTCGCTCGCGCCCTCATGGAGGGTTGGATCAGTTTTTTTGAAACGCCGCTCTACGTAACTGCAGATCAGGGTGCCCAGTTCGAGTCCAGTCTTGTCGACCAGCTCGGGCGTCTCTTGGGTGCCAAGCATGTGCGTACTACGTCTTATCATCCACAGGCGAACGGGATGGTGGAGAGGATGCATCGCACCCTGAAGTCCGCTCTGAAATGCATTCCAGAGGTACCGTGGACCCGCTCGCTTCCCTTGGTGCTCCTAGGTTTGCGCACCACCTTTAAACAAGAGCTCCAGGCCTCACTAGCTGAAATGTTTTGCGGCACTTCTCTGAGAATCCCAGGGGAATTCGTCGAGCCATCCACCCAGCCAGTTCCACTTCCTAAGGATTTCGTCGCTGAGCTTAGGCGCGTGTTTGCTGCCATCCGCACTGTTCCTCCTGCCAGGCACGTTTCACACAAACCTTTCATTTTCAGAGACTTGAACTCCTGTGACTACGTTTTTCGGCGTGTTGACGCGGTCCGCAAGCCTTTGCAACCGCCTTACACCGGTCCACACAGAGTCATCAAACGTTTGAACGACCTCGACTTTGTCATTGACGTTGATGAGGTCGTAAAAACGTTCTCCACAAGCCAATTGAAGCCAGCCTACCTCCCTCAAGCTGACTTGGACCGTTTGTCAACCTCAAACTCTCAGTTGACGCCGCCGCTTCGGGAACAGTCACAGCAACCACAATCTCCTCTCATTCCATTGCCTTCATCATCTAAACAGCCGCCTCAGACGCAGCTTTCGTCACCTCTGTCTCCTCGGCCAGCCATTGGACAACGCACAGTCAAGAGAGTTACCTTTTCGCTCATTTCGCCTCCCGCGAAGGTCACTGGGAAGAAAATAGCTGTGGCGCCGCCATACCAATTTCGTTGCCGCCCTCGCGTAGGAAGCAAATTCTACTCCCGCGGACCTTTTTCTAGACTGCAGCACGCTTCATGTCTATCAGAGGCGCCAGTCGTCTAGAGCGCCATAAAATGAGACAGTTGGTTGATCGCCCAGGAAACGAGAGTTAGAAAAACGTCACTCACCGTTTAGCTATTTTTGAAAGTTTAGTTAAAGCCTCTTTGTGTATTTAGCCTAAAATAAACCCCTCCGAAAAACTTACTTCTCGTTTCAATCTGCAGACCGCATTTTCCCTCGACAGTGATAGTGTAAAACACGCTCGTTTCTAAACTACTACTTAGAGAGGAATCAGAGCATGAAAAACAACATGAAGATTGAAGGTGACGTTCAAATGACTCCATATTTCATCATGACAAGCTAGTAAGCTGTCATGTGGCATTCTACGTACTGCCATCTTTTCGAGATCTAACGATCCTCAGGCACATAAGCACCTCTTCGTGGATGCGAATCAAAGCTTTCACTCAGGCCCCGCCCTCCATTTGTTTTTGTTCTAAAATTTATATATGTGTTCTTTGTTTACCACACATTGCCGGATCGGTCGGCGAATGAGTCGTGGCTCACCGATCCGGCCAGTCCATCCGCTGATGAATGGGCTTTACTGTTTTCTATATTTGGTATTGTAGTTATTTGTGATGAGTTCAGTATTCTGCTACCTTACCGAGAAAATGAGATTTATTTTCTTGATAGTTCTATAGAAAAAGCCTCGTGTTCCTGAAAGGTCGCCAGTCGGTAGCGACTAAACCTACTATATTGAGAGCTCTATATATTCTCTATACTACTATATTCTATTTACCATGTCAAAATGCACTCTTATTCCAGACTTACCACGTATAGAGAAAAATAATCATGGAATCTAGTAGATCAAAAAGTACTTCATGAACGGTGATGAAAACAGTTGAAGTTGTTATAATTGATTCAACGATTTGCTTTGGCAATGCACGAATTAGGAATAGATTTGTTCATGTCCAGAATCGTTATGGGCATTGTTTAATTTTTTATTGTCTGAAAAAGAAATAAGAAACTGGACCAGAGGCGTATCAAAAAGAGGTCTGTCAGTTGTGTTTATGCGGCCAACACTTGCGGAGTAAGGTATCCACGTGGCAGGAGAAGAATTGTGTTCCTTATCAGTCATCATGATCTTTGCTGTAACCCAGCAGTTCTGTTGGTAGGGATTCAAGATATTTATAAACATACTGTACATCTATCTAATGATTCTATAGCAAAATACACTGTGGATAGACGTATCAAATCCTCTCAGCTGAAAAATACAATGGACTAGTCTCCTTCAAGAGAAACACTTTGTCATTCAACTCCATAGGCATTTTCGTCTTTGGACTGATGGAGAGTTTGAAGTTGGTCAACACTTTTACAAGACCTAGTATGGATAGCATCACTCCAAACCGAGTGCCTGTAATTGTTACAACAATGAGCATAGTGGTCTCTTCTTATAGTTTTTTTTACCAATACAGCTTCTTGGTCATTCGCCAAAAGGAAGATGTACATAAGGATGTCTTTTGGCTCTCTCTTCAGGACCAAACCTCTCTGGATCAAATTTTTCAGGATCCGGATAATGTTCGGGGTCTTTACCGAGGCCCAGAGTTGGTATAACAACAAGAGTGCCCTTTTCTATGATGATGTTTGTATCTCTGAGTTGATAGTCTCTGGTGCAGATTCTTCCAAAAGATGCCGAAGCGGGGTATATCCTGAAAGCCTCTGCAATGATAGTCAAGCTTGGTGGTTTCAATCACAAAAAAATACTTCACCATCAAGAACTTGTCTGAGAAAAGTCATTTCCATTATGGACTCATACGTGATGTTCTCATTGTGTTTTATCAGTATCTTGTTGATTTTTGCCAATTCAAACAATGCAAATGTCATTGCACTTGATGAAGTATCAAAACCTGTCCAATGAACAAGACTTGATGATGAACAAATCATAGATTGACTCACCTGCTATAAAGAACAAGGCCGTATTGGCAACCATCTGTTCGAATGTGAATTGTTTGGTGGTATCTTTGGTCTCTTGATTGATATCCACCAGAAGTTGCAAGAAGTCTTTTCGCTTGATGCCATTTTTTATGCGATACGCCATATTTTGCTTGAGCAAGTTTGCAAAAAATAGACGCGGCTTCAATTTTGCGGCTGCAAATATACAATTCAGAACTGAATTTTCAAGGTATTGAGCAATACGTTTGATTCTTAAAGCTCTGGCCACAACGGGAAAACATTTTGCCAGAAGGAATTTCAAGTAATCATATAGCTCATAATTGAAGATATCTTTACTCTGTTTCCTGAATTCATTATAGGATTCATCAAAGCTGTTGCATTCAACTCCAAAAGCCACAGATCCAATCACGTCTATTGTAAACGAAGCCAACACCTCTCTTATTTCAATATCCTTCTCATTGTCAGCACTCTTCCTGATGTTGTCAACCATAGCCTCACTGCAACTAACCATAGTGTCAAACATCATCTTCATTTTACCAGTAGTGAATAATGGAGTGAGTTTTTTTCGTAGAGGTTTCCAGTTTGGCTCTTGTATATTGAACAGGTGTGTTCCAAGAGGATCATGTCGCTCGTTGACAAAAAAATCCCGGTTAAGAAAATGGGAAAAGTCCACCGTCAGTATATCCTTGATATAATCTGGATGAACTAGAACCAAGACTTCTCTGGATAAAGCCCAGGCTCCCCCAAATTTGTGGCCTTTGGCCTTCAATTCATCGTACCAAGCCTTTAGTTCGCCAGTGAATGTCGGGGATTTGGGTAGTAAGTTTGAACTATTACCTAAAAACAGATAATGAAGTGGGTAAAACCTTACTTTAGCAGTGTTTTCACCGTAAGGAAATGTAGGTTTCAGATACGGGATCCCTTTCTTTTTCCAATACTTGTAAGAGTGTTTGAAGTAGGCCAAAACAGCCAAGAATGCGGCAAGTATCAGGAGAAGTAGGTCAAAGATTATATATTTTCCCAATATCATTTGAGATGCTGAAATAAGGGGTCATTGAGGATGAGCTGTAAACCATTTGTGAAAGATATACATTGAAAATGTATTCTCACATAAAAAAATGGGAAATATGTATTGATGGCCAACTGTAACTAGTCAAAAAGTACGAATGATCTGACTCATATATTTTGCAATGTTTTTAGCGGATTTAAAAAACCTCTCCGATAAACGAAATTTATGGGTTTAGGTTAATGTAATGGTTCATTTTAGCTTTGTTTGGATAATCAAAATAATTATTATAATCTCGATAGTGGATACTTGAAAATGTTGATGTATTGCAGTATCAACGACGATGAAGATGATCAACAGCATATTGAAACAAAAGTAGACCGATAAGGCCTAATCCTACAATTTGGAGATTATCTCACTTCGGAGGGTTTCAAGTCAAATGAACAAAACAAAACCCTTCTTCTCGTTTCAAGCTAATTGGAGATGTTTAGATGCACCCTTGAAAGATAATGTGGGTCAAGTGATATTCCATACTGGAGAGTCTCATCCCCCTTTTCAATGCTATTTATTATTTTTCACTAGCTGTTTCCAAATAATCGCACTTCTCAAATAAGGTGCCAGTTAACCCCGATTTCCATGCTTGACATCCTTTCTTTCTAGGGGGTCAAAACAAGAGGTCTAAAATGTACAGCGAGTATCCTTCTTGGAAATAAAACCATGACGTCTTCTTTTTATTGGGAATTTTCAACTGCAAGAAATTAGAAAAAGTGGGTAGTTTTTCCATCCCTCAATGCTTCAAATATGAGATTTACCATCAAAAGAGAAATTAATAATTTGATTGGTTTTTCAAATTCTGATCACATTCAAGAAGTTTAATTGCACAAAAATCATCAAAACTTCATTTTGTTTCCACTCTTTTTTTGCCTACCCCAGCTATTACTAAATCATGTTGTTCAATGTTACTGGCAGACTCAAACAATTATATTCTAGCAACCTTCACGTACATGTCACACGTACATGATTAATGAACAGCGGTCGTCTAACCAAAGCACACTTGCGTTTTTTTCTGATTGTATATTATTTGAATTGTGGGTAGTCGTTAAAAGTTGAATTTATTGTAGCTGAGGGATGTTTCACGCAACATGATTCACCCATTATTCGTTGAACTAGATAATGATATCCGGATGAAGTGATAGAGCCGATAATTGTGGCCGTTTTGTGGAACTATGCGAAAGATCTGTTATCATCGGTGATAATCTCCGTCCTCACCAAGGAAGAGCTGTCAAGGACAAATGATATGTTGTTCTGGAGAGCAATATACAATGAACACAAGTAACAAAACAGATAAATGTGACCTCAACATCTCTTTCGACAAAACATTTACTTTTTTTCAGCAACGTTACCAGTTACCCCCAATATCCTCAAGGCAACAGGCCTCAAAAATATAGAGATATGTCAAGATCAGAATCTCTCCCGGCCCCCGCCAGACATAAGACTGCTCTCTTCCGAACTACAACTGGAGTATTCATAAGCGATTTGCCTTTCAAAATCCCAAAGAGCAACTTGATATCCCTGTCAAAATTCCATAAGGGCAAAATAAATTATTCGTCCAATCCTGAGACCCAATTCCGCCGTCACTGTGAGTACCGCGAAACTAACCCTTCCGCTCAGCTAAGTAGGGTGAGTGTTGAATTTAAAACCTTGGGCAATAATAAGTCCCAAGAATCCAACCCACCTATTGTGGCACCTGGCAGAAGCGAAGAGATAAGCTCTCTGAGTCACACGTCGTCGTGTTATTAGTATATCTTTCCGTTATGTCCACTTACGTGTGTTCATTGATATAAAGTAGAAATAGCATAGGCTTCAACACTGTGGGGGATACCCAAAGATATCTAAACCACTCCATCTATAGCATACGCTAGATAGTTGTTTCGAAATTGACGTGCTGTGTTCTTTCAGTCAAAAATGATTGAAACCATATAACGCTTCTCCACGAAAACCATAGTGAAAAAGCCCCCGCAGCCAAATCCCCTAGAGATTTCACGAGAACAGTCGCAGAAACTCCGCCTTCATTCAAACCTTTTAAAGGACATTGAGGATACTGTGACAAGAGGAAGGCCTACGTTACTGGAGTTTCTTTGAATCGTCATTCTTTAGTCATTTGCTGGTTTGTTCTAAGGAATAATAAACCGCCAGGGATAGGGGAAAGTGCTGGATGTCCAACCAACCATAAAACAACTTCAAAAATCGATATATCATTAATCGATAATCGTTCATGATGTGGGTTTTGAGTTTTGGGGAATGTCACCCTGTGACCATCCAAACAGATGTTTATGTTTGAAATGCTCAAGTGCTTGGAAAAAAGAAACGACTTGGCGGTATGGTGTGATTGACTCAAGTAAAAACCAAAAAACCTTACCCCGGCCCTTAAAAGTAGGGAGGCCATATGGCTAATTAATCGAATTATAATTATTAAGAATCACACAACGATTATACTTTGTCAAATACGAATTGATGGAAGAATAGATTTGATCATGTATATAATCTTTTTAAAAGGGTTGCTGAAAGTACGATCTAGAGGATTCCTTTTACCTTTGGAGGGATCCTCTAGATCGCCGCCTTCAAGAAGCGGTACGATTTTCAGGTTCTTTAATCAAGGGGAGAGAGAACCCTCCACCCATGACCTGTTTATAGCTTGCACAAGTGTGTCCAATGCTGATTCAGAAAGGTTTAAAAATATTTTTGCAGAAGGCAACCTTTCCCTGAAATATTTTTGATCTTGAAAATTTGATGACAGTTTTTTATTTCTTCACATCTGTCCTCAGAAAGACAAAGAAAATTGAGATAGGTACTTATTGCATGGTCTAACACTGAACAAATTTTTTGGAGCAATAAAAGTTGTTGTTTGAACTGCTTAATGATCGACTGTACCTTATTGCTTTCTCTCTGCCAGTTGGATGACTGGTTCATGCAAATGGTGTAGTACATCTTCTCAGCAGCCAAATGGCTCTTCAAGAGAAGGAGTACTTGTAGAAGAGGAAAATTCACTACACTTCTACAAAAGGTTTCTTGAGGAGCTTCTCTAACCCTTCGTGAACCATGTTTTTCTTCCTTGTCTCGCTCCCAATGTCGTGATTGCAAAAGCCTGGTTGCAGTTGGCAACTAAGGTAGAGTAAAATCATGCGATTGGATTACCTGTGCCGCATGCTGACCAGTCGCTGGAGTCTTGGTGGGGTCACACCTGGTAGAGACCGTGAAAATTGGAATTGCTTTACAATTTTCTCGTCTTCGTCAGTTTTTTCATGCTTTGCAAGGAGCAGATTCTACTCAGTGCTGTTATGGTATCATGGTCCGAAAGTGCCGCACATTGCCCCGCGCAGACTTAATCTATCATCGAGGAACCACAATCACGGGTAGGGTATTCCAAATGCATCCGGAGGCCAGAAGATTCAAGAATATTTGATATTCTTCAAAGCTAATGCACAGCTTGGATTGTTTTTGAAATGTGGCTAATGTTTAAATCACTAGCAACAACAATTTCAGAAGTTAAAGGAATTTTAGTCGGGACTTTGTTTTGCGCATGACACATTGCCAAGCAGAATTAACAGTAAATAAGAGAGCATGCTTGGTGGTCAAATGTAATTTTAAAAACAACAGAAAACCGAGTTCCAGAACTGAACAGAATCTAGAATCACTTTATATAAATTTTGATTACGCTTAACTACATCCATAAAAGCCTTAAAGAACCAACTACACTAGTTGCCAGCCGTTAAAGCTATCCAAATACAGAACATGCTCTCTATTTGCCAATTTCCAGAAATACCAAGCTAAGCCAATTCCACCTTTCAACAGAATAATTTATTCTGTTCTGCTTCTCTGTCAGACTCACAATGGAAGTGGTTGTCATATGAAAAACAATCCTTGGTTAATCCAAACCAAAGACTGATTCAAACTTGTTTTTCTTTGCAAAGGAACTGAGGGATTATGTTTTATGGTTGGAGAATAATTGGATGGAATGATTTTTGCGTTATCCTTCTGTCTCCCAAGTATAATAACGTTAAGGATAATCTTTTCCTGATTGGAGTTCTGGCGCGTTCCTGCACTCTCAAGCTCTTGTGGGTTTTTATAATGAATAATCTATTGGACGATTGTTAGCCGGATCCATTGGAAATTCTGGAAAGTTTCAGAACGATTCCAAAGTATCTGGACTGGGAGACAACAAACCATTTGATATAATTTTGAAATTTTCGTATTTTTTGGTTGATTTCGTCTTGGTCTTAAAAAAGATTCAACGTTTGACAAGGGATATGTGTCAATCGACCACAGTAGTATGTTTATTAATATCACTTCTCAATAGTGATATAAATCAATATCGATTCATAATTATTTTTGGTGGATGTGCCAGATTCCCATTACGCACTCGTTGTCTAGCGACTAGTAGGTAACTTCCATGATGTCTTCATGCCTTCTCTAGTAGGTACAAAATTTGATACATTAAAACATTGATGAGATTACAGCCGGACTGGAATTTCTTCTGCATACGTCAACCAAGTTTTATACTTTGACCGATCAGAATGGTAACATATCTTTGTTGGATCAAATTATCACTACCTGATATTATCACCTCGCGACGATGCGTGAGCTACGTCTATTTCTTGACATGGTGAGCCTTGCCTTTTCGACGAAGACTTGAGTCTACAGCGACCACAATATGCAAAAATGCGTCCTTGGTAGACAATACAATACACATATTTGTAGAGGCAATACCGCCATGCTGCCATCATAAATTGACGATTCTGTTTCAAAAACTCCTCAAAATTAGTAAACCATTTGGTCGATCTGTCAAAAACGATCCAAGCCATATGTAAGTCGTCTATGCAACGTTATTTTACGGTCAAAACTTGGAACAGTTGCCGACACGTCAACACGACCAGGATTTGTATATTATTCCGTTAAGTGAGTGGACATCGCGTGACTCTCGTGCAATGTCAGGTAAAAAAGAGTTCACGTAATAAGACGTCGAAATGCTACTTGGGTTCCTCAAGCCAGTAAGCAAGGATCTGCCGACCACTTTTTGACGAAAAAGCACCAATATCTACCATCGATCCTATTGATATGCCTCTTTCTTGTTCAAAGTGTTATTGTTAGCCATCATTCAGGACCATCAAAAGATTGCCTTCCCGAAATACATCATCATCGCTGGCCAGGTTTGGTTATCAGGTTATAAGTTACGGAATTTGCTTTGCATTGGATTTATTCGGATTCGACCATTGTATTCCCTTTCTTTGTATGGTGATACCTCGGTCAATTCACCTGCAGCCTTTGATTTCTTAGTTCTGAACCAACCCATGGTTTTCACGAAGTTCAGAAATTGCACGATGTCTATGCTTCTCACCTTCCAAGTCTTGTCCCATCTTTTGGGGCTGAGCAGTGGCAAAGAAGCTGTTCTACAGTTTAATCCACTCTGATACTTCTTGCGAAGATCATCGGTCTCCAATCACCACTTTTGGATCTTTTGATCCGGTCAACGAACTTCACTGTTGATATCTGCCGACAGTTTTCTCTGCAATACTTCTTTTTTTTTACAAGACAGTACAGCAAAATCATCTTAACTCTAATACAATTTTAGATGCTGTAACCAAAGGTCCAGCATTGGGTCTATGCCCTGCTTCGATTATTAGCATCGCCATTGAAGATGATCCAGATCATCTCACCCGCCACCATTATGTGTCCGGATAAGGCATTGAGTTTTATAAGGCTTTAGAGAAGGAAACCTTCAAAAATAATGGCACCATCATCCAATTTTGGACGTATGTCTTGAGACATTCACTGTATCGCTATCCTTGTCGAGTTATATCTATCTGCGTCGCCGAAAACTCACCTGCTTTGGACGCGGTTGCCGATTTGGGCAAATCTTCATCAATGAAAATTCCTCTGTGTACGAAATTGATTGATAAGACATGATACAATGAAAATAAAGGAGGATTGAGTATTGTTCATTTTTCAAGAAGGTGCAACAACGTTCACTATTCTAGATTATCGCATAATGAGACACATTTAAAACTTACAACCATGATTTCGTGTGAATCAACTCAATGTTGAACAACGGTGATAGTGTCTAATGATGATATTATTTCATATCATAAATAATGTGAAACATTTTTGTGCTACTCAAAGCTTAATTACTAACATTCATTAAATAATGATTTTTTGTGCATTGGATACAGGCAATACATAGTAAATATTAGTCCTAGTACACGGCAACGCTGCCTTTAAACAGCTGGTTTCGATTTTGAAGGTATAGTGCGGTGATGCCATGGGGTTTCAACTTGAAAACTTCTACTTTCGTGCTTGTGAAGTGTTGTATTGTGACTTTATTTGTGAAAAATGGTAAGATTGTGCTTCCTGTGTCAAAAACTGGACCATTCGGATCCAGAAATCACCATTCACAGGTAAGAGTCAAATTTGCATTGAGCATTGACTGGAGAGGGATCCAGTGGTGTAGAGTGTAGGCATCATCATATTTCATTCATGAAAATGAGGATTTTTCAATCTTCAGGAAGTTTAAATGTTTGTTTTTATTCGTGAATAGGTAACAACGAAAAAATGAAACTGATTTGGAAAAAAAGCCTGAATGGTAGTGTTCTATGCAATAGGAACCGATTGTTCTCAAATAAGAAAGGATATTCATATTACTTGAATACCTATTCCATTATTTCCTCGATTATTTCATACACAGTCAAGATGAATTATTTATTGGATACTTCCTCAACTGTCTTATTTTCGTTTTTTTTATTACAATAAGGTTGAAGTCTTCAGTAAGAATGCTTACTTTTACAATTATTATTATTATTATAATCACTTTTAGAGCTCTTAAAACCTTGCGTTTATCTCGAAATCAACTTCTTGACATATCGCCCTCTTTGCCTGTACCTTTCAATTGGAATTAAAAATTTTGACGACGCCCAGTCTTTCTTCCTGTAAAAGCGAAATATAGTTTTTCCAACAATTTGCTCGAAACCAATCAATAGACTTTTATGAAGGGACATTTTTGTCAGAAACGTCAAATAAAAAAGATAAAGGGGGTCTAAATTAATATATAAAAAAACCTTGTACAGGGCACAGCTAAATGGACCCCGCATTTCACTTTATAATTTGACGTTTGGAAAAAAGTTTTAAATAAAAGTTCAATGGTTGAAAATAGATATTTACCCTGTTCCCAAGGCTTCCGAATAAACCTTTACATTTTAAAACGTGCCAGAAAAAATGGCAATTTTGTTTTTAAGGTAGGTATAGGATATATAAAAAATGTTTAATTTTCTGGAGAATGCGAAAAGTGAATAGAAACTGCAAATATTGGTACTTGCAAATTGAAGCAGGGTACCTACGCATTATGTATTGTTTATTTGCCCCTACTTCTTTGAATGTATATCTAGACATAAATGTTTTTGGGCCAAATTTATGTCTAAACATACAAAATTAAATTTATGTCTAGACATTAATTTAAAGAAGAATAGACCAATAAACAATATTGCTTACCTGCTTCAATTTGCAGGTATACCAATATTTGCGGTCTTTGTTTAGTATGACTCCTGCACCATATTTCTTTGAATTTATCTCCACTCACTTTCCAGCACTGATAATCATTTTGGTATAGTTAAAAATAGTTTTTCGGTCATTTATTTATAATACTCTTCGCCTGTACATATACTTTTGTATTAGAAACAAGAAAAGTAAAACGTTGCTGTTTCCTATTTTTTATATTTTTTTCTTGTTATCCAATTTTAGATTTCCAAAAAATGAAGAGCTGCGAAATATTTGGTGTTCTTTGGTGAGGATTGACGAGGACCGACTTCGAATCAAACCTCCCTTTTTGTGTTCGGCCCATTTTAACCCACAAGACTATTTACGTGACATTGATGGAATCAAATATTCAAAACCGGGAAGCTTGCCAATCATGACTCACCGGCAGACCATACAGTTTCCCGTCTCCAAAAACAAAAATCATATGGCAAATTGAGTAAAATGGCCTTAGAGATATGTAAGAAAGGCGAAATATATTTTGTATTTTGGTTGCTATTTTATTCGGAACCGTAATTCATTATTGTCGGAAGAACAGCAGGAGATTTAATTTTTAATGTTATGAAAATTTCAATTTTTATTGATTCAGAAAGTCAAAAATGTGATATACTGTCATATAACAATAACGACATAGGTACCTACCCAAATTAATATTCATTTATATTTTTCATAGAAAACGGTAGAAACCCGAAATGTGCCGCCGCTGTTCCAGATGAAAATCGAGTTCGGACGTACGTATTATATGAATCACATGTTCTCATGCGGTGTTGCCCGATGGGTTCGGATTCCTCGTTTTATCTCTTTCCACTCATAGTGTTGTCTCTTTCGCACTTATTGTGATGTTGGCGTCAAGACTAATACCATTTCATGAATGGGATGCCCAGTCTATAGTATTTAAAGTCAATGGGATAAGGCCTTAACGTCAGTAACGGAAAATTTTGATTAACTGTGATTTTTGTTCAACTTATCCATCCACTTCATCTTTATTCAGCATGTTTCAAGCTCTTTCTATGTAATTGACCACTTTGAAATAAAAATCTTCTCCAACAATTGTCAGGTTTTATTTGTAACAATAACAAATAAATAATTGTCTGACTCACCAAGCTTCACTATTGACCAGAACAAACGTACATGGAATAAAAAATAGGCTGGGTCACATTTCCTATTGATATCAACATACAATGTGGCATTTGACAAGTTTGAGATATTTCTAAATATGGGTTGAACTGAAATCAAAAATAGGAAAAATTCACCAATAACTAAATCGATACTACTAGTACGATATATTGCACAACAACGCCAGGAAGCACTAATGCGGTAATCAAGCTCCGAGGACAATACAAGTGATTACAGTCATTCAAAATAATGGATCAATGGCTGACCACCACATAAACACTAGTGTAGCATTCTACACCAGATTAAACAGAGGGTAGGGCGTCCCCATGGTTGCAGAATAGACATATGACTTGGCACAATAGCTATTTACCTAACAAGTGCGAAAATAGTTATTTTCCTAACAAGTTCGCAAAGTGATGCTTTCCCGCACGCAAAAGCAGTTAAACGAATGAAGCGAAGCGGAGTTCGGATATGCTTTAAGGGCGGGAAAGACACTTTGCGAACGTTTTAGGAACAATATTTTTTCTACGAGCGTTCACAGATTAGACACGAAAAACTTTACATAATATATTATTTGAACGCACATACTAACATGAAACAACTTGAGAATAATGATTATCTATGGTTAAAAATATTAATATTGAATGAACAGTTTGTGGCGGCAGCCGAAAATTGGATAATATGAGTATAATCAAAATCATAATTGATTTATTTTATATTTGAAATGCAAGGGCATGTCCGATGACTGTTCATAAAATCCCCTATTTTGTCGCCTTATTCCCTGCTATTGGCAACACTGTTTTAATTTGACATGACACTCTAAACAGCTACGTCAATCGCTCAAGATCAGTCAGTCTTCGTTTAATCGTTTATACTTTTATAAATTTGATTGTCCGTTTGTATTTTTATATTTAAGTCCGTGGTTTGTATACATGATCAGTTTTGTTGATGCCAATATTCAGCTCAAATCCTTCAAAAATTTCCGATAAACACAGTAATTTGCACCAAAATCAAGCAAGAACCACTCACAAATGCCGATTGAAAGTCGTCATTATCATTGTTTGTTTACATTACTGGCGAATGCGTTTTTAACGCAAAAAAAGAATTATGTGTTTCATTTTGACTGAAAAGGGAACAGTAAGAAGAACGTTATCTTGTGCATTACAAAGAGCATTATCTTCAGTTTGGTTGGTATGGAAACAAAGTTTTAAACAACAAATTGGTAGGTAGTTATTTGACAAATTTGACATTTGAGTGCGGGAAAAATTTTTCCCGCACTAGTGCGGGAAAAGGTTACTTTACACACGCAAATGAGTGTGCGAAGTAGTTACTTTGCGCACGCTCGTAGAAAAATAAGTTTTTCCGCACGAGTCATCCGTTCACCGAATTCCGCAACGCGGCGTTCGGTGAAGCAGCCGAGGGCCGAAAAACATTTTTCGCAATTGTTAGGTACAATAGTTTTTCTACAGATACTGAATTTGGCAATACCAAAAAACCAACTTTAAAACTTAAATATTTTGAAAACGGCTGGAAGGAATGCCTGTTGTATATTTTTGAGATCAGAAAAATAATGTCTATCTGATTATGAAATAATATAAAGGGTTTTCCATTTAAAAAAAAGCAAGTTGTGTCTGCCACACTTTGCTCGTGCACCCGGCATACGCAAAAATATTTTTTTCTGGCGGATCATGTTAATACCTACCAACTTTGTATTTGAAGTCCCTATCTATCTTGCATAATGAGCGAGTAAGTATTCAGACAAAATATACGGAAACACCCTGTAAAACTCGCATGGAATGACCATTTCCTATGGGTATCATTCCATGCTTGTTGCACAATATACTATTCTTCTTTAATCAGTTTTATTATCAACGCACAGCTTAATGTATGAAGCCACATGCTAAAATCCCACAAGTTATAGCATTCTATAACGTAATCACCATCACAGCCGTGGCAAATCTTTAAAGCCTCATGAATGTTAATGATTATTTGATCGTTATAAAACTCGAGATCACTTCATTCACAAAAACCAAACTTCTAAACCACTTGTATGATATTTCATACCACAATGCTAGGAAAGAAGGAGCTATAGCAGATCATTTGACAAACTTCAAACTCTTTAGACCACTGGTAAGACATTTCTTACCGTAAAAAAGGGTGACGGCAGACCATTTCAACCTAATTTTTGATAGTTCACAAGAATCAAACTCTTCAGTCTCGCCAGAAGTGGCCGAAGAATAGAAAACACAATAGGAGGATTTTCCTCATTTAACTAAAACGCAATATTGAACCAGGTAAGGTTACTCTGTGAGAACACTCACCATAATCAGTAGAATAAGTGTCTCGGGAATCATTACAAAACACATTAGCAGAATAAGTGACCATTCTCTGCACTGAAAATACCATCAAAAGAAGTTTATATTTTAGATTTTACTTTGACCACTGTCAAAACGATTATCAAGGTGAAGAAAAATGATCAGAAAGCGCACAAAATTGTTATAAAAAAATGGGTTCCTACACAACTAAGTGAGAAAGGTATTTTTTTCTTTCCTTGATTGATGTCCCATATTATGTTATCATGGAGAACGATGAACTCGTCAGGTAATTTTTGGGGTGTAAGCACTGATGGATAAGGAGGTGAAAAATGTTCGATCTTAATAAATAATAAATGTGTTAACGTGTTTTGACGAGTTTCACAAATCAGTTTATTTTCGCCGATACACTCGCGTTATCGTTTTTTAAAATGAACACCTTGTATATTAACTTATCTAATGAAAGATTAGCAAAATATTTCGTAGTTAATCCTGATTACCACTTCGCACAGTCCAATAATTTCGAGCAAGTTGGCGAATAAGTAGTAACTTCCCAGTGGGGATCTTATCTTCCACTATGCCAACCCCGTTTTCACGTTCTACTTTGCTTTCCCGCGGTGGCACTTTGTCCCTCGTAATCCTTTTACAAATGGCCCTCGGCGGTTAAATATGAATATTAAGATATTAGGAAGGTACTGGACAATTTGTAAAATTGATTTCACTGCATAATGGAAATCCATTAATTTACAATCAAACGATCATGTTGCAGCTGAACATTGCGTCGTTTCGAATATACAACAATCAATTCAATTGGAGTCTTCATTTCAAATCAAGATTGTGATCATGGTCGATTGTTACAATGTAATTGAATGTTCCATCGTCTTGGACTGTAGCGCCAGAATCAATTTGTGGAGGCCATCGATTGATTGTCCGGATCTGTTTTCCTAATATATCACTGTTGCATTCTTTTTGGATAGAATTTCAATGGAAATGCAGCATATAAGTAGACATTTCATGGATTTGATTCCTTATTCAGGTTTGTGTAGGATGGGAATCGAAAGCATCGGTTCGAAGTTGGACAACACTGTAAAAACCTCATTCTTTATTGTGATGCGACATTTTCCTGCATTCCGTTACTGTTGTAAACACTCTGTTTCGCGATAAAGGTTGGAGTGCAATAATCGACATCAAATGGTAACTTCATGCCCTACTACTGACTGTCCACGGATAGGGTTTACAAGAAGCACATTTTTTGGGAAAAACTCATTCTTGATAAAAAAAATTGCTTGCGAAAAAAATACGATCCATAAAGAGTCAAGTTTGTTTTTCTTTACTATTATTATTACTTTCCTAGAGTTAACTACCTTTATTTTTGATTTTTGAGCAGAATGTCATTACGAAAAGTTATTTAGAATACGCTTGTAAGTGGAATCCGAGATTTGAAATAAATCTTGGATCTTCTAAGTTTTTCTAATCTACAACATCTACACTTTGACTAACGATTTTAATTTTAAACATCTAAATGCATTATCATCACCTTTTGAGAAAACACAGAATCTTTTTTTTCAACATAAATATCTTTGACACTTGTTGATATACCTGTATTGAGGATGAAGTCATTATTGCTGTATGTATTCTATTCTCTAATGCTTTCTGAAAACAAATTGAATTGGGATTTTGCTAAAAAATAAAGGTAGTTTACTCTTGGAAAAAATTCGGGTTTTTGAAGATTCTTATCTCTTTCACAAGCAAATTTTTCAATGAAAAACGAGTTTGTCCCAAAAAATGAAATTTGTTATTCATTTGTGATCTTGTCAACCCTATCCGTGACAGTCGTATATTACAGAATAACGTTCATTCGTATCGCGGTATGGTTTGGAGTCAGCATGTCACGTTTCACAAATACAAACCATACTACGTTAGAGAAGGTAGTTCATCTATAAAATGGTATAAACGTGAATACTCATCCCGGTTGTCTGTCATTTGATAACTATTTTACGCCATCCAATCTAAGCGTCGGAGTTAAGTAAGGAGTTTTTCCTTGAAATTACGGCGTCACTGGAAACGTTGATGAGTCGTTATCGTATTCCAGTGAATTTCACTTTAACCCGTAAAGAAAGGGGGGCGACGTCTGCTGAACGTCAAAGTTATTCGCGAGGTTAGCGACGTTGGTTAGTTGTCATTTTCTGTTACCAAGCACGTTATCAAAAGGTGCAGCCGGCGTCGCCAAGCAACTTTGAAGTAAAGACACAAATGCCTCAGACTTTGTCTAAAGAATATGTCTCCCCCTCTCAACCAACTGACTGACTTCTTCTCAACCATTGATTAAAGTTAAATCCTCATTTGTCATGTTTTTTCAATGCACACACGCAATTATTTTAAAATTTTCACTCTACAGATGATTCAGCTGTTATCCCACTGAAGAGTATTTCACCTTCTCACAGAGTCCTCTTAGTAGGTAGGTATGGTATCAGAGTATTCTAGGGTACCAGGTAAAAAATTCCAATAAGATCAAATCTGTAGAATACGCAATAAGTCTTTTGAGTACAAACCCTAGACATGGCCTAATTTTCAAATCTTCATCTTAAAAATACTGTGAACTGCGCTAGAATCAGTACCTGTGTTCGTAAAATGATATTAGCATCTCATTAACAGGGTTTTAACTTTTTCACGTTTAAACCACTAAGCAGAGATTAGTGGAACAATTTGTTGAGCCGCGCAGCTATTTATGTTCAACAAAATTATCAAGCACGGTGAGACTCTAATTTAAAATGAGGCACTTATGTGTGTACATAATATGTAGGTGTATGTTATCCAGGTTCCTTAGAGGCGGCTTAGGGCTTATCATGGATGCACGCTGTGATATTGATTTATCAAGACATGTTCGACTTTCTCTATAAATGAAGGCTACCTGGACGCAACAGTTTTTTTCAAAGGTTCATGTTCCACTGAGACTTTATGGTGGATGATATCTCAAAGACCTTAGAGAGGAGCAATGAAATTGGGATATATCTCAACTTTTGTGGGACAAGTTCCTTGTCAAATATTTTATTGGCTTCTTTTTTAATTAGCTTTGATTTTGACGTATTCAGGGGAATTAGACGTGCTTTATCTACATCGCATTCACAAGCAAATTATTCAAATTGAATCAATAACTCGTGATACACGTGCACACGAATCTTTCCCTTTCATATTTTTCCTCATTTTTCGATCTAATCTGGAACTATATTGCATCCCTATCCGCTAAAAATTCAATCGCACTTCGTTCGACTACTGCTCAAATTGCATTGACCCCAAGGCAGACATCTTTTGAGGTTGCTACGGAGGTTTTTTTTTTATGAAAAGTGGCTCTTTTATTCACCGGATAAGTAATATTGCATAAAATGTAAAAGAGACACTCATTTGAAAATCAGACGAATCACGAAATATTTCAAAACTAAATTGAATAGTAACTAATTGTCAACGGCATCCACATAATGCTGTTGACAAAATTTTCGAAGTTATGCTGGGAGGACTCTTAACTATTTTCTATTTTCTCTTGCGTATTTAATTTTTATGTTTGAATATGGTTGTCCTACTAATCTACTGCTTAGAGACAGGTCAATGATTGTCACACAGTCCAATACCAAAGCTTCACAGGACATCACGTAATAGGTCTGGTTTGAGGTCAAGACAGAGCCTCTCAAAAGCAACCGCTATCCAGTTTCATCATAATTTGGTTAGTGAAAATGCAAGAGTGGAAACCTGACGAAAAAAAGGATCGGAAGTATAAAATTTCATAAAATCAAATAAAGGCATGCAAAAGGAAGGATGAAAATGTAAGCATCGCATCGCAATTTTGATTGTTTTTATACCCGTGACCGACTTTGATCGTGAAGCGGCATATCAGTTAATTGATTTTGATATGTTTATTTTAAATCTAACAAAATGAATATAACTGGTGACTAGCCCAAACAAAATGAATATAACCGCTTCATCTGATATGATGTCTTAGAATGCAAAATTCAAAACACAATTCAGAGCACATACGAACATGACCAAGCCATCGTGAGAACAATAAAGATAGATAGGGAGCATAGAGGATTGAGAGCATAGCGTTAGATACTAAGATCGAAGTATAAATTAGTCTAAGTAGAGATATGAGTCGTTTTACAATCGGACAAAAATGATGTGATATGACACTGTAGTTTGTGAATCTAGTGATCGTAAGTAAAAGACGCCGGATTCATCAAATGATTTCTTAAGAAACCCATCAAATTTCAACTTAGGAGGTCTATTTGATGGTTGAGGCAAATTTTATGGAAGAAAACTAATTTTGATTAACAAAATCTTCAGAAAAAAAGTCAACTTGAATACAAAATCGGATCAATGGACACATCCAGCTTCCAATGTATCTGAAGAAGAGACTACAGCTCTTCACAGGTAAAAAAAACTGTAATGAGAGAAGAATTAGAAGAAATGGATAGGAAGTTCTTTTCTACCTTGCCAAATGTCTCCAACCTTGTCTCATTTTCTTCCATCCTTTTTTCCTATATTCCTGAGTGGGTTTAACCACCGTAAGGGGATCGAACACTTGCAGGATAAAGTAAATTTACGAAGGTTTTCGCTACACGTTTTAGTGTCAAAATCTCTATTCATCATCCTTCAGAAAAGAGTCTTGTGGAGTTGCACTCATTTTTCTTCAGAACACCGCACCGTTACCGTCCGATCTCCGTTTCCTTTTCGCTTCGTACGCACTTTTCTTCCACTGGTATTCGTTAAAATGTATTATTATAGAGACTTGATTTCTCAACCATCGTGTGTGATTTGTTTTCCGTTCATTTTCTGGAGTGGGAACTCTCAGATGTGAGAGGCGACAAATAAATTGATTTTTCCGTTCTCCAGTGATCTTTATTGGACGGCCAAAGTTCAGAAGTCCTTTCTGTACTACTTTTGCCACAGTATAAGGGCTACCCGAATGGCGCTCTACCACAAAAATCCGAAGGATGGCGCCCGAGTTTTGGAAAATGTAATTTTTAGACCCCCTATCTAAACTGTACAAAAAATGTTGCTTCAGACAAAAAACTCTAGTTGACTGAACAGCGGATTGATAGGAAAATTTGAGGAACTATACCAATTCTTTGGAAAAGGAAGTGAACCGAAAGTATCAGCCAATCAAACAAATGATCAAATCTAGTCATTGATTGTGTGAATTCACGCATTAACAATAGGTACTTAACGGGACCCAAGACGAAGAAATCATTATTTTCAAGTTATGACGCCATCAAACCCTTTTTTCTTTAACCAAACCATTTTGATAGGAAAGTAACAAAGCAAACTACCGTGAAAGCCTAGTTTGAGTGTATTTTTAACCGAAAAGAACAGCTACAACAACAACGCTTAGAAATGACTCACTCTTTGAATGGATGAACATTTCCAAAGGATTTTATGAATAAGTTTTTCCATAACTTATATTTTATTGATCTGAACGTGAATTATTATTTATTAAAAAAAAAACATTTTTTCCACGAGCGTGCGGAAAACATCACTTTTCCGCATGCATTATTCTTTTAAAAGTGTCAGTTTGGATTGGTTTTTTTGCACCAAGTGCGGAGAAGAAGTATTTTCCGCACGCTTGTGAAAAAAATTATATACCTAACACACGCGTAAAGTGACTTTTCCGCACGCGATTGCAGACAACTATTGCAACAACTTTTTCCGCACTTCATCACAACTACCATATCTTGTTGATATTTTTCTACTAGCTAATATTCAAGTTAAGAAAATAGCTTCTCAACCTTTATTTCATAACCCTCTATTTAAATTCATGCGTCCACATCTCATTCGTGACTTTCTCTAACGTAATATCCCATAAGTATATGCTTAAAGAAATCCAACCTCTCTCAAGATCCTTATTTGTTTTTATATGTTTCAACGTCTCATCATATTGAATTTTCAAATTCCTTCAACAACGTGATAAAGAATACATTTTTCAAAAAATTCTTTTCATTGCTATTCTTTTCTTTTTAATTCCAATACTTCTTTTCAAAATGATAATTTTCTCGTCATAAACTCCTGTTCATTTTGCCTAGTACATCATAATTATGCAAAATACGAAGTTCATTGGTCAATTTGTTCGCAGACTAGATCACCAGACGACAGACAAAGAAATTTCAGAAAGATGCGAAGAAATTCCAAATAATAATAAGCAGCATAAAAAAATACAACAGAACCAGGAACATGTCCCATTATGGACGCGTTCTTATGGAAGACCCCTTATTTGAAGATACAAAAGAGAATCAACTTAGGTATCTGGAGCTCAAATTTAATGAGAAACTCACTGGCGCAAACAAAACTTTCCTCTATCTCTTATCGTTTGGCTGCTAGAGGGCGTTTTTCGAATCTTCGTCGATTTTTTTATATCCTATAAGTTTTTTATTAATGATGATAATAGATTTTTGGGCACTTTTTCACGTAGGATCCATTGCAATAGGCAGTTTTTTTCAAGGGCGTTCAGAATAAAAAAGTTTTAAGATGCCTCAAACTTGACGCGTTCGTATGGGAACTTAAACTATCTAGAAACTTATCTTAACGCCCTGTGAAAAACTGCCTATTGCAATGGATGCTACGGAAAGTGCCTCAAGAAAGTTTTTACCAAAATGAATTATCATCATTAATAGAAAAGTTATAGGATATGGAAAAATCGAATAAATTCGAGAAACGACCTCTAGCGGCCAAACGATAATAGAGTTTTGTTTGCGCCAATGAACTTTTCATCAAATTTGAGCTCCAGACACCTGAGTTGATTTTCTTATATATCCTCAAATCGGGTGGTGGTCGATACTTATCGCCATTAACACTTGAATAACAATTACAACCATTTCTAACATAATAAATTCATCAAAAACTAAAACCCGTAGATAATTCCTGGTTCAATAAAATCCGATAAATAATGAAGAATCATAAATCCACTGTTCTGGTGCATATTGATATTTTTAACCTCTCGAAGCTCGTACGTATGTGCTGATTATCTCAAAAGTCAGAAAAACCTATTGAGAATATAGCTAACAAATGTAAAAATTATATTCTCCATTCACTATCTAAAAGTGTTTTGTTTATTTACTCAACATAAAATATTCACTACATAATTCATATTGCAATCATAAAAAACATTGCTATAAATACTGAACACAAATCTGTCTTGCTCCCGATATTTTCCTGCTACCAAGGAGCATCTCCTCGTGAAGGACAGTGATATATTTTCCAGAAATCTCGACAAATAATTTAGAGAGTAGCAGAGCGATCTCTCTATCCAGAAACGAATCGGAAATGATTAATTACTTGAATTCCAAATTTCATATTGTGAAAGATAAACTTGCGAAATGGAATTCATTATGACTGATGATTATGTTGTATTGCGATCTACGTAATTGTGTCTCAAACTCTATCAATGAATTCATAGTCCAAGCAAACTGATAAGCTTATCAGTCAATAACAGAGAGAAAGGATAGATTAAGTCTGCAGCTGAGTCGTCTTTATTCCCGCTTATAGTGGAAAGTTACTCTGAATCGATCATCTGACCCCTCATTCTCGAGCAAGTCCGTTTAACGTGAATCTTATCCAACTGGACTGGAACTTGTTCTAGACATGACTATCAAGATCTTATCAGAAACTGGATCCTACTTTTTCTTTTCTCGTTGGCAAAGTTGTTGAATGATCTTCATCGACATTTTTTGTGGAGCCTTATTTGACTATAGGTGGATCAGAAGTTTTGTTAAAGTTGTTTAAAAGATTACCAGCTTTGCGTGACATGTAGGTAACTCCAGTTACAGATAACAGGTATTTTCGAACCCCACCATGCTGTTCTGATCATGGCGTTTCATGTTCTTTTATACTCTTCATTTTTGTTACAATCAATCCCCACCAATCAAACTGCTAATCTTTGCAAACAGAAGGGTGTTGATGGAAGGGTCCATCTCACAGCATGGTCGTTCTCAGTTTTTCCTCAACTGGAACTTTCAACAGCCGGGTGGATAAAGATGAATCTCCTGAGCAGATGATGAGGCTGGGACTGGCGTCTATGCAACTGATTTTATCACAAGCCTCAGAAACCCACCACAACAGTTTTACCAAGAAAAATTTGAGCATGTGTGAAATATATTGTCAGTCTGAGCTGCTACAACCAGAACATGCATTGATAGCCATGTACACCAATCGTTACACATCGAAGATTCTGATCAGATCCTTTCACGGCCTCGAAGGACTGATGACTAAAGAAGACAGAGCTACACCTTTCAGAAGAACTGGACCCATAATACGAAGTGACGTCGCCACTGCAGGTCACTAGCATGAAATACCATCAGGACTGAGACACATCAAGGAGACCATCTGAGGAAAAATATGGACAACCCGCAGACTATGTCATGAAGGGGTCACAGGTATTCCAATAGCCCTACCTTGTTCTTAGGCGACGTTCTTGGTGCATTGTTCCTCTGCTCATTTGCCCTGTGCCTTTGGCTCTTTGACCGCGGATATTCTGGCCTGATGAGATCTGATCAGAGTCTTTAAACTTTTGTTTGACCTCTATCTCTCTCTAAGTGAGTTGATTGGAGATGCTCCAGAACCTAGCAAGAGCGGTTTCTCTGTATGGTCAGTTTTGGCCAATGCCCCTCCTGAAATATTCTGATCATAATCCTTATTGTGCGGGTTCTGATGGTAATGGTGTATTGGTTTCGTGGATTCTCAACTTTGAAGGACCTATGCCTCTGATGAGCAAACACTCGGTTGCTGTTTAAACAGGTTTATTTCTTTATCTATACAATTGATGCTATTTTGAAACTAAAAAGACTATAATTTGGAGTCTAGGTGACGCCGAAGTGTGTGTCAATTGACAATAATTATAATTGTCTTTCATACGCAAAAAAGTGTGCTGAGACATCAAATAATGAACGCCAGCTTGAGAAAAGAAAAGTGGACGATCGAAACCAGAATCTGATTTAAAGCAAACAACAAATGATACGGGTGAAAATTTTCAGAGAATCGATGTACATACAATTATTTGTAAAACGGGGTCTCTGGATGTGGTATGAGAATGCATTTTTTCGTTCATAGCATTGTGTCAATGGAGTGGGGTACTATTACATAGTTGTCATTCAAGGTCACCTTTAGTCTTCAATTGCGGCGATATAAACGCATAACGATACATTGGAGAAATGCTGAAAACTCATCTGATTCCATACCTTGAAACACTTTTTAGCAAGACAATGCAAGGCCATATGTACCCTGGCCTCCACAATTATCGGATTTATCTCCAATCAAACATGTAAAGAAATTTACAGTCCTCTTCTCAAACTCTGGCAGGTTTTCAACAAGAAGTAGAGGTTGCACGGAATAAGGGAAAATATTTTTCTGATTACCACTATGCCCAGATGCATTGAGTAATGTGTAGGATATGGAGCTTGGTTAAATTTAGAGAGTAGTATCTTGAATCAACTGGTGGGTATTTTTGATCGTTTGTTTATTATTACTTCCTTGAAATGTTTGCAATATATTATTGAAATGATAGTTATTTATGATACTAGTGCATTGTGTTGAAAATAAGTTACGCTTGAATGAGTATAACACTTGAGTGACTTGTGGAACATAACGCACGAATGCCATACAATGTTTTATCAAACGCATGATAGTAAAAGGTGTCATTATACATGTCATTTTGTACAAATGAAGTGTTCAATAACCCACTAGTGTGTTCGAATCCATAACTCACAAATCACCAGTGAGTTATGGATTTTAACCCACGTTCCTGTAGCCAACAAACCAACAACTTATTTCCTTTCCGTGGCAACCAAACAGACAATAATCTTTTTTGACCAAAATGAAATCATGTCAATGTCTAGTTATTCTGATACTGAAACTTATGTTTAATAGTTATCTCATGAAAAACTGATTTTCTCCATTTCTTGTATAAAACATTGTATGGCACTCGTGCGTTATGTTTCACACAACGCACTAGTTCAATAAATAACTATTATCCAACAAATGGAAAAAAATGGTTTTTCATGAGATAATCACTAAATATAAGTTTCAGTGTCAGAATGACTAGACAGTGACATGTTTATATTTTGGTCAAAATAGGTTATTGTTTGTTTGGCTGCCACGGGAACGTGATAGATTGTTGGTTTGGTTGCCACGAAAACGTGAAAGGTTGTTTGTTTGTTTGCCACGGAAACGTGAGTTATAATCCATAACTCACTGGTGACTGGTGAGTTATGGATAATAACACACTGGTGTGTTATTCGAAACCCTACTTGTCCAAAATGACATCAATAATGACACCTTCAACTATCCTGCGTTAGATAAAAACATTTTTACGTGGTGTTCGAATTTCTATGTCACTGGATTTATATGGTGTTCAATACCTAGCATCCATATTGAGATTTCACTGATTTCTAGAGGTTGTGGTTCATCCGCTGCTTATATGATTGATGTTTATCGGACTGATTTCTTTGACCACACGTTCTCTTACGTGAATAAATTAGACAGGATTGGGATTCAGAAACAGGATCATATTCGACACCTCTCATCATACCTATTTTACGTCTACTCTGAATAATAATATCAATTTCCTTCTCTCAATAATTGTATAGTTCATAATAATCGTTTTTCCATTTTGTGAGGGACATTATATTATCCGTTGAGTAGGTATGTTTAAAATTGGTTAATGTCCAAATCCTATTGTTGAGAGACTTCAATGATTAATCAATTAATCTGATATTATTGTAGCCGTCTTTTTCATACGGTCTTATCGATCAATCAATCGAGCCTTCCGTTCTTCCTCTGTTTTTTTGTTTACTGCTCTCCTCGTTTTTGTTCATCCTGTGTCATATCCAGGCCACAATATCAAAAAATTAATAAAATACATCGAGAACATACACTGCGAGCTCACCGATCGATCACAATACATTCACATCAATCAACAACGAACAGCCAAAGTAGTTTTTTCTGTTACGCGAAAGCGGCCAAAACTAGCCCAATTCGCACATCAAACATTCTTTATCATTTTTGTTTTTTTGGGTGCTTGCCAACATCGCAGGATGCTGCCGAGAATTATCATTCCCGCACCGAAAACAATTAAGCTGAGGGAATTCATCGTTGGCTTTAATTAAATCAGATCATATAGCTTGTTAGATGGCGATGATGGTAGTTATTGTTTGTTATTAAAAAAGCCGCAGTTTGAGAAAAGTTAAGGCTTTAGATGAATTCTGTTACGACATTGTCGATTGCTACAATGAATAATTGAAAAAATCCAAAACACACGCTGGAAATCACAAAAGTTGACAAAGCAACAAAGTTCTGCAATTTTTCAAGATACGCGAGGCGATTTAACCCCAAGGGGATGGTGAGGATCTGCTAATGTTTTATCAATGAGACATGTCTTTTCGACGTGCATCTGATCAAAGTAAATGATGGTGTTTCAAGTGGAATAAAACGGTTATCATGATTTAGATGTGACAAATTGGTCACGATGTCATTTGGATAAGGTGTGTTGAAAATTTAAGCAGGAGTTATGATGTTAACCAATGTTTAATCAATTAAACAATGAGCAACACAACAGAAAACTAAAATGTGAATAAAAATATGAATTCAACGTTGTCATCTGAGTCTAGATCCAAGTATAATACCATTCAAAATATACCATTGACTTTGACCCCAGTAGATCAGCTACCTGATTAGACCCTATTGTGTAGAACCATATTCAAACCGCAGTAAACGGGTACAGGATCGGAATGGTTTTGAAATGAACATTATTTTCTTACGCCAAAAGTAGGTAAATATTTTGAATAGACGGAACAAAAATCATTTTTCTGCCGACACGACATTGAAACTGAATTTTACTAACGCCAAAGAGACGAGAAAGTGGGACTTTCCAAGGCCAGGCCGACAAAGTAGTGAAAATGGCCAGACGGTAAATGTTTTTTCAACTATTTCTAATAGAGAGCATTACAGGATTATTTTCTGAATGCATGTGATTGAAGCATGATAGGTATATTAATATTCATAATGGAATGTGATACCATCTTATTCAGATATTTTGTATAAATTCTGAGTAAACTAAATCCTATTAATTCAGGATACAAAGTGAAATTCACACTTTTACGTGGCTGTTTGTTTTACAGTGACTAATACAAGATACAAGACAAATGCAACATGGCGACTGAAACCTGAAATTTGAGTATTTCTGGCCGCGGTGGCTCAGTGGTTCAATCTTAGCCTGACGTGCGGAAAGACCTGGGTTCAAATCTCAGCTCGGGCATGCTTTTTTTCATAAAGTCCTGTACTTGTTTCACTGTTTTTCTGTGTCAGCAGAAAAATAATGTGTAGACCACGGCGATAAAGTGATTTTTCAAGGCTTCAAGGAGTGTCCGGCCTCGCTAAAGCTTGCCCGTACAGTTCTTCTTTCAGCCTGGAAAAATGTCACTTTACCGCCTAGGACTACAATATTCTATTATATTTTACAATATTTTTTTTTAATTGTGATTAATTCTATTGGCTTAAATAAACAGTAGTAAGGGGGAAGTCGCAATACTGTGTGTAAGTCACCAACAAATTCTTTATTGATTTTCAATGCCCTTAACACTCCAAGAAGCCCACGCTTTTTGTAAGTTACTTCAAAATATATATCATTATCCATCATAAAATTTTGAATTTCTTCATTGGTGCTACTTGTGTTGAGAACTATTTATTTCTGGCGACTTTGATAACTGGCATTGTCCATTATAATTACAATATTTATTAAAATATCTATTTCTGAATGTGCTTGAGTCACTTTTCTTCTTTTTGGAAGAAATGGGCTTCAATATTATGTCTTCTATCGAACTCAAAGGTATCTTTGTCAACGCTGACGTCTTGGCTAAAGCATCATTTAGATTGATAGGTATTTCTTTCCAGCAAAGATTAGTACACATTTCAAATGACTTCTTTTGTTTTAAGACATGGGTGCTTTCTTCTTGAAGTACTACTTTCTTCGGATGCCTCCCTACTAGCACATGTCCATGGATGCCACATTCTAATACTTCATATGATGATTAATACAAAAACAAACAAAAAACACACTCGTGAGTGAAACGAAATTCACTTGATGGAAAATCAATAAGAGCTGATATCAATAATAAAACCGTTTTGTATTTATACCTATAGGTTCTAAATATTTATACCTACTCAAAAGGGTTCAACCTTAAAAAGTGCATAAAGGGATAAAGTGCAGGTAAATCAAAAGCCTTACTCCAACCCTGTCTGCAATCTTCGTAGATTTGGGTGGTTTTATGGTAGTTTTGTGGCCACAGAGATCATAAAGCTATTATGAGACTTGAAAGGTCAACGGTATATTGTGAATGGTTTTGTAAAAAAATGATTAAAACAATATTTATGATTATTTTTGTGTAAAAAAGTAGCATTGTGATGATTCTATCTGAAAACTCCAATGAATATCTCTGGGAGCGCTTCCAAAAATACCATCTTTACAATGCCATAAATAAATACTTTGTCAACATTAGCGAGCAAGACGACCTACTTTGAACTGACTTTACACTTCAATATATCATTGAAGTTTCATGGAGTCTCCACTTATACGACCCACATAAGTGTATTTGGCAAAATAAGACAGATGAATCATCTCAAGACGATGCGAGGAGATCAATATCTCAAATAGGAACGGAAACAACCTTGTTTATATTGGCGATATAGGAATTTTTGATATCCATTATTGGATGCAGTTGTTTTAACTTATCTATTGGAAAGATATTGTATTGCTGCTGACTTTTTGACTCAGGTATAGATTGAGCAAAATGGAGGTATTTTCTTATCCGTCTCTTTTTCTTCAAGGTAATATACTGTATTTTTCAAATGTCTTGGGCCAAGTTTTTGAGGGGGGGGAAAATTCAAAATTAATCACACTGAAAACTAGCTTTGAGGTTCATAATAGCCAGCAATTCTGTATTGGAGTTTTCCATAATCGACTACGGCGACGTTCAATTTTTTCAAAAACGTTCCGGTTTTTCACTTCACTTTTGTTTTTATTCATTGAACTTTGTAACAAAACGTGGTACGATCTTGTATTGGGGTTTCTCTGTGCTACGTGTGTTAAGCATGATCCTGCAATTAGTTTTGTACCTCGCATTGTCCACATTCTATTGGAATCTGCTAAAAGTTTCTTTCTCTGGTGTGTGAACTGAATATTCTTCAAACTCTTCAAACGCAAGCGATAAGAGGGACATAAAGCAACCTCACACAATTCGCCTGTATCAGTTTCGGTATCCGTAAACGAAAGGTACGAGAAGGTACTAACTTTTATTCGTCACTTTTTATTCAATTTAAATTTATCCACACGGAGCTGAACATGCTCCTTTAAACTTCTAAGTCCGAAGTTTTTTCCGGTGAGAACAGTGATGTTCTCCCGAACAGAATCTCACCTACTTGGGTCCAAATAAGGGTTTTGACCCGCCACATCACGCAAAACATAAACATCATGTTCTGCAGAATAAAACAACCCCTTTTTTCTTAAACCAAAGACAAGAATGAGGACATCACAACATTCACAACCACTTTCTTGAGATCAAATAGTTAGGTTATGTGAACAACAAACTGACATTTGGACACGAGACGATATTGAACCGATGCCGACACCGAACAAGGTCCGTAACGTTACGTTGAACGTTTGCTATCGTAGCTCCGGTATCTCTCCTGCACATGCGCAATACGATACCGTTACGGATACCGACCAAAAAATACAGTTGCTTTATGTCCCTATTATCGAAAGGAAATGACGTTTGAAAAATACATGGTGAAGATGAACAATGAATAGACTGTGAAGCTGCAAAACATCTTACTTATATTTGTTGGTGAATCATCTTAGAAACCTCCTCCTTCATTCTTCATTTTGGTTATGGGTACAAACCCGCGACATCATTACCATGTGTAGGCACATCATCACATCATTACATTCACATAACCTATTTGGATATGATACACCACATTATAAATAAATCGTGGAAAGAATATTTTCAAATTTATTTTTTAAATTTTTGTACTACACACTTTTCCCAGCAATGCTTTTATCTTTTAACGACGGTGTCTTTTTTTGCACAATAATTATTTATTGTCCTTCGAGCATGATTTCAGGATGATGGAACAAATGAAAGTTTTCAAGCTAGATTTTTTGATGGTCAATCATGGGTTTTTGCCATGGTAACCGCTGAGATGTGCACCATCACATATCCGAACGTTTATTAGAGAGTGTTCAAAATGAGGTCAGAAAATCTTCAAACTAGCCGAGTATGAGAGTGATATGGATCCAATCATTCGTTTTCTCTTTGCCTCTCCCACTCAATCAACTCACTTTTCTCACAATCTTGATTGATATCTATTTCACTGTCTTGTTTTCATAGGCTTCTAAGTGTCGATGAGTTTCACGAAAACTGTTTTTGCATGAAATGGTGTGCACATCCGTTATCCCAATTGTCTACCATGGAGTGAATTGTGAATTTTCCATCCATCAGATGTTAACCCAATTTCTTTAGAGATGCAACCAATTATTCGTCTGACTGGTGTTAGCTTACGTGAAAGTGATAGGAAAGTTGTTGGTGAAAGGGTGTGCCAATGGTTATCACACATGGAGGCAGCAGAAACATCAACAAACCCACATTTTTCAAGAGGGTTAAAGAAGAGATGTGAGATTAAACTTTGACTTAAAAATTTGTCAGACTAACGGTTGGAAATTGGTAAGTCCCTGTCAAACAATCTTTTTCGGATAATACTTGAGTTCTTCGAAATAAAAAGCGAACTTCCAAAGGCAGAATCCCTCATCTTCTGGAATCCTCGTAAGACAGACTTGCAAAATTTTCCAATCCCATGAAAAGAGCAAATAGAACATAAGTCGAGGAAGCTAGAGGAAAAATTAGAAAAGGCTTTTGACAAATCTGGTCTCTACTGTAAAGTGGGCAGTGATCGGTATAAGGCAGCTGGACTGGACAAAATGTTGTTGCAGAAATCCCTGAACAGCTTGATAGATATCCTGATCGAAATATATTCTGATCGTCTCATAATGGGAGACTTACCAGAAAAATGTAGGAAAGTAAGAGTTGATACTGTGGCGTTTTTCAGCTAAAGGAATCACTGATGTAGTTTCAACTAATTTATTTTTGTCAATATTTATGTTCACCCAGTATTTCACATCTGCCCGTTCACAACCCATCAATCCCGGCTTAAAATGGAGAAGCCTTTTTATAAGCACGCCACTCACCTCGATAGATGGCGAACAATGCAATTCTTTTGGGAAAGGCAACCGAAAATATCAGAAGTTTCTTCAAACTGGACCGTGATTCGAACTTGTGACAAAAAGGAAAAGGACAAGATGATTGGCCGAGATGTGATGTTTGGACCTCCGTCTCCCACCGCCTGGGATAGTCGAACCTGCTTTGTCAAACTGCTCCCTACTTTGACCATTTCGTCGCAAAATGTCTTCATGCCGGTATCGGCAACTGTCCTCAAGCCATCGGTTTGATGTTGTGTGGAAATGGCAAACCACTGTCCTCTGGTTTGTAGTGCGGGATGGTTAGAAGCACACAAGAATTCCAATGCCGCGACTCTTGAAGATCACTTACAGCATGCATTCCACCACTCGGTCATTGGTCTTTGGGATTGCCAATCGAGTCAGGTCCCGTGACAGCATCAAGTCTTGAAGATGATTGAGGGCTCTCCACACATCACTGTAGGATTCAGATGTTGTGGAAGATACTTCCTCACAATCAAGAACAGGTGTCGTTTTTTTTTTTACTTTGAAGAAAAGTCAACTGAAAGTGCTTTTCACGAAGCTGTAGAGACAATTATTGAAAAATGTCACGATTACAGACAATTCATATCAGGCGCGTCTCTAGGGAGCATCAATCACTAGATTCATTACAACATTGGAGAACAAGAAATGGAGATGTTGGCACGATAACGTCGCAAAAACCTATCTACTGTCAATGAACTCATGGGATTAGAAGAACTTTCTGAATCGATGAGCAGGACAAAATGGCCTTTTAGTTTACAAGAAAATACTAAGTCCTAGAACTATGAGTACCTAGGGATTATCCTGAACTCATAACTCTCCTGAAAGTGGAACCCAGAGAAAAAAATTAAGAGAGGCCTCAATGCATTATACACATTCAGGATGATGATTGGTACTAAGTAGGGACTAAAACCGCAAAATATCTACTGGATGTATACAGTGATCGTGAGACCCATAATTACACACGGATCTGTGGTATATTGAGAAGCGACAGACAAGAACTAGAGAATACTCTGCCGCAGCTCTCAGACTAAGGAAAGCCAAATTATAGAAACAGGCAACAATCTGACACTCAACTGTGCTGAAAGAGATCTCAAAGGAAATTAACTGCCGAGAAGTGAACTTGGTACAAAAATGGTGACCAAGAGTTCTTTTGAGAATAAGGCAGTGGTTGAAATACTTCCAGAGACACTCTATGATAGGGGAGGACGAGACCTTCATCTTAACAGACGCAACAAAAATATATATTGGCACACAAGCAGGAAAAAATACTCGAAAGAGCTTAACATTCAAGATTATATCAAACTTGAGAAAGGATGTGACATTCTGCATGTAGAAATCATTGCAATAAAAAAGCCGTCAGTTTACTGCAAATACTGGACAATAAAACGCAAGACGTCACAATCTATTTAAAGCAGTCCTGAGACCTAAAAAAATCCCATTCTAAGGTGGGGATATAATGAGCACCTTGATTCTCAATAACGTTGTCATTTCTTATGGTTATGATACTTCACACGTGATTTTTTCAAATGTGATCCGTCTGGCGAAAAAAAATGGATTCATGTTACTAATTATTTCAAGAAAAAGGAAAATCTTGAAACTGTTTCCTCAGTCTGACCATGACCAATTCATATACGTTTCGTCCTACTAGGACTCATCAGTATGGCTATGGGTCTAAGTCAGACTGAAGAGAACGGTTTCAAGAGGGTTCGCGTCTAGCTGACAAGTAAATGAAATCTGGAATGTTGTAGTACATAACGCCATCTATCGGTAGAATTTGTCAATCTCAAAATGTGGGTTGAGAATCTCTTCTCAGTGGCTTGATTCAACAAAGGCAATCAGCAAAAATTATTTGTATGATAAAAAGATTTATCATCTAGATTTTTAAATGGAAAAAAGTTATTTACCGCCAACTCTTTTCAAAATCCTCAAATTATGAATTGACCACTTTTCATCCCAGTGCCTATTTTATTTTTTTTATCATTTCAAGGTTAATGATCTAATTAGTGTTCAAAAACACATTAAATATCCTTTTCAGGCTAAATCTTGTTACAAGAAATAAAGTATTCCAAGCGTTAGCAATTTACGCTGATATTCCTCAGGAATAAAATAAACGAGTCTTTCAGAACTTTCCATCAAAATAGTCTCCGAACGAAAGGCGCTTTATAAAATACCATAATTATAGTGTTTTGTTTCTAAAAGCGTTTACTTAAATATCACGATGAAGTAAAGTAGGTTGGACGAAAATGTATTTCAGAGAAATAAAACTACTCTCGTGGGACAGACAACACAAGGTGATAGTAAGACCTCAACATAACCCCCTTTTAACAGTCTCACTTGAGTCAGAACTGCATTCCAGACGAATATTTTTCTCCAAGCTACGAATTTCACACGAGAAATTGGCACATTGCCACCACGTTCAATGCCGATAAAGTTATTTTTTAGCTTAAAAAAGAAAAGTTATAGAGACTCTAACCGTTAACCAGATCCAATGAATCCATTATAGTGAAATAAGCCATAAAAGTTCAAACTCTGGATCCCATGGAAGCGGCTCATTCCGTGGATTTTAGCGTCGAGTCATTTGTCAAGAATTTTCTATTGTTTCGTCTGATGGGTGGATCCCAGTTCTTGTTATTGTGTTTTATGTGCCGATCTATATGTAGCCTCATTGGAGTGCGTATCCGAGCCTAGACGGAGCGTTATCTCCATCAATCGAATTATTCATAAATGCGTAATGGATGTTATTGTTTGAAATTGAAATATGTCAAGCTCAGTCATATTTCAACAATGCTACATTGGTTTCGAGTCACTGAAGAATGGATAGCAAAGAACACACACTAGACAGAACTGGAAGTTAACTTGGTCGATATACTCATCGATCAGCTTTTTTACTTTTGTATGGAATAAAACTGGAACTAAATGAATACTATCAATTCCAATAAGAAAAGAAATCGGGGTTTAGCTGCCATGATTAATTTTCTTGGGCTTGTGGCGTTAAAATTATAGTGGTGAAATAAAATCTTGAAAGAGTCAATCAATAAAAAAAATCTCTCTTTCCACAATCAATCGACTATAATATACAGAAGGATTTATAGAATGTATCCGAATGCAATGATGTATGAAGATTCTGACGAGCTCATTGAGTCATGAAGCTGTACAAACACACTAGAAGAAAATACAGATTAAATTATGAAATACGGTCCAATTAATCTGCGATATGGTATTTCCATTAATGCGTCAAAATATCAAGCTCAATGATTGAATTGGATTAAGAACAGTCCAGCGATTTGAGCGATAAAAAAATCATGTTGATGATTGAGCAATTGTTACTTGTCATTGAAATTAAGGCTTTCAAGGGCCATGGTGTTGGCGAACAATGCTCACTTGAGTATCTATTCCTTTACGTCAATACTGGAGCTGGAAGGTTGCAGTTCCGGCATTGACTTGTTCATCTTCCGTTTACAAATAGCATTTTCAAATATTACGATAGAATTCAACTTGCCTATTCCAAAAGTTGATATTTACAGAGCAGTAGGAATGCGTAGAGGTGGCGCCCAATAATAGTTAAAGTCATACTCAGGCCAATTTTGAATGTCTTTTGTCTAAGAACCCCAACATATCAATTTTCATCGAAATATCTCAATTATTCTAGAAACTCAAAAATAAAATCGTAACTTCGGAATAGGCAGTTCAGGTTTTCTCGTCATATTTGTGTTAGGTATAACCCCTTGAAGTTCAGAAATATGTTTCTGAAAGACTCTGTTTTAAACGTTTGATTATTCTCACTACCTCAAACTACCGTTTAAAAATTTTCTGGAACAATCGTAATGACTTATCCATACTGTCTCGATAACCTAGCACCGAATTCGGATTATAGCAGAAATACGTCTATTCAAAACAATTTATGCTCAAATACGGATCACTTTGCTACAGGTGGTCGTCGGTGTCTGCCGCACCCAAACTCCATTCTGTCCACCGTTTCCGACTGTCTTTTTTTAACTGAACACCACAAGGTAGGACTCTACGCCGATTTGTGACGGAAATTTGATTGGGGCGATTGTAACGTTTTTTTGGACCAGAAACAATTTTTATTTGCCATATCCCAGTGAACTTTCCGAGGCTGGTTTGTTTTTCCGCTGGCGTATGTCATTGGGCAGAGTAAGACTGTTGTGGAAAAATTCTTCCCCCCCCTTGACTGCCTGATGTTAGTGATTCTTTACGAAGATCTGCTCTCTCCACTGCTTGCGTATGTCGGAGTAGGCAGCTTGTCTCGTTGGAAGTGACTCTGATCTCTTCTTCCTTATTTCCGAAGTTTATTTTATAACTTTGAAAATTGGGGAACAGAACTCGTTGCAGAAAGACATAAATTGCAGTTAGTTTTCCAAAACCGTATTTTTATTGTTAAATGTCTCCATTCATCGTACTTGATAGTTCTGGAGAAAGTATTCAAAATGGTCTTTTGGAGTTGTATAGTTTTCCTCTATTTTTAACACCATTTATCACGCCTCGTCTGATCTCATTCAATTTCCATTCCACTTTCACACCGCATTCCCGTAATTCAAACCCCCTAGCCTTGATGTTCTCGTGGCGTATCCTACATCATTGACCGATTCATATAAAAATTATAACCACCAAATGACGCATTTACCACTTTGTTGAACATTATACCATTTTTTTTGTTTCAAAATCATAATAACACCTGTATTTTGCCATCAATCTATTAAAATATATTATTGGGGAATTTATTTTGCCGCTCCAATTTGAGGATAGTTTTTGTTTATTTTTTGATGTGGAAACCAGTAATTTTAAATATCCAAATAATAAATTTGATTGAAGGAACGCCTGAAAACTTTCTAGCGTAGTCGGCCCTCCACCACAATAATCTTGAGAGTGGCGCCCGAGTTACGGCGAAATATATTTTCCACATCCCTATAAATATTCAAAGCGCGTATCAAAGTAAAAGAACCGAATATTACAAAAAAAAAGAAATAATAAAAAGAATCAGATGAATAAAAGCGCACTTTATCAACAGTTTGAGACAAATGACGAATCTCAAAAAGAACAAAATATCTTATGAGAGAAACAAAAATCAACAAGAGAACTGTTCAGGACAATGACCCAAACGAAATGTGCTTCTCTTGATTCACCGGGAAAATGTTGATGAAGAAAGGAGAACATAATATTTGAAAAAAAACTAGTAATAACTGGTAAAAAAGGTAGAGATGAGTTTCTAGTTTCTGACATGAGTCAACAACATATTGATTTTGAACAAAAAAACCCGAAGAGGTAGGAACAAAAACCAATGTAGAAGCTGTTTAAAACTTGAATTTCTGGTCTGTAGGATGGTAATGATTGTTTTTAGATCCATCCATGGATTTTGGATGCCCATATTATTCTTTCAACGTTATGCAGAGATCTTCTTTCTACCAACTTATCGCCAGATTGAATATGAGAGATTCTGAATTCTGTAATCGTATGTGAAAACAACCGGCAAACTCATTTGTATAAATCACGGTCGGCAAATTATCATACCTCCGTCCCAGTACAATATGATATCCGATCATTACAGAAGGGCCCAGAGATCAAACATCAAATCAATTTGCCTAATGCCTAGATTGATGGCCTACAGCTTTTATAATCGGGGTGGACAGGTCCCGGAAACTTGTTCTGGATGAGCACTTACAATTCCCTGCGGTAATTGTATTGATTATATTGACCCCTGAGTGCGATTATTAGTCTTTTGATCTGACATTATCAGCTTTCAAGGTTCGACTTAAAACAAGAAATCGAATTCCAAACATTTCTCTTCTGTCCTGATAAATCTCTAATTTGTTTGTTTCTTGTTTCAGGTACGCAAAATTATTATTAGGAGATCTCAGTGTTCACTATTGTGGTAAGTTTGATTACAATTTTTCTCCTATCTTAAATATTTCTTTCTTGCCATCACAACCCATATAAAATATATTATATGGCTCCCATAGCAATATAAGTCACACCGCAGATTAATGTTCACTGCTCACGGATAAGACAGCCATATTTTTGTTTTGATGTGGGTATTTTGTTTCTGGCTGTGAAGCCTCGAGATTTATATGCCACAAGATGTGAACATTATCTGTGGCTTTACTTGACATGCTACGTCGACTGGGATTGCGAAACAGTCTTGTCGAGGCAAATGCTTGAATATTCAAACTTGTTCTGATTGTAGTCCGACGTTTTGCTTCACTCTCATCAGGGATTTCTTAGTAAAATTCAATCACCCAAGAAAATGAGAAAAAACAATGTTAACAATGTTTGTTTAACAGATCAAGTCCAGTTTTTACAATATTGTGGTTACTGAAGTGAAGGATTAATATTTGTTTTGGGTTTTGAACGTTGATAATAGGTCTCACGTTTAGCTTTTTTTTGCAGTTGCAATCAATTTGTTTTTATGTTGTGTCTTTTCCCTCATGTTTTATGTAGATACGTTTATGTTTCAATATTTTTTTTTTGTTGACTAAATGATTGTTTTATAGCCCGAGGAAGATGCAATTGGCATCGAAACGTTGCTATTAATAAATAGAAGAAACTGTATGGACGTGTCCTTGATTCCCGAAAACCCACTACGAACTAACATATAAGGACGTTAAACCATTTTATTATTGTTGTGTCTTTTGTTCAAAAATGATTAAACTGAAATTCTCCAGATCGAACTGGGCAACAAAAAAAGGTAACAAACAGGGTCCATAGCCTCAAAAAAGTGCCAAAAATAGGTATTTACCGTCATACACCAAAAGTCAAAATCGGTTAAAAATAAAATAAAGTAAAAAAACGAACATCCAAAATCCAAGATAGTTGAAAAAAACGTTTCAATATTCAACTAAAGTCAACATAATCAGGGCTACAGGCGATAACAAATTTTGTTAGGTCACCGATTTGATAAAATGACTTCAAGATTCATCCAAAACAATGTTCCACCAAGTGATTTTACCCTTATTGATGCGTTCCAAAGGACTAAAAAAAAACAACCCTCCATAAGAGTAATTTTGCCCCAAACTGATAATGAAGAAAAAGTGAAAAAGATAATTCGAACTCAGTCAGACCATCTAAACTTTAATCCAAAAAATCAAAGCCTCTCCCAGGTCTCTAACCGTGGATAAAACCAGAACTCACTCACGACAAATTCACTTGTCTAGAGTGAGTTCTGGTTTCAATTACGTCGTATTGCGAGCAAGCTACCAAACACTTAATTCTCCAACTAGTCTGTTTACGTATAAGCATTTGATCTTCCACACTATTCGTTTACGGATTCAATTGCTGTCTAGGTGAATAAGAAAACAAAGACTTCTGAATGCTCCCTGTCTCAACTATCAACAAATATGCTCCATAGACATATAGCGACTTCCAATGTCATATGGACAAGAACAGATGGAAAAAGAGTGACACCAGAAGAACGGAATTTGAACCCACTCAAGAAGAGTCAATATTTCGAGAGGTTTCCAAAGAGAATTGCGAATACAACGTAAGAAGGAAAGTCTTGAGAATATTGTACAAATAGAATTCAGATGTGGAGAATTTAGATGTAGAATTCCCTAGAGGTGGCCTATTTTGTTCCGGATATTTGTTTCGGAGGTCAGAATAAGGAAAGAACCTTGCGCTTAGAAAGACGTATCACCTTGAGGCAATGAAATTATAGTCGTCCATTGTTCTCGAAAAGGAACATTTTGTGAATAATGAAAGTTCTTGTTCTAAAATGTTTAATAGGCAATCTAATTAACTTCTGGTAAAGCTGATCTTGTGTCCCAGCGTCTCGTTGTTGTTATCGATTTCCTCTTTTTAAGCAGTCAGAAATGTTGAGCAGCTCTGCTGTTTCTGTACAAAGCAAAAAGAAAACCACTGGAATAATATTTATTTATGATTTTGAGATTTTGTTATAGACATAGACCGGAATCGATACTTGCTCGACTTGAGTAGGTCTGGGATATGGAAAATCCAGATTCTTCAATTGAGCCCGCAGGGCGATAAAGAAACTATTGGTTGTAACGACTTGATTCCTTATTCACATACTGTGTTCTTGCCTTCCTGGAAATCCTACTCAAGAAGGTCTCAAGCTCTATCATGTATATTTATTTTGCTCTTAACAAATCCCATTCAAGATATCTTGCGAATTTTTGGGGATCAGGTACTAAGCAACTGATGCTGAGTTATTCAGAATCCATAAAAGAGCGATCAGTTACTTGTGTCAAGCAAAACCAAGAAAACCATGCAAGCACTCTTCATTTGAGTGAAAGTCTACCTCAACATCCTTTATGAAGTGAAATGTTGTAGGGCCTAACGCCATCTATCGGTAGATTATAGTCAATCTTTTAGATGGATTTTCCATCATCAAGTGAATGACGTCCACCATTTGGTCGTCATATGGTCTAGCAACGAGTTCGTGGATAATCCTCCCGGGAAAGCAAGGAAAATCTTGAAACGGTTTCTTCAGTCTGACCATGACCAATCCATAAACGATCATGGATTGGTCATGGTCAGACTGAGAAAACAGTTTCAAGATTTTCCATCCTTTTTTATGTTAGAGGATTGCCACGAAAAGTTGATAACGATTTTATACTAGTGAACTCAACACCCCATTCTATGCGCTTTGTCAACAACATTGAACATTCTCAATGATCAGCTTGAACTGACTTGCAAAATCTGTACCAAGTAGGTGTGTGGTTTGTCTGACTGCTATCTTTTTATTTCTGTGAGTATTTCTGTGTATCATTGAAGATAGATACACTGTGTCGCGAAATCTATTTTTAGTCTACGTGATACTGGATAAATTATGAAAATGGAACAAGCTTATTCCGTTAAAACCTTTGGAAACTATTCATTTCCAAAATAAAGATGAGATTTGAAAGTTTTACAGTTTTCACATCCCACTATTATATGATGTATTGGTATGTTACTGAGTCAGTTTTCAATCAATTATTATTTACGTATTTTCTCCAAGATATCGTTTTCCATGCGCCGCGTCTTGATCAACTACCAAATTACTGTCTTTCACCCAACTTGAAGAAAATTCTTCAGCTGGGAGGTGAGAGTGGAACCAACGGCAGCAATAACTGATCGACCGTAGTATTGTACAGCTGTGCCTAAAAATCCGTATCGTCTACGCGATAGACGCCGTATCATTTTTCAAACCAGTTCAAAATTGTGACGCTGACCGAGATACTCCGGATTCGATTTCCGATAGGGATGAGGAAAGTCGTAGATGTTGATAAAACTCGGGCGCCACCCTCTGGGTTATACGTGGTAGAGGGCCCACAATGCCTATCGAGTGGCTTTGGAACAGTGGAGAAATTCCAAGCTTTTTTTTTTTCCACTGTTCCACACATTTTCGCTCTGAAATGGACTTTGGAACTTTAAGATAAAAACTCGGGTGTTGATAACCATAAATCAATCAGTCTGTTTCTCCCAAATAATATTGAGACTCAACAATTGACTAGTTTCCAGCCAGCAAAATAAATGGAATAGTAACTGGTACCGTAAAAAATACCATTGGAAAATAATCAGTCAAAAACACTCCCGGCGGAGTTTCAAAATAATAGCTAAATCAAAAAACGTAATTCAACATCAGCGAACTATCGGTAATTGTGTGACGGATTTTACGGTAGACCTTCAAACAAACTGCGGTTATGAAAATGAGACTTTTCCGACGGCGTGGATAAAAAATGTATTGGGAAAACTGACACGATCGGGTTAGGTTCACGAGGTTAAAACATGAGAGAGGCGTGGAAAATTTAGCGGAAAATACGTTCAGACTTTGGCTGTCTGATTTTCTGGCGACGAAAGATAATGTATAATTCTGAAATGTTAGACCGGGTAGTAACTTCAGAAGCCCCTCTGTACTTGTTTCACGAACTTTCCCAAGAACGGCATTGAAATAAAAATATTCCGGCAGCAACCGCGGTTTTGATCTTCTGCAAAAAATGTCCCACTCGGCAAAATTTGTTCCCGGGTTTGAAAATTACAAAACGGGTCGATGTTGAGAAGTTCACAATCGTTCGCGGATCGTCTGCTTCTTTTCCGTCTCTTGGCTCGTTTTCACTTTTGCGTTGATTATAGTGAGCCTTTACTGTTAAATTTGCGTACAAATTCAATTGAAGCTTGACTTGAGAAATTTAAGATCAAAAATTAAACAGCAGAAAAGTACTTGTTTCACAGAGACTATTGTTTTGAGAAAAATACGGTACGTACTTGTTTTATAACGGGAAAATGACTTGGAAAATTACGGCATACGACAAAATGAATTATTACACAGAAAACGGAGAATAAGTTCCTGCGAAATGTTATTTCTCGATTTTCAAGTATTTGTATTATTTTTTTGACCTGAATTTTGGCAGTTTTGTACACTTGTTTAGGAAGGGGTTACTTGCACCAAAGCTGTTAAAACCGCGTTTTGTTTCAGATTCAACTGTTTTTTTGTTTATAAATCTTGCGATTATCACGGTGAATCTCTTTCAACGGCAGATCTTTTTGAGCCGTTCGAGTTTCGCCGGCTGTAGAGGCTTTTTTCGATACAATTTTCTAGCGCGGTCATGTTGACTACTGTTATTTTTAGTTTTCCGTCGAACGATTCGCCCGTCGCGTTTCTCTAATTTCCATTTCTGCTGTGGCGCGTACCACATTTACACGCCAAGTTTGACGCGCGTTTTCCAGTGTGTCTCGTACCTCAGGTACCGCAACGTCGTCGGACACATTTTTTGCTGTTTTTCCGCTGTAAAAACGCCTCTTCATAAACAACTGTTATATCTGTACATTCTGGTGATCTCTCTTTACCGTTCAGAGAGATTGTTCTGTTTCATTCATTTCAGAAATTGATCGGGGATCAGTCACTGTGAAACAGACGGACATTAGAATAATCTCTGAAACCAGTTCAGCGGAATTAGTGGAATTTGAAAGACCTCGAACGCCTGCCTGTACTTTCTTCATGGTCTAAAAGCTACCAGATGGGCACGTTAATCCAAAGAAACACTAAAGATCATCGTAAATTTCCGGAAAATCCCTGGTAGCATCACAGTAATTATCAACTTATTTTTTTCTAATATGAACCTGGGTTTTTCATCATCATTTTAAAAATCTTTTTTTATAACCATTCTGGTGATGCTCTACACAAAAACCATTGACGTTGTCACCATGTAAAATGACATTGCGAGTAATCACTCTAGAAAGCTTTCACATACTATCAAATCATATTGCTAGTCTAAATAATGTTAAATATTTGAATGATTTATAACCAGTATATCACAAAGATAGGGCAATGCAGTGGACTTTTTTTCAAATTCTATGATGATGAACCATATTCGAGTAATAAATGATTGTGTAGCAAACCAAATTTCCTCACAAAATAAGATTGGTTATCCAATTTCCTCCGTCTTTTCAACAAAGTATGCTCTTCATGATTGTTATCACGTTTTTTTTCATGTCGTAGATAATTTATATGAGATAAAAGAAACGCAATCTAACGTTCAAAAGATGCTTTTATAAAAATCTCGAAAAAGTCTATCGGAGTTCATTTCTGGAACGACATCTTGTTAAAATCCCATCGATTTCATGCCATGTAGCAGAACGATCAAAAGAACATTGCCCCAGAGCTTCTCCCTAGATTGATGACCACAAGAAATTCAATTTCGCCATTGTGTCAGTTCGTGATGCGTCTAACAATAACGGGTCAATTTAGAATCCAGGCTAAATGTTGCCATGAGTAAACTAAAGAGTGATGGCCATCACATGGATCTTGGCAAAGTTGGGGGCAATTATTATTTAATTATTCAGCTTTTCCTTTTATGTGAATTCGTGACAATTATTTCCGAAAGTCACTTGACAATGGATCTTGACCTTTCGTTCTCTTTGTACTGGATTCAAGTGTTGATTGTTGACACCGTTCTTTGGCAAACAGTTTTGACATGATTTGTCTCTGGTTTATCGGAGCGAATGAGAGTTTTGAAGCAGCCTTACATGAAAAGTAAATACAGGGTGAGTCAACCTCTTCTCATGAAGTTTATATGGAGGAGAACTTGTTTTAGTAGTACACTCTTTGATTGCCATACAGGAATTTTGTGCTCGAATGTAATTTTCGTCGAAGATCCTGAATAAATCATGGTAAACCAAGAATTTAGGTTCTGTCACATGAGAAAGTCACAAGGAACCCAATACAAACCTGAATAGACCAAGGTTGAAGAATATGATTGTTCATTCCTGGGCGCCAATTTGTAACGTGTCCCTTTGACCAATCAACCTCTGCCAAACGTTTGTTACCATAGATTTTGAGGCCCGAGCAGGGACAATGATATTTTGTAATTGAGGTATGTATATGTTGTTCTCTTTTTAAAATCAGCAAATATGTATCGGTTTTTCTGAGTCTGGCAGCTGAGGTTTGGCTTCTCAAAGAACTTGATCAGCTGCTACGTAGTCCGGAATGTCTTTTAAATATTTCTCTATGTCCTGTTTACCTCTCAGTTCCTCAAAATAGATATTTTCTGAAAGTCTGGAACCATCATGAGAACGACTTCTTGTTTACCAACATCAAGCTCATCACGTCATGTTTTGTACTTGTTCAATCTTGAAAACCAAAATAATCACTCCAATTATTATCAGATTTATAGAGATAATAGTTTGATTGTGAGAAATGAAGTATACTTCATGACCGGTTATTATCATTCGATCTCTCCCTTAGAGTCGCTTAATTTGTTTTTGTTGACATACTCATCATAGGTAACATACCTCTACAAAAATCTGCAGACCAAGGTTGCTAGAAAATTCAAATATGCGGAGTACCATCCCAACAACGGGCTGAGAAAGTTTCTTTCCTCGACAGTAGGAAAGTATTACAGGACATATTCGCTCAGTTCCTGTGTCGACAGCAGGACCCATACTGGATAACCAGATGCGATGATTTCAAAGATAAAACTCCACATAGGTTGAAGACTGTTCTTGCCACTGTTGAAGAAACTCAAGGTATATTCCATCGAGGTCCTGTGGCTTGTAAGGTTCAAATGTGCTAATTGCTTATTCAATTTTGATATTCCTGATTATCGTATAAGTAAGCTGTCCAAATCTCCAGATCTCACATCACTAGATTATTTTCATTGGGAATGGTTCAACGATGAAGTGTACGCACTGAAAATGAACAGCCGACAGGAATTTATTTAACAAGAAGATATAGTTGTCCTTTGTAGAGAGATATAGAATGAGATCAGAATATGCGGTATTGAACTTCATATTTATTTGTCACTTGTTCAATACAGATGTAGAGTTTGGTCTATTCACCCCAATACAATTTTCACAGTGGCTGTTTATCAATTCTGTTTCAATTCAATGACTAGATTGGATCTGACATTCTATGACCGCATGTGTTGCACTGATAACGTCGCTCAAAACAATGGTGGTCTGACAAATTCACTTTATCCAGAAATAAATTGTGTTTCTCCTTGGACATAGCCAATTTGCTTTCAATCAACGGATAGATTTGGATGTGGATTTCAGTCAGATTTCTATTTTATTCTATTATGACGCGAAAAGTGACCTTCTCCTGACCTCAAGAGAACAGATCCCACAAGTTAAATTCGCAAAGAAATCGTATCAATAACGTTAAACGAAATTAATCATGCAGAACACGTTCCATTAAAACTTTTCCCTTCTCAATAATCCTGTCGTTACTTATGCTGAATACATAATGCTTGAATGTTGACGTGACGAATACGGGATGACACAAGAAACTAGAGGTAAGGGAAAATGCATTCAATTTATCTAAATGATGGAAATTATTTTCTGGGGATTTCCAGACTTTGTAATCATCAGATGACATGTGACTAAAGTCGGAAATTTATGTTTGGAGAACGATTGGAATACATTACATCACATATAAGAAAGTGAGGTCATCACACTGATAGAATTTCGTTGCGTTCGCAATGACGATCCGGACACCAGGTTTCCTGGTTTGGTCGACTTCATTTGTTGTTTCACTTCTAATGGGTCTTCAAGGTGATCCATATAAATACATGCGTCTCATCTGTATGATGTAAATTCCACTATAGGTTCACATTTTCCGTTAAGTTACTTCCAATTCACCTATGCTCTCCATATTCATCTGGTAGAATAATAGTGAGCAAATGCCTATTGAGCCTTGGGCCTGCTTTGTGTTAGCCACCCCTCTGATGATTATCGAGAAAAGTTCCTTTTCCCTGTTTTCTTTAATGGTTGTGTTGACATTTGTGGTGGTTTTGTCCTTTGTTGTTGGCTTGGGCTCTTTATTTACAGATAGAGGGTTCAGGCACAAAAAAGTTCTTTTACTGTTCTCGGCATCGTCAGGCCTGGTACTATGTTGCCATTTCTCCAGTACTCCTTACAAATAATGCAGGAGCTATTGGTTTTCTTCAAATAGACACAACCTATCACAACCAACCAACAAATCAAATTCAATTGACAAAATGCCAATCAAACACCGTCAAAACCCAAAAAAAAATATCACTAAAACGCCAAAATACATAAAAGTTTTAACTAGCAGAAAACTTTCAATGTAAATCAACTCAACTTACTCAAAAAAAACAATTGCACGTGGAGGTCCCAAGCGATCTATCAAGTTGATACTTGACGCACAACGTTGCTTGATTGCGATGATCAGAATCACTTGGAATAGGTATTCATGGTACTTGTGCGTTTTGTTAAAAATAAGTCACGCGAAAAAGATTTGTACCACGAGGCAACAAGTGGTATAAATTCCCAGTGACTTGTGGAACATAACGCACGAGTGCCATACAATGTTGTATCCAACAAATAGAGAAAATCGTTTTTTAATGAGATAATTACTTAATATAAATATGAAGGAATGGCTGTGTTGCTCATCTCAGAATAGCAGGAAGGAAAGAAGTTGAAGTACTCTGAGCAAGTTTATTTAGAAATAACTGGCAAAGCGCTTTCGGCTAATACGCCATCTTCAGTGCCCCAATAGTCAGTGTAATGTGAAGCTATTCATAATCTTGATGTTAAATATCACCTGCACATTACACTGACTATTGGGGCACTGAAGATGGCGTATTAGCCGAAAGCGCTTTGCCAGTTATTTCTAAATAAACTTGCTCAGAGTACTTCAACTTCTTTCCTTCCTGCTACTTAATATAACTCTGAGTGTCAGAATGACTAGACAGTGACATGTTTACATTTTGGTCAAAATCGGTTATTGTTTGTTTGGTTGCCATGGGAACGTGATAGATTGTCTGTTTGTTTGCCATGGGAACGTGAGTTATGATCCATAACTCACTAGCGACTAGTGAGTCATGGAATATAACACAGTAGTGGGTTATTTGACACTTTACTTGTCCAAAATGACATCAATAATGACACCTATAACTATCATGCGTTAGATAAACACATTTATTCATACCATAGTTCACAATTGGAAGAACAAAGGGGTCTTCTCCAACATGCTGAGGGGTTGTTGATATTTAAAAATGAATATAGCATTCCCTCAACATGTTCAACAAGGATAGAGCAAAGCGCATTCACCACATGGTGACTTTGCTCTAGAAAGGAGACAGGCAGCAAGGGCCTGCGGACTGGTGGTAGCCCCAAAAACCTACGACTTTTCCTAAAACAGGGTGAGTCACATCCCTCCTAAATCAATAATGTCTTCTAGGTGTATGACGGTGGGGTATGGTCGTTCGAAAATGACTTCTGAAAATTCTGAAAATAATGGCGTGATTTTCAAGGATGCCTTATTAAAATGAAGTAATACCAACGTTGCGAGACTTCCGGTTATACCGCAGGTAGGTGTCAATTTGCTTGTTTAAAATGTTACACCCCAATGTTATTACATTTTTGAATCTACGTAAAATTCTGGGCAGATCTGATGTAGCATGCCACATATCTAAGTATACGAGTTTTTGAAATATTTGTAAATTATACTCATAAGAAATCATTTGATTTGTGACATATTATCAAAGATTTTTCACAATACTCAGATAACTATGAATATACAGGATGGTCAAAAAATAATGAATAGATAAATATTTTTTTTTTTGAAAGGACAGTCTTATACAAACTCACTTTTATTTTGAATATCGTCTGAATGCCGCTAAACAAGAGATTTTGAGAGTCAAATTGAATGAAATGCTACTGCAGAGAATTGTAGAAGAAAGCGAGACCCCCCGGACTACTCCCGTAGTTTTGTTACCAAATATTTACCAATGTGTGATTTCTTGATTATATACACAAGAGTACGCGATAGTGATAAGATAAGAGTGACGTAGATCATTTATATAGCGATGATATAAATTTCACGTGATATTTACATAAATAAATCGATATAAAATATACATAATCTTTTTTATATATAAATTTCAACATAAATGTGATATAAAATTAACATGCGCTGGAGGTATGACATTATGCAGTCGTTGTAGATTAAAGTTTACTTTCTGGTTACCTTGTTATTATGTCATATTGACGTAACTGGTAACTTGAGTTACATAATTTTCACATCAATATTATGTTCTTGTGTTTGCTGGGATGGTGAGCATCAAATTTCTAACACCCTGTATAGCTGACTTTGGCTAGTACTTCTGGATATCACACTTATCCAAAAGTATTTTCATCAGTTATTCGGCAATTATTCTCTTGTCATATAAAAAATCTGGAAGATGAGGGTATTCATATTCCAGAGATGCTCACAGTTATAACATTATTCAATAGAGCATTTTACAATTCCCAACTGTCAACCACCTGTGATGCACTAAAAAGAAAATGGAAGAATATGATTTCATTGTACCGATGCGATATACCTACCACTCAGAATCTTCACCCTTTATTAATCTAGACCGACTTATCACGTTTGCCAGTTCCTTATTTCATCTGTCCTGGATAGCACAAAAAGTCTCGAAAACAAACTCGATTGTTGAATCAATTGGATATTTTCTGGAGTCAACCAAATGTTTAACCTAGAAAACGTATGGTTATTATTTCCATTTATTTCCCTCTGTAAATGCCACTATTGATGTCTGCGGTTTCATGATGTTGTCTTTGACTAGATTCCTTGTTTTGCATCTACAGAGTGACCCATTTGAAAGCGGGCCACCCTTATACCTTTTTAATTTATTGATCGATTTTGACGATTTTTTTGTAGAGAGAAAAAAGGTGTATTTTGAGGCCCAGTTTTTTCCAAAAACCAAGCCCTACTAGAGCATATTTAGAGGCTGAAAAATCCAGAAAACATATTAGCGATTTTTTTAGAGAAAATCTGACTACGTCACTGGATTTTTCATCCCCTGGAATGAATCTGTATCAAATTTCATGGAAAAATATTCAATTCGCAAATATTATTTCTGTGTGTAATTTTTTTTCTATTTTTTCTCGTTTGTCTGTTTTTATTGTATTTTGACTTGGGAATATCTTTTGAATGTTAATATTTGATAACTCTTTTCTGATAGACTTGCTATCGCAAGAGTTTCGAGGTAAAATACTTCTTGGTGCAAAATAAAATTAATCTTCAATTTTCAATATTTTTTCCATGAAATTTGGTTAACATCCATTTCATTGGATAAAAAATCCAGTGGCGTGGTCAGATTTTTTCTAAGAAAAATCGCTGATATGTTTTCTGAATTTTTCAGCCTCTTAATATGATCTAGTAGGCCTTAGTTTTTGGAAAAAACTGAGCGACGTATGGCCTCAAAATACACCTTTCTCCTCACTACATTAAAAAAAAAATAGTCAAAATCGATCCATAAATTAAAAAGGTATGTGACCCGCTTTCAAATGGGTCACTCTGTATTTATATTTCACATTGAGCTGATTCATGGATTCACAACTGAAGTTGAGTTCACTTTGGCAAGTCCCTGATATAATCAATTCTTTAATTCTCCAATTTTCGACATGTTTTTGTACATTCCGTATCGATCCCCAATGACGCTGAGGTCTCTCAAACAATCGAAAGCCTTCAGGCACAATCCAGTTCTGGATGTACAAGCTCCGAGCCGTTCGTTGGATCGTTGGACGTGAGCATGTCTTGTCATATTGCTTCACAACCCACAGAGGCGACGTGGCTTGATCCCACAACTGCAGAGCTCTTGGGAGTGCTCGGTCCAATAGTCTATATATATTTTGCATCGTTGGACACGATATCTTTTCTACAGAAGCTTTCCCAACATCTGACCACCGGGCAGTTCCAAAAATGACCATCGATCAATTGGAGAGAGATGAGAAGCATACTGGAAGACATCTTCAATCATTGCGGCATTGACATTCTGGCGTGCTATTTTCACCGGACATTACGCTACAGGTTCTTAGACAGTTACCGATAGAAGATGAACCAAATCACCAAGCTGGAATCCGCCTTTCACGGCATTTATTTTGTAGCTAGAGGCCTCCTACATCCTGTCGCTGGTACTTTGAATATTCAAATAGACTTGTTGATGTGAAACATCAATTTTTCCACAAAGATTGCTTGCGTGGTTTTCCTCAGCGACATCTCCATGAGGTGGACAGCCAAACTTCAGAGCGCAGGGCAGCCGGGGTTCACGACCCATATCATCCTTGATGAGGTTTCGCCTGTCGATTCGTGAACTGCGGACCGGTATGCCCCGAGGAACAAATGGAGGTATGAATCCCACTTCTGACATCAATGTAACGTTGTTTCGCCTTGTAACTTTTTGAAACGATTTAAACCAATTCATCCACCCACCAATAATGTATTTTCACACAGTAACACTTTATTCATATTATTCGTCCACGGATGGGATTGACTCGGGTATTGATAATAAGAAAAAAATCTTTTTTTTTTCAAGTTATTCTTTATAAAAGTTTTGCTTGTCAAAAAATGATATTGCCATATTAGATTTGAAATACAGGGTGTGGAAAAATTGGTAAAAATAAAAAGGGTCAAGAGAGGAGTACCATCAAAGTTGTTTATAAACTTACAAACAATCTAAATACAATAATGAGAATTCGAATATTTAAAATAATTTCACAAAGAGCTTTGAAAAAAATACATTGATTTATTGTTTTTACCGATAAATCTAAATTTTGTTTCAAAATTTGCATTTTGACTGTATGTGAGTTCATGAACAACTTTTTTTAAACATTTCTGATAAGAGTATTAAATGATGGTAGGTACATCTTTCTTGACACGTTTTTTTTTTCTAATTTTTCAACACCATATATACCAAATATTAAATGTCAATATGGCGATAGCATTTTTGTGACAAGCAGAACCTTTCACGAGGAATGACTTTTCTCCAAAAAATGAAAAATAAAAAAGTTTTTCCTCTTGTCAACCCCATCACTACGTCAATTCATAATTCACAACTAAGCTTCGTATCGATTTCCGGAAGTGTATCGATTGTTCGAGCGACACTCACGTGTTGGATGGACAAGCTCCAAGATTTTCGAGTGAGCGGCGATGGTTTGAACGTCGTTCTTATTTTCCGCAACCTCGACTGGTCGGACCACCGTGCCTCCACATTTTTTATCATACTATCTTCTACTTCAAAGTGAGACCTGCATGTGTAAAGTCAGCACTCAATAGCTTCGTTTGGTTGAGAGTCCAATGCTTCTTAAAATAATGTATATTTTGAGGTTCAGGCACTTTCTACATTGAAACATTATTGTTCAAATAACAAGAAATAATATAAATATTATCCGACCACAGTTCCTGTTTTTCTTGGCATGGGCTACTTAATGCTACTAAATGCGAGTAGTTTCGATATGTTTTTATTTCACTGGCCACTTGCCTCACCCCACGCGACATTGGAGACACATTATCAAGGAAATTTCACCCATTGCTTTTCCTGACACAGAGATGACAGCAGTGGACTCTGCGGTTGATGACTATTATAACCTCACAGTTTCGATTCGATACTTTCTTCCAATGTTCTGTGTTTTTTTTGTTATATTTATTGACTGCTTCATCCAAACTCAATAATTGATAATCCAACAGCACAGGTTGTTCATTTTTGTCGAAGATGAATCATCTATGGATTCACGATCTTCCGAAACCCAACCTGTCGCTCAATTTTTGGACTGAATATGCATTCACCGATAATAAAAATATTTGCATGTACGAGGAAGTCAAATTCCATCGTTTCATAATATGTGACAAAACGATAAGCAACTCGAACTCGAGACACAATGGAGCCATCTACCACGTTTCGCCCATATTCAGACGCCTCATAAATCATACAGATACAACGCATTATTGACACTTGGATGATGACGCCACACCATTGAATTGTGAAGACAAATCGTTAATTCCAATTCATGGCGTCCATTTTGAACTTATTCAGCTTTGCATAACCTTAAAAGTCCGGATCCATGAAACAAATCGCGATCGTGGAAATCCCAGCAATTATGTCTGCAATATATTGTATTCGAATCTGACTTGGCACAGATTCAACCAATTTAATCCTGCTTTTATAATTAAGATAGCATTGTGTCTTGCCTGTTCGTATTCCCTCATCGCCTTTCCAATTGTCTGCTTAGCAAAAATAGAAATTGCTGATGTTGAATCTTGAAATATTCATCGGATGACATCAATTGTTGCATTAGAACATGCATAACAGACAAGAAGTTAACTCGACACAGAGCATCCAATAAGCCAGAAAAGTGACAAAGTTTGTCGGAAAAGTCGAGTCGACAAATTTTTCCAACACATATAAAAGCTTATATGACTGAGGGTAGTCGTTGACAGCGACTTATGAGCCCTTGACTCTGTCCTTATCTAAATTGGACAGAGAAGACTCTGTATGTTCGTTTTGTACATCATATGGTCACCTCAGATGTTGAGATATTAGGGATTCTGAACATGAGGATAGCACATGGACCAACTTTCTGGAATAGATTTGTGAGTAGATTTTCATATGTGAGATAAGCTTCGGATAATTGATTGGATTGCAGGGTTGCCATCGATCAAAAAACTCCTTTATTCGTATCTTTGATGATGTAGGTTTATCAAAGCAACAAATAATGAGGTGACAACCTAGCAACCAACCCAATATCGTGTATCGCACACGTGAGGCAGTTTTATGATTGATATTTTTTATTGTATCCTGTGGAATAATTATTATGAGCAAGATGTCACGCCAAATAAGCGGATGAAAGAAAAGGGAGCTTATTTGAGTCAAAGACCACCTAGAAAGAGAGAAAGGAAAAAAAAGAATGAAAAGAGAAGGGGGTTCTGAACCTTTCTTGGTATAAAGGGGACGGTGAAAAACGGAGAATTTTGCCGACAGGTGCAGAGAGTGGCCGTGTGTAGAAATATTCTCAAAAGAACAGATCTGGAGACTCTAATCTCTCTCAATTCACTCATCAAGGAAAAAAAAAAGAAAAGTTCTGTAACAGCACAATAAAACTGGGTTAGGTAAGGTTAGGTTGCGAAGGGTATACCCTGCTCTGCAGCTTCCTGATTCGCATTGCTTTCACTCGGAGGTCAAATGGCCCGTTGTGTTCCCCTGTTTGAAGAGGTGTCCCCTCGGTCCTAACCTGCAGCCAATCTCTTCATCGTTCTAAACCATTTCATGTTTTTTACAAAGTTCAAATTTAGCACGATGTCTACATTTGCTGCTTAATCCAAGTCTTCAAGGCTATGTGGTATTTGGTATGGGTGGAGGGGGGCAAGATACTGCCCGGCGAGTAGGCTTGATAACCCTTCTCGTCAACCCCAGGACCAATGTAGTTCAAACTTAGTTGATGATGGAGAACATCACCTAGTTATATATTTGAACTAGCAGGACCAATTAATTTAGTATAATTATTTTTTAACTTTTTGACTGTCAGTTATTAATAATACTGCAGTCTTCTCAGTAACGTGGGTCAATGAGAGTACCAATGAATGTCGAACCGAAAATAATTTCTGCCAACCTCGGGATTTGAACCCGATCATCGCGTACTATCCTCTCCGGTGACTTTTGTCGAATGACGCCTTAGACCACTCAGCCACCTAGCCGCTCAAGTCTTCAAGGTCGTATTGTCTCATATTTCTGAGCTGTCTCTTTTTCGAAATTGGGCAGTAGCCCGGAAGATGATCTATCATTTCATCCTCCTCGATACAGTCTTTGCAAAGATCATCAGTCCCTAGGCCTCATTTTTGGAGCGTGGTTCCGATTGTACAGTGTCCTGTGATTACTTCCACAAGGGTGCTCACAGGCACAGAGGATTTGCTCTGCTTTAGTAACTTCCCTGTTTTTTCCATATCCAAGTTTGGCCACAAAGCTCTCGATGTGTTGCAGTCGTTTCGATTGCTCCACCTGTTGCTGTGTAGCTTTAAAATGTTTTGATCCACTGTATCTTTAAATAATTTGATCGTTGGTAGTGATGTGTTCTCCATTTCGGCTTGATAGACTCTTGGATGTCTAGTTCCTTTGAGTATATCCCTGCTCCTGTGAGAGCTTTGAGTCTAGGATGATCCCCAGGTACTTTGCCTTGTTGAAAAGCCTAAGAGTTGGTTTCCCGAATGTGGGCATTTCACTGTTGAGCACCTTGTATTTTTTTGTAAACAGTACAAGATTTGTCTTATCAGGGTTCACTCCAAACTAAATGATACAGTTGACAAAGCTAGAACTGCTTTCATTTTTTATTTCATCCGTAACTTCAGATTTGACTGATTCTTTCAGAATTAAAAAAAAAAAACGTGAACTCAAAAGACCGAGCAACGTTGCCAGATTGACAAGTTTTTCTTGATTCGACAGATCTGGAACACTCCAAAGTGATCACTCGACTAAAATGAGTTCGTGAGACCAATATACATTTTGATTATTATCAAATAATTATTCAAACACCCCAAGATTCTTGAACCTCAATTATAACTTATCAACTAGAAATTCATTGAAAATGTGAATCCCAACAATAACCACCATATCCATGCTAAAATAGCACTAAGCCTCAACTACAGCAAAATATATAATCGAAACCTACGCATAGGATTTAGTTCGTGATACAGAAGGCTCAGAATTGAAATCGGAAATGATTGCTACGAAAGGAAGTTAATTGTGCAAAAGTGGTAGGGCCTGAAAACTTGCGGTTTTGGTGTTTTATCTCGTAATGACTTCAGAATATTGAAAACAACACCCCAATTTATAGTCCCCAGTACAGCGTGGTATTTTCGAAGTGAAACATATGTATCGTATACATATGTAGTCGTGAAACTTCTTTGTGAATCGCTTCCTCATGTCAAGTGTACTAATCCCTGAAAATAGTAACTCTGGGGGTGGCCATGTCTGCGCACACGCCACCTCCTGATTTTCATCACCAGACGGTGTTAGGAGGCGAAATATATTTTGGTGGCCAAGTACACCATTCTTTCAAGAACAATCTAATGAATCATTTTTGACGAAAATATTTTGCCACCAAAAATCACTCATGGATTGATGACTACCGAAACCTCAATATGTTGAACATATGGAGCTTATGGAATTACATACATATAGTTTTGATTCTTTCAAAAACTATTCTCTATGTTGTCTCTGAGAGAATGGCATACCCGGCCACCAAAATTTATACCACCTCGTAATACCGTCAGGTGATGAAAATTAAGAGGTTGCGTGTGCGAAGACATGGCAACTAGCAGGGCAACCCCCAGAGTTACTATTTTCAGGGGTTAGTACACTTGACATGAGGAAGCATCTCACAAAGTTTCACGACTATATGTATCACTTCGAAAATACCACGCTGTACTGGAAACTCTAATGTTTTAGAAAATAAGCATTGAATGAGACTAAGCGCATATTGTTTGGACCACCCGTTTCCAAGGTTGGAAAAATATCAAATACATAAACAGAACAAAACTTGTTTTATTTTCTGGTTTCTTGGCGGTGGAAACGGTGTCGAGACCAAACTTTGGAGCTTGCCCCCGGGGCGCGGGTTGAATCGCATTTAATCCAAAGTATCTCCTGTCTACCTCTCTAGAGGGCTATCAAAATCGTGAAGCAGCTTTGGCAACATCTTCAGTGCTAGCTCAAAAAAAGATTTGATTTCTTCGATATATCATTTTAGAACAACAGCCCTGTTTGAATAGTGATGATAATGGGGTTTTGTCACATCATTGACATCTACTTATGGCGTGGAGATTTTTTTTTCAAAAATAGGTAAAATTAACCAGCCTTGATAAGAGCTAGTACGCATATTGGGTATCCAAATTTCATTCTGGTCCCTATAATAGACTATCCAAAGTTGGGGAAGGGACATCTAATAATTGATGTTGTGATGTGACTATGGAGGCCTCCATAGATGTGATCCTCAATATATGAGCACGTTCTGCATTTTTCAACACAGTGGTGACAGATGAGGATTTCAAAACGGCAATTATAGCTATTTTGAAAAAAAATGCCTTGTCCAAAATGGCCAGGAAAAACATTCCTTCTTGGTCCAAATGCCATAAATAATGGAACAGACAAATTGATTGTTGTCTCTGCAAATGCTTGGATAGCAAGAAACTGTTTTGTGAATAATTTACGAATCCTCTTCCTTACATGTGAAATTGCCCGAAACTCAACATCATTGAATATTCATGCAACTCCTATCTGGGTCCCGGATAACAACAACATAAACCTAGGTGTATTCCTTATTAAAATGAGCGATCAAATCATTGATAGTGGAATAATTAATCCAGAATAGACAATATTATTTCAATGCTAGTGTGTGTATCAAAAACAGTTCAGTTATGATAAAACCATGATAAAAGCTCCAGTTTTCCGCCAGACTCCCACCAACACAACCTAGAAAGTTTTTCTTCAAAACGTACTTCAGTGGGAGAAACCTGTTCTGAAAACCTTAGAATAAAGATCGAATGGGTCTTGGCCAAGGCCTCGAACTACTTCTCTTTGGTTCCTCATAATCTAGAAGTATCGACGAGCTATGCGGGGATGCCTTTTATATCTGTCAGATAGGCATATCTTGCTTCAGCATTTCATCCAATCAATGGCACTACCCAAAGTCACGAACTTACAGTATGAAGAGTCTTCAGTTCTTTTATTGTTTGCATGAGATGGTTCCATAATCCTGAGTTAAAAAAATTTATGTGCCTATAATATGTCCAAAGGCTGAGAACGGTTGGAAAGTAGCTAATAATGAGATGAAAATTTGATTTCTACCTGGACAATACGTAGAACAAAAAAACACTTTAATAAATTGCGCTACTAGTGTCATGAATCAAGTTTCCATATAATTTGTTTCCATTTTCTGGCACAAGCTTTCACCGGTAATCTCCGTCTCAGTACTAAAACGATAAAAAAATCTTGTTCTTTCTGCAAATTGTAATGCTATTTTCTTCAGATGAATGATCGTAAGCTCCCTTTTATCTCTAGAGCATTCTGGATTGTTTTGTGTTTTTATGTCAACTCCGCTTCAGCTACACCATTGCAGGATTTGCTCTCCTATTTATCATTCTGTGAACTTCTCATGACTGATGAATAAAATCGCGTTAAAAATAAGATGACTTTGCTCTCTCACGAAACAAAAGCATAATTTTTCAAACATGAAAACTATAGCGCCAGCACTTGAAATGAAAAATTGCCAATTGCATCGCCATGGCAAGAATCAAATTTGGTTGCGAGACTTGCGTATAATTTCCACAAAGAATAATTTCATTTTTGCTTTGATAATTAGAATAAATACCCTTGGGCGTTTCATCATCCTCGAGTTCACCTTATTTCATCAAACAACTTAATAATTAAACAGAACAATCATGCTGGGCAGAGTCTGGTCTGCCGAAAGGCGAAAACGTTTCAATATTAAAAGTTCCGACGAAAGATCATGCTGCTGTGGCACTATTTGCCCTCATCATTATAATTTTCAAATACTTATGTTTATCCAGATACTAAGATGAGTATCTGGATATACATAAACGCGGTTGATTTTAAAGAAACTACTCCGAATATGGGTTTTTAGCAGCCTTCTAGCGATGTATACCCTTAACCCAAATACGTTTAATCACTTATCGATTGCACAGGATAAAACTCATTGCATTTCTGCCCCCTACAAAATCCCTTCTTTATGCGCTCCAATAAGCCGTGATGGTGGAAGGTCAATATGTGAGACTCCTGTTAATTAACTTCGTGATGGGACTTCACAGCTTCGTGGGAGGAAAGTGATTGAAGATGAAGAACACAAAATAATGTTGGCAAATAATTGAAGAGATGAAGGTATTGGACTGCTTCTGGATCTGAAAACATGACGACCCTCTCCGTGGGCATCTCTTGGACGCTTGTTAGCATTTTTTTTGTAATATACTTTCAAAATCTTCCTGCTGGTCAATCTCACTTTATGCATTCGAAAAAATCTCAATGGATTGTTGATATTATACAAAATATTTTTTACCAAACAAAACAAAAACACTGCCGTTTGCCAAAACCTTTTCTTAATGTCCTATCTTGGAAGTCTGCGCAGAGTAAGTGCAACAGTAATCGCCACACGCTGTGAAGATTGTTCTACACGTGTCAGGTACCTTGTGAACCGGTAAATGGTAAATACTTTCCAAAGCGGATACTACATTGAGGATTCCAATTCTTCTCATAGTGGTGGTGGGTACTTCGTTTGCAAGAAAATACTACATAGAAGACATAACTACTACCAATCTTGTGGAGAAGTAGCCGGTACTTTGTTTTTATCCATACCACTGAATTTATCAATCTGTCCGTACCTACTGAAGGTTCATCCCGGCTATTTTCATTCCAGATGAAAAATAAATAATTTTGATCTAGGCTTTCAATAACAACATTCCTTTACATTCTCGCAAAGAAAGTTATGGTCGTCTCTGAAAATTTTTAACTCATCTTCAGCATATTATTATTTATCACTCGTTCTAGCTGAATGTTTGCCTCGAAATAGTAAGAAGACATTCAGCGCAGATAAATAACTTGGGAAGTAGGAGAAAAAACGAGCAGCTGTAGAAGTATGGAGGATACAGACTTGGCAACACCGGAAACTCGAGCGACTAGAACTCTCAAGGTCATACTTTGATCACCAACACAATCATGAACACAGACGGTTCCAAGACACGCCGGGAAACAGGCGCCGGATACCCTAACGTGGGAATCAAATTGACCACTTGGCAAGCAAGTAACTCTTTTCCAAGTGGTAATACATGGGAGAGGCTATGAAATGAGAACAATTATTATTCTCAGTGATAGCCAAGTGTCAACTCAAACCCTCTTTTGTCGGGAAACTAAATCCAAGCAAGTCAGGGATGGTCTGCAAAACCTTGCTATCCTTGGAACACGATGGAACGATGTTACTCTATGATGGACACCATGTCACAAGGGGATAGTCAGAGATGAACGAGCAAATCAACTGACACTCAAAGCTGCATATACATCACTTATGGGTCCAGAACCTGCCATTGGAGTCACTGAATCCTCTTTAAGAGGCTGGTCCAAAAAACAACAAGAAGAAAGATCGTGCCAATCACAAAGACTGAGACACGGTAAATCAGTGATAGCAGAGAAAATCCAACCTTAATTTACTGGAAGTCCACTAAAACTCAGTGGAAATCAACTGAGGAAAGTGACAGAGACACTGCATCATGAGAAAACATATCACTATGCATACCATAGGCCTCCTCAATTAGCCCACACAAAGTTCGGAAAGAAAAACAGTGGTTAGAATAACAAACCCTATTCTGACAAGACAGCTCTGCGACTAAGACACAACCACATAGAAAAACACAATAAGATCATCAGAGGCTGAACACCCCGAAAACTTGAAAACAGTGATCAGTAAAAGTATGGTCACATCACATCACATCACAATCAAAAACCAGATTGATGATGACATTGTGAGGTTAAAATCAGATCACATAGTAGCCACCCACAGGTCCGGGAAGTTGTGTATAGTTACTGACCCTGCAGTTTGGGAGGAAGGCTCACCTACCTTTTTCAATAGAGTTCTGGTTTGGTGAAAGGACGAAGTGTTTCAATAATTTAAACTAGGATGGTTTTATGCTGGACATGTAGCAGAAGATAGAGCTTATAATAAATGTCATGAAATAATTTTGACATGGTGACCTTATACCTTCAAGAGACCTAGGGGATGGCAACCAAGCGGTGGTACGATGACATCAAACTAGCAGGACTGTTGTGTATGCGGGAAACAGAAAAAGCTGAAGATTAGAATTGGAAAGCGTATGTCCTTGGGTTGACTAAAAACGCTATTAAAAAAGAAGAAAGAAGACACAGACGCCTCCAATGCGGATGTTGGAGTTGCGGGCAAGCACAAGCCTCAGTATCTAGGGGAGCAATAACCTGAAGATCTACATTCTCTCGTATGGTCACTCCACATCGAAGATCGCCATAGAATGCCTTCACGAAAAGCAGAGTGGAGCTTATCCGTATTTCCGGCAACCCAGGGATAGAAGCAAGAGTCGGCATGGCTTTTCTGTCCACAGTAGGTGACCTCTTTGAGAGAGTGGTTGAATCGACAGTACAGTGATGGTCCTATGATCATTATCTCAGAAACGAGCATGAAACAGTGGTCGTGAAAACTAATTGACGAAGTACTGCGTAAAACGCGTACTAAGATAAAACATGTAGTGGGGCTGTGATGGGGCACTGCCACTTGAGAGCACATAATAATATGCAGTTCCTACAAAGGTCCCACAACCTAAAGGCTATTTGGTGAACAGGATAAGACTGCATCACACATCATCTTTGACTGTGAAGCTCTGACTCACAGAAGATTCCACATTTACGATGCAACACAGCTTTCTAGACCCAATTGAAGAGACTGAAGAAAATTGCCTTACTCGCTCTAAACAATCAGTACAACATCAGTGGAAGCTCTCTAGACTGACGTTACTACTTGCAATGGATACCAAAACATGATGACTTTGAGGGTTACAATAATATATATTTTTTTTCATATGACTAGTGCCTGCCTTCGACCTCACATGACAAACTATGGTGAGAAAGATAAGATGATAATTGCTGGTCTGATGTTCCAGTAATTATTACCTCATCTTACTTTTCATAGTTTTTCATGTGAGGTTTTGCGTACAAAGGAGGCGATCTAGGGGGATAGATCGGATCATAATGAGGCACTGCTATGTTATGAGGCACCAAATCAACATAATTCGAGACCTGACCTCTTTGCAGAGGTCGTAGCATGGAAAAAGAGACGGGTTTGATGAAAATATGATGGAATTGACAGTTTTTGCAATTGAACATTGATTGAATTGCAAAGTCTGGAATGCTGGGGTTTTCTTCAGAGGTAAAAATAATGAAAGACCGCTTTGTAGTAAGCCGTACAGTATTTTCCATGACTTTCAAATCTGTTGATCTTGGTTTCGTCACTTTATTCAATATTTTCATTTAAACAAATGGTGTTTTATCGGCAATACGTTGCATTGATATTGATTTACATGATCATATTTTTAAATGTTGTATCAGTTCTAGGATTTTTCATCTTTCTTCCGATTTTTTAGCTTTTTTCATTTTTTTGTTTATTGACTACAAGATGTTCAGCGTTTCTCCCATTTAACTCTGGAATCGAGATGATTTTCCTACGCCGTCAACACACTTGAAAAATCCAAAGCGCGTCACATATTGTTCTTGTCAAGACATTAGCCTCATATTAATCTGCAGAATCTTGTTTGGAAAGAACTTGAAAATGGATTGGACTTGTTATTCCAGGAATAATTCTATTTGTATTTCCAGAAGTATTTGTATTTCGCGATCATCTTTCTTTATTTGCAATGCTTTGAGTGCTGCTGTAGAGAGCAAGAGCAATGTAAACCATTTCTCTCGAGCACCGTGATCTTTTTACTAAATCAGAAATGGATAACTCTTGACTTTTCAGGTGCTTGCTGTCCACTCATTGAAAATTATGAGTGTATTTCTCAGGAGTTTATGATTTAGAGACTAGAAATAGTATATTGTATACTTAGGCGGTAAATTGACATTTTCAAAATCACTTTATCGCCGTGATCTACACATTATGTTTCTGCTGACACCATATCATACCCAACTGTAGGTAATAGTATTTTCTACTACTAACTTGAAAAAACACGAAATAGCTGATCATTAGAAATACCGAAACTATCTCACATAATTTTTATATCTCAGAGACAATCAAAGTCATCCATCCAATATTTCAACTTGGCAACACTGCTTCACAGCAGTCAGCTTTTAGAGTCAAGGCCAAAACCAAGATGTAAGAAGTCAAAACGGACGGCGACGTTTAAGTGTGAACTTTATTTCGTGTCCTATATATTCAGTATAAGAAATATCTGGATAAAATGGTGATGGGTACATTCAATCATAATGTGTAGCAAAAAACACACTTACTTATTTATTTGTAGGTATAACTAGCTACAATCACATGCATCCAGGAAATAATCTTGTAACACCTTCTATTAATATATTAGCTAACATAGAATAATACCGAACCATACAAAAACACACTATAATACATCTTGGTGTCAAATTCAGGCTAAAACGATGTACAGCTTGCAAATTCGTATTTTGTTGACGCATTTTTATGAAAAGATAAGAGCGGCACTGACGTTATGAAAAATCGTCCTGATATCCTGCTTATTTCTGTCTTATCATTTTCGGTGTTTGTTTGGGACCGTTATGAAATAATACTGGATTGTTTTCTGTAATACTATTTTTCTCAATTTAATTGTTAATGAGTTCAAGGCCGGTTGCGAAACCATTCAAATATCCGGTATAAAACTGGAAATTTATCTGGATGAACGAATCGATTATTGATTAGAAAAAGTCGAGTAAGAAAAAAAAATCGCATGCAGTGACCATTTTCAATTAAATTGAAACACTTTGAAAGATTTGTCAGTGCTGACGATCGAAAGGTGGAAAAACGTAATTAACCTTTTATCGGTACTAATCTGCCGGAGCTTCAAAAAGATAAAAGACATAAAGTGGATGGGTATTATCGATAAATGTGTATCAGGAGAATATTCAAACGCCCGCTTTGTGAATGTGGGGATTAAGTCAATATATCACGTTTTGCAATGTGAAAATGACGATAAAAATTTAGAGTTGGGAATAGGTAATGATAATACTACACTGGATTGATGGTGATATTATGGAGCATAAAACATACGTTGTTATTTGTTACTGTCAATTCAACTTCTTGGCAACTATAGCTATAGAAGCCAAGTGATTTTTGTGCGAATATAATTCCATTTCTTCTAAGGGATTTCAATTTTTTTAGTGGCCAGAAGAAGTCCTCTCTGGAGAACATCCCAAAGATTGAACCTCTTTGGGATGTTGAGATTTGGATCTGTAGTTACAGAAGATATTTTGTCGGAAGGTGTGGGGTCCCACATTATCAAGATGACAAATAAAGTTTGGACTTTTTGCTGCAGCAAATTGAATATTCGGTTCTCTACATGGCTTCTCAGTATCTGCGAGCATTCAAAACTACATTCCGGATCACACATGTGAATTATCACATCAAAAGCGATCTCTTCCATTATGGAGCTCCCTCCGAAATGCACAGTCTTTTCTATTATAGATATCGCTTTACCGCTCAAAACTACGTCTTCATGTTTGTTGCGTCGTTGTGGTTTAATCGACATTTTGACGCATCGGTAAGCGAACGTGTATCTATTTTTTTTTTTTTTTTTTAAAAAGGCACCGTTTTTCAACGCAAGTTTATTATAACTACAATACAAGAAGTGAAATAGTAAATTATCCCATTCATCAATCGAGTTGATCAAAAAAAAGTACATACTTTATGTGTCAAAAGCTTCATAACAACCTTCCACCCACTCCTTTTGTAAGAAATATATCTTTGATCATGGGAAATAAAGAGTATTATTATTATTATTATTATTGGATCTTGTTCCAAATCATATGTTAGGGTAAAATTTAACCAGCACGCTCTCAACGTTGACTCTGGATGTAGAATGGGCTTTGTGTTTGTTCCCTGTTTTTTTGATTGGGCTTTTCCACAAATACTGCTGTTCCTGCTGTTGTTCACCATAACTGATGCCTCTATGTTGTCGGTGCACACAGTGTGACCCCCGTCTACTTGCTGTCATCGACCTAGTTACCATATAAATTGTCAGTCCCCTTGATAAGCATTCCACAAACTTGGGAGAATGGCGCACTCTTGTGTTTTTCTGCCACCCTGTGATGGAGTGGTACCGTGCCGCAGATAATCGCTCCGTTAACACTGTCCCAAAGGCTCTACCCATGATAAGTATATACACTCTCTCGGACATCCTGGTCGCCTCTGCCTTTACGTTATTCACGTGCTCGATATAATTGAGGGACCCGTCCATTCTCAGTCCCGGGAGTCTCAAACTCACTGCACACAATTCCTCTGTCGCCAGTATCCACAGCGTTCGCCCTGAAATCGGCCCTTGTGGAAGTATCATCTCCACTTCCCTGGTAACACAGTCCCTATTGGATCCAGAGTGGATCTTCCTTTCCTGAAACTGTTTTGGGTGTGGCTGATTTTCCCCTTACTTCTAGCCCAGCTCCTGATTCTCCATTGAGAAATCTGTCAAAACCTTTACCCAAGTTTGTCAAAAGAGATATGTGTCTTGGTCACTCCTTTTGCTTGGGTATCTGATATATCACCACCCGCTACCATAGTTTTGAGAAGTAGTTCAGCGTCCAGCAATGGTTGTACATCCCTGCCAAGTAGTGTTTTCGTCCATCACTACTGAGTCTTCTTCATGCTTGCTCCCAGCATATAACATTTTCTGTGTTCTCGTCCCCAGATACTCACAGGGCATTGCTAAGCACAGGATACCTCCAGTTCATTCTTTTATCGGTTAGACCCTCTGTTGCATCGTTGATGTAAATCAGTATTACTCGACGCGACGTGTCTACTAGTGTCACTTTTCGTAAGCTGTCCTTCACCAACCAAATCAGTTCTATATGAAATTCATTGTAGAAGTGAATGAATGCCAGACGTCCAGAAGGTTAGGTCAGGTTAGGTTGTGGAGGGTATGCCCTGCCCCACAGTTTCCTGCTCTGCATTGCTTTCTCTCGGAGGCCAAATGGCCCATTGTGATCTTTTGTTTGGAGAGGTGTCCCCTTGGTCTTATCCTCCAGACTTTCTCTTCATCGTTCAAAACCATCCCATGGTTTTAACGAAGTTCAGAATTAGCACTATGTCTACATTTGCCACTTTCTCCAAGTCTTCAAGGTAGTATTGTCTCATATTCCCAAGGCGTCCTTTCTTCAGAGTTTAGCAGTGGTACAGTAGATGTTTTATCGTCTCATCCTTCTCGATGCAGTCCTTGCAGAGCTCATCAGTCCCTAGGCTCCATTTTCGGAGCATGGTTCCGATTTCACATTGTCCTGTGATTACTTTCACAAAGGTGCTCACGAGGAATTTGCTCTGCTTTAGTGATTTTCCCGTTTTTTCCATATCCAGGTTTGTCCACAGAGCTCTCGATGTGTTGCAGTCGTTTCGATTGCTCCTCCTGTGGCTGTGTAGCCTAACCATGTTTTTATCTACTGTATCTTTTGATAGTTTGATCGTTGGTGGCGATGTATGTTACATTTTGACTTCGTCCTTTTTCAGTTCCAATTTCGCCAGTTCATCTGCCTTCGTCTCCTTCAATATTGCTATGTCCAGGAACCCAGCACAGAGGAAGCTTTTTGATCCTGATCCGGGACAGTGCCTCATGGCAACCCATCACTTCCTTTGACCTCACTGTATCTGATTCTAGTAGTCTCAACGCTGATTTGCTGTCTGCAATGATTGTGACTTCTTTTGTTGTGTTGTCCATTCTTTGCAGCAGATTGGCTGCTTCCTTAATGGCAATGATTTCGTCATGCAGAATGCCACATCCTTTCTCAAGCTTGATGTTTAGTTACTTTGAGTATATCCCTGCTCCTGTGCCTGTATTTGTCTTTGCTGCGTCTGTAATGATGGATATCTCTTCCTTCCTCATAATAGAGCCTTGAATCCAGTATTCCCTGGTAGGTATTTTGACCATTATCTTATTCTCAAAAGAGTACGAAAGGTCGTCCCGAAACGTCGCAACGAAATTCCACCCTAACAGTTAAAGAACGGTTGGTTTCACCTATATAGGATTTACCCTCGGATTTACCACACTCGCAGGAGACATGGAAGATGCTTTTCCTTTGTTGTTGTTCGTTTTCCAGTTTCGTTCTGGCAAAGGACCTTTTGATTGTGTTATCAGATTAAAAAGCTCTTTATACTGAGAATTTCGCGACTTTTCTAATTTTTTTTGAATATGTGCCCTGTGTGTAGTCCGATTTTCAAATAGCTCTTGTGCTTGACTTCTAGTTGATGAACTTCCTCTTCTTCTTTGGGTCTGAGTTGGCTTTCACATTATTTTAGAGATACTCTTTATCATGTCCCAATGTGTTTTCGTGTGTGTCGCTTTGTTCCAAACCAGTTTCCCAGCTTCAGAGTAGAGTTTGTAGAATGACCCGAAAAATATCAGTTTTCTTGTATCAAAATATCTCCATCTCTCCTGGTTTTTCTTCTGACAGCTAAAATCTTATACAAATGAGGCTATAATGAGGTGATGATCACTACCCACATACGTTACATTTGTTTTGTCATGTTATTATTTGATTGTTTCCAGGACAGTTAAAGTTCTCTAGGTTGGACCTCTTGATTCATGTGCTATTTTGATTAGAGATAAGGTTATTTTGAACACCAATCAAGGATAATAATGTCAATCGAATCGCCCTTATTTGAAGATCCCATCACTTGGAAACCAGTGCAAAATAATTATGATTGTGAATTGTCAGTTTCATGATTGATTGAACTTTGAAAAGGCTCAGTTGAGATCTGAGCGAAACGTCAAGTTTTTCTATAAAACAATTTTATTTCATTTTGAAATGGATGAATAATCAGGATTTATATAGGTTGTGCTTTTCCATCCGTAAAAATATAAAGTGAGCTAAGCAATATCGATCTTTCAGATATATCTCACATAAAACATAATATACAGAGTGAGCTGATGAAAACATTTTTCCTGGCTTTGATGCGGTCGATTTCTGCTTCGAAAACTCACCGCGGGAATACAGAATCTCCAGGTTATGCATGAGAATGAGGAGTGTTGCTTTATCTCATTACGAGGATGTAATAACAGCCAAAATAATGGCAATTTACCTCAATTCATTGTATTCATTGTGTCAAATCGTTCGTCGAGAGACCAAGAGGACTGGCTGTTTTAGCCCATGTAGCAAAGGATTCGTCTATTTGTGGTTGATACATAAATTTTGTCCTTATTGGGATGCAAATGGTTCAAGATCTAAATAGGGACCACGATTTGAGTTTCATTAATTTTCCTTTTACTTGAATCGCAATAATTATCACCAACCAACTCATCAGCTCTCCACTCAAATTGAAAAAGCACTGCGTTTTCCTCGGAACGATTGATGATCATTCGGGAGCACTTTGCTACCACCGACCGTCCGTATCAGCTGCGCCCAAATTCCAGTCTGTACCACCGTTTTGAACAGTTTTTCTATTCACATCCTGAATTCGACGAAGTAGGCCTAATGCCGGTTTTCTATCCGGAATTTTCACAAATTTACCGCGTGACGTTTTTTCCAATCAACAGGGAAGTGCACCTATTCCACAGTAAATGTTCCGAGGGTGATTTGTTTTCCTGGTGGCGTGGCAGGGCTGTTTCAGGATTTTTTTTTTGTCTCACCAGATCCTGGGAAAAAGGCTTCTGGAGCTGCACCGGTTTCTATTCAGAACACCGCGCCGTTTACGTCCACCAGAAATTTCGTCACCACTGTCACTTAATAATTTCAGGGTCTGGAGTCACTATGAAAAAATCAAAGTTATTACCATTTACAAAGTGTCGATTAGCCAAAATCGCTGTTTCAGAACAATCACTAAAAGTATGTGATCTGTAATCTCTATATATAGAAGTTTTCGAAAGACTATATTTTCATGGACGGAATTGAACAAAACAAAATTGTCTTATGGGAAAATAGTCATTATTGGTTTGAAATTGATGAGATTAAAAAATAATAGCGTTGTTATTCAATAATCGATTCGATTGTTTTTCAATCCTTATCAAGTGTAGTCACATTTAATAAATAAAGGATATTCATATCAATGGGGGCCGTTGCAAAACCAAACTTGGATAATCAAAAACTCCATTGTCATTGTTATAATCATGTTCTGAAGTGATTATTTGTTTATTTTCCACAACACGTTGGAAGGGACAAGCAAAATAAATAAATTCATTTATTAGATACCAAAGAGGACCATCCAGCAAAAATTCCATGAAAACATTAAAGGCACGAAGTTTTCTCATCTGCGTTTCCTTCGTAATCTCTTGCCAAGCTAAATCATTCAGTGGAAAAATAAAATTTTTATTCTCAGCGAGCTGAATTTCTCAGAAAGGCAGAATATTTCGACTATAATTAATTTATTTTAGTAGTTTTTCTAATATTTAAACATCTGGATGAAAAAAATTATTACAATAGTCAGCTTAACCATTTCTATTTAATTCCGACTTGGTCCAAATCAAATGCAGAAAGTCTTAACAGACATAAACTCATTAACAATTGAATTAGGTGAAGCATTTCCTTGAAATTCATTCTCGACTTAGATATTCAGAGCGTTGAAAGTCATTAGAAAGTTCTCCAACGGAACGTTTTACGAAAACAAAAAAAATTTAATTTTTGCAATTAAAAGTTGAGCAGTTGTCATTTTTCAAGTAAAACAACCGTAAATAAACCGATCAGTGACACAAACTTAATTACGTTGTTCGCGCTTTGCTTGTGTGTACTAAAATGGATGAGGGCTGTACGTGACATACGTTTTTAATTATAGTAACTTGGAAGGTTTATCCCTTATTGTTTCTCTTTTTGTGCATCTTTCTCTAAATCGTGTCGTTTTGAATGTTTTCGGAGGCTAGGGAAAGTAGGGATCTCAACAGTACGGTTATAAACTTTAGAAAATAATTTTGTAATACCATTCATTTAATCTTGGTCTCTTGTAGCAGACCAACGTGTCGCAATAGAGGATCAATATCTTATTCACTTTGAAGAAAATAATTTTTTCTGCCACTACTGGAATCGCTGAGCAAGCAGTTTTATTGTTTTAAATTCAGCAAGATGATATGGGGTAGTTCATTATAAGTAGTGTAACCCCTCTCACCCTGAGTAGTGTGACCCCTCTCACCCTGAGTGGTGTAACCCCTTTCAGCCTCAAAGAACATGGTTGTCCTATTGTTATGGTGGTGGAGATAGACTGTACTATAGCTACGTTCCCCTAGAGTCTGACACCTAACGAGATATTTGGTGGAGACGCCAACGATCACCCCCGCAGCCAAGAAGAGTAAAGGAAGACCTGAAGAAAAATTTGGTTTGATTAGTGCATGGACAAGAGTTGGACGCTGCAAGCTTCGAGCGTCAATCTCATCAGAAGTGTCCATCAAGGGATGGAAGCCCAAGTACCCATCGGCGGTTGCGGTTGGTATGAAGAGAGTCGGGTCCTGATGATGATTTGGAGCAAAGTAATTCCAATCGCCCTTATTTACCTGTCATTCCACAAAAACTAAACCAGCCTTCATTGGCACAAGGCGTCCCAGACTGTGCAGTACTGTTCCTAGTCCTAGTATGTCTACTGTTTGGAATATGCCGGTGAGGTATTGAATACGTACAAAGGGATCGACAGTCCGATCTTCCAGTGTAATGGTGGCCTAATCCACGAGATGGTAAACAGAGCCAAGAAAAAGAAATCCTATTTGCTGACGATAGCCGAACGGGAGAGCAAGAGGCAGTTTGGATGTCAGCCCATTCAACTCGCCACGGACGCGACCGATTAAAGCTGGGATTCAGGAAAAGCGCAATTGGATACGTCACATACTGTCGAATGAACATGGTGGACAGAGTCAGTGAGGCAAATCTCCGTATCTATTTATCAACAACTTATTCTCTTTATTCATATCTATGTAAAAACCAAGGGACGGCGTTGGCGAGTCTTTACCGTGAGAATGACGATGCCTCACTGGTAGGGTGAATCGTACATCATTCAGGGTGATTGGCGGCCGCTGTATAGGAAGAAAGATGAAAAATCCGTTCCAGAAAAAATCTATTGGATGGGAAAGAATACAGATCCGAAACAATGTCAACTGTCTTCCCACAAAGATTTCCTCTTCCGAATAATACTTGCGCCTGTTGCCGTCCCTCATAATGATTTGACATACTCAGATAAGGTTTTAGTGGGAATATGTTATGATTTTGATATGGGTAGTTATTGTTTATTTTTGAATATTATGTTTTTATACTGAATGAGGTGATGTGTTAATACTTTCAGTTTTTTATGTAACGGCTACCGGTCCCCAAAGTCATCCAACTGTAAACTACAAAGAAGCCACCAGGAACCCACAACCATTAGAGACAATCCATGGCAATATTACAGGGATACCGGCCCTCTGAACTGAATAAGGGGACTATATAAACATCCTGTGATGGGCCACTATTAACGAGGTTGGGGAAGATTGTCGGTCATTTATTTTGCAATCGCGAGCATTAGCACTATAAGCTGTGGACAGGCGTGGAACCACGGACCTATATAAAAACTGGACTGCTAATGCATATGGCCGGCGTGCCACTTATGGCTGCGTTCCGAAAACTAGCGCTATATTTAAGCGGTCCTAATGGAATGACATGATTTGCTGTACTGCAGCACAGTAGTCTAGCGGAAAAACATATATTTCTTTCGCTTTATCGCAGGAACTGCGATGCAGTGATGGAAATTATTATTCATGTCATTTTAGTGAGATCGCTCGGAAAAAGCGATTTAGCGCTGCAATTCCTCTTATGCAGCCATTGAAAAATGCAAAAAGACAGCTGATTGCTTTGTTTTTGGGGCTACGTCACCTATTATATCGATCTGGATTTTGGATTATTGGATTTTGTGAAGATACCTACACTCAAAATTCAAGATTCACATTGTGATTTTGTGCAGGGTTTTTGACATTATTCTAGATACTCATAAAACTGTGAAGAGTTTTGTGTTGAATTATCATTACCATAAAAATAAGTCTTGATTCAAATCAATTTTTTTAAAATATCATTACCTATAATGTCCTTTCGACAGCATTATGAGTAGCAAATAACACTTGACCTATTGTACCTACCTACTCTTTCGTAACGGGTCAATTTGGGCGCTGGAAAATAGGTATAGGTACTTGGGATAGTCGATGTTTCAAAATTTATGGATTCCGCGATTTCAGAATTGATATAATCATATTTTCTTCAATATGCACAGAAACCAGGGGAACGAGAAGTCACAGAATCTTGAAGAAAAAATAGAAATATTCACCAATATCGTTGTTCTTCATCTCATTATTTATTTACTTATATTTATGTAATACTTAGAACCTCGAAATCAGACAGTAGCTCTACTAGCTTCATGTAAGGTCTTTATTCAATTCGTTTTCGAATAGGAACTGTCAAATTTCCGCTTGACAAACAGAAATAATATGTTACCATCTAGCTTCCGCCAAATTTGATGTGGCTAGTGACATATGATTCCCGTTTGGCAAGCGGAAATTTGACAGTTCCACTTCAAAATGGAATTCAATGTGAAGCAGGCATGACAGATTTCTGCATTTTCAACGATAGCACCACTGAAAATCAGAAGCACCAACTTAAATTGTCACATCATGGCAGCGCCCATTCTCCAATGATTTTCTTCTCATTGCATTAGCAGTCCATTTTTATTCCGTTTTAAGTCCGTGCGTTGAACACACGTCACACAGCGTTGCAGGCCAGGACTTCTTGAAATGGCAAGATGGTGCGAAATGATATGTGTACCCGTTGCTAGACAACCCCTGTTAAATGATAGGAAAAGAAGGATGAGGATCATCCAATCTTTCGAAAAAAACCTTCTTTCTAGACGTGTTTTGATGAATTTATCAACTCTGCATGTATATATCAATCAAAATGAGCACCCTGTATAATAAAAACTAGGATCAGATAATCAAGTTGAAATACAAACACATGCTGCAACAGAAATGATGTAAACCGGCTAAAGCTAACCAAATGCGTCAAGAGACGGAGGGGTAGAATTCCCCCAGATCAGAAAAGGCCCTCCAAAAGTTTTTTTTTGACTTTGTCAGAACCTAATGGAAAAGGTTCATTCTTTCATTGCAGCAGAAAGATGGTTGAAAAATGTTCGACCTTTATGCAGGAATCTGTTGTGAGTAGTCATGTACATTGGATTCACTTTATACAGAATATAGTTGCGGATCAGTGAAATTGCTGGAATCGGCAATGGCAGCTTATGAGCACGTCGGGTATTGTATATATGTTCAGGCTTGGATTCTCTTCATCTCACTTTGGAAAGAAGCCAAGCTAACTCAAGGATGAAGAGAGCAGTGAGAGTATGTATCTTCCTTTTTTCACATGATTCTCTGCTGTCAATGCCGTAGCATGCCCTCTTCAATATGATAAATAGTGGATCAAGAAGACAGGTGTTTGTTTCCCCACAAAATATTATTTCTTGTCACAGATGAGACTCTTCCAAAGACTGATACACCTTTCTCGCCACTCGCTGATCAAACTCCCTCAAAACGATTCTGAATGTATAACATCCAGAAGATGCTTTTATACAGCGCAACTGAAGGAGTTCCTGAAATTTGACTTGGCCATAATATCCAACATTTAGAGTGTGAACGATTAGGCAGAGGCATAGGTACTCAATTGTCTAATCAATTATTTGCATACTGATAAACATTTGATTTTTACAGTATCCGTGTGCGGATTTGATTGGAGAATTGAGAAGCAGGTCTATATTCTAGAGCACCAACGGCGCACAACATTGATATGATTTAATGTGAGCGGATAAGCATCAAACCACTAAACCTTTATGATGTCAGTACTCATTGTTTTCTCCAGCATCGCCACAGTTTGCTCGTTCCACATGATCGGAGTATCATCCACAAAAATCGCCCCTCATTGATTTGGAACCAAACCGGTCTCAAAACTGAGGAACACCATGATTTGAGGATCAAAGCTTGAGTATCAGGAGCAAATCAAGACTCTCTGCTTGCGATCGGATGAGATAGATTTGAACCACTTCAGAGCCACTCACCGGAAACTGTCAACTGAGAGCTTCTGTGACAGTTATTGATGGCACAGTCTAAGGTCCTTGACAAATTGGAGAAGACTGTCGACACGGAATCATCATCATCCTAGGTAAACTGCAGGTTTTATCGCTCTTGCTCTTATCAGTTCAACCTTCCATAAAATTTTAAGTCGCGATCTTGAAGATCACCTCCCAGAAAATAAGTTAAATCGCAAAAACTCTTTGGAATTCCTCATTCAATTAAATATCCGTAGAATTCCAGCTATAGTCTCATACTCTTGGAATCTACAGATTTCCCAATATCTGAACCTCTTTCGTATTACGCAACACTCCATCTGTGTCTGGTTTTCTCCCACGTTGAAAATCGAAATCAATCTCTCGAGAACAGTCAACAAATAATCCAAAACTGTCTTCTCAGAACAAATTTAAATAAACTCAGAATTTGTGTTCATGCAATCGGGGTCCTCTATGAGAAATGCGCTTTCGTGAGACCCACAAACATCCCTAACAAACATCCCCAATAACAGATCTAGTTATCACAGAACAGCATACATTCATATAATATTAGTTACCTATGTTAGTGCAACTCTCTAATTTGCACCCATCCGCTAATTAAGTGAGGTGGCGGACAAGATTTATAGGTGCAAACAAAAGAAGCGAATGCTCTGCTTGGAAAGTTTCACTCGAGCTTGATTAAATAGTGTAACGTCCACCAACTATCACTTCAATTGATAGTGGAACTTTTGTAAACAAAGTGCGGAGTAAACTTCCTCAGTGTGATTTGTGGATGCATGACAAGATGTATCATGCCCCTCACGATTATGAATTCATTTGATGTTTCAAGTAACGGCAAAGTAATTACTGTGAAACAACCCTAAGGCGCTCGTTTTGAACGTTGAAAACGGATTTTACGGTTAATCTAATATCATCAGTCCAAAATAAAAATTCGTCTATTACATGAAGGAAGCCTGAAATCTCATTTTCTCCGTCGTTGAGTCGCGATCAATGGATCATTTTCTGAAAACAATCTGCAAGATTGAGTTACTCTGACAGTTAATTTATAGAAGTAATTCCTTATGCTGAGTTGGCTTGGGGCTTTATTGTTCAAAAAAGTCAACATTGAATAAATCTGGTGTTACCAAAAATGGGGATTTAATCGGATATAAATTTTAATGCGGAAGTAAATTTGAACAGGCATGGTGTATGGGATGTGAATTGATTGTAACTGGAATGATTCTATAGAGACAATAAAAATAGTGAATATATTGGTAGATTGTATAACATGTTCACATGTTTTCAAATATGATGTTTGTATAAACGTGGAGGGGTGATTCTTTGGATTATTTTATGAAACAAATTTCAAACCAACATAAGTCCACAAACGCTTTTCTACCGATCAACAGGGTGTTGAAATCTTAATATTATTCTTGTTTTCTTATAGCCTCTGCAATAATTTCTGAGGTATTCAACTGAAGTTTGCAAAAGAGGTTTCGCAATAGAACGGACATGATTACGCATATCAAACTCTTTCACAAATAACCGTTCTAAATGTGTTATTTTGAGAACTGTTCAATTGGTTGGCATTGGGAGCCAAAGTACACTCATACTTTAAGAACGCAGCGGAAACAACATGGAACGCCTGTAATCTGTAATGCTGTTTAAGGCTGCCCTATAGAAATCATGGCCACTTGACCATACAAATCTTGAGGGTGGCGCTCGAGTTATAAAAAATATAATTTCCAAACCCCGTCAAACATCGTCATAAAAACGCGAAGCGCGCCAGAATTTTGTGTGCTATTGCGGAAAATATCATTTTCCAAGGAGCGGTCGTAAATGCTCAACAAATTGGTCCATGAGGAAATCCTCCTATAAAAAAAATGAGTTTTGAGTGTGCAACCGTTGGCTCATGGATCGAAGTTGTTGTACAGCTTTTTGACACTAAAGTTTTCCGTCTAGCAATGGCATTTGCAAGAGCTACAACTACCGAAGCTTTCGCTATATGTATGACTGTGTTGCAAAATTTCATCAGTCCGTCTTTGGTATTTTCTTATTTCTTGGAGTTGAAAGTTACCAGATTAGCTGAATGTGAACATTACAGTATATTCTATGAATCTCAAGTGTCTCAACTAAACTGAAACTAGTTAACTGAAATATCGACAGCTCCTTTTCATCTTCTTATACTTTTTTTAAATCCTGGAGTTGGCGAAAATTGCAAAGGTCTACAATTAAAAAGAAAATTCAGCTCAGCCATTTGAAGTGTGAGAGGTGTTGAATCCTAACTCCTGATCAACATTGCTGATTGATCTTGATAGAGATTTTTACGAAGATACCAATCAAATAAAGTAAATCGAGAAGTCCTTAGTTGCGACTCGAACTACTGGATTCGAACAGATTTGTTTATGACAAACAAATATTCAGATAACAAGAATTGTCACTCTACTATTTTTTTTCAATGAGCACACTCGATAAAGCACAGAAGGTTCAAACAATCATTTTTTTCTGTGAATGAGCCATGCCCTTGACGTATTAGTCCTGGTATACTTATCTCGATCCACACAGATAGAGATAGTGATAGTCCGCCCAATTTTTGGCCGTACTCTCTTCTCATCACTTCATCCAGGATTACAGAATAATTGGCAAAAGTAACCATGATATTTTTCGTAATGAGAGATGGTGTCCTAAGTGACGATTACTATGCATTTTTGTACAATCTGATCCAAAAGCTAATAGAATGAATGGCGGCTGTTTCTGTGAAAGGTCGAAGTCATTCGACCACATGCTATTTTCCCGAGTAAGATCTGTATCTATATCAATGGAGTATAGTTTGTTTCGTTTTTTCATATATTGCTCAAAAAAGACAGCGTGGTTGTTAAGGATGAAGGCAAAAGCCCAACAAGTCGGCCTGATATCTTTTTTTGCCAACACCACGCAGACGATATCACCACAGGTCCCTCGACTCCTCTCGAGGAATGGTTGCCGGTTCTAGGACCTTCGTTCTCAGGCGACCTCATCTATCGCAGTCATCCAGTAGATCCTGTGAGGTTTTCTCTGCCTTTCTACAATAAGAACAAAGGGCTAGCTTGTCGACTCGTTCGTTTCCGTTGATGCTCATAATATGTCCCGTCACCTATACCAGTTTGATATGTTTACTCTCGCCTTAGCATCTTTGCACTCTTGTACCAACGAGCAGCTTATTCTTGGTTTGCAAAAACAGCCATTTATCTTTTTGATCGCGTTACCTTCTATCGAATCTCACCTCAAACGTTGCTTCTTTTTCAGCAATTTATTAAACCGGCGTACCAGGAAGTGACGTCAAGGAATCTTTCCAGTTCTCTAACCGTTTTCGAAGCCTGCCTTGATGGCTCAAAGTTTGTCATTGTCTGTTCTGATGCCTTTCTTGTTTACGATGTGTCCCAAGGATTTAATCTTCTGTTTGCAGAAGTGACACTTTTCTATATTAATCTGTAGGCTGCCCTAATGATGTTGGTTTTGTTCTGATACCTGTGACGTGGGGGCTCCTTGGTTCTCCTAGAACGTGCTTGATATTGATGGGATTCATTCTTCCGTTTCCACTCTGTGTCGCTTTCTATTTCTTCGAATTTCTCGGCACGCTGTATGAATCCTTTGAGAGACTTGAAGTCACCCTTGCGCACGTATATCTTGTGCCTTAGTTGAGTGTTTTTGTAAATTCTTTCAAGTTCTTGGTCGCTGGTCAACTTGCCCTGCCTTCTGATCAATTCTTGTAGGTCTTTTTTTCTCTTCTTGTCCCTGTACCTAATCGTCTTCCCAACTTCTCTTGCAATCCTGATTTCATGTTGGATGGGATGAAGTACGTGGTAAAGTCATCTTAGAACTAGTTCCAGTTTTTCTAGTACCAAGAGTTGTTTTTTTACCATAAAATTGCTTTATCATTGAGAATTTCGGGAAGTGCTTTCAATCTGTTCGTCTGGTACTTGATAACATAACTTCAGTTCTTTTACCCTCTCTTGATATTCGACGGGGTCGTCTGTCCTTCGAAAGTGTAGTTCCCATTCACGTACTTTCTCCAGAGATGATGAGTTGTCTTCTATTCTGCCAGTGAGTATCGAACCATTCTGCGGTGGAGGTTTGTTTTCTGCGTCAGTATCGTGATTTCTGGTATTTGTATTTTCTAGATGTTTCGACATTCTAGTTCGTGATTCGCTGATTGTACCGTCAGTGTCCAGTCCAACATCTATCATCGCCTGTTTGTTGTAGTTCCACTTTGCTGAGTCGATGAATGCAATCGACGGTCTTGTTGGCTATATCTAGACCAACTGCTTTGTTCTCGCTCATTCATCGTACTCTGTCGGTTCAATTTTGCTCGGGCGCAAATTTGTGAGGCTATAAGAGGTGATAACTATGTTATCAGTTATGCCTCTTTTCGTCCCTCTCCTAGTTGCTACCTCCAAAATAGCAAACACCTTTGGTCGTAAGTTTTTCGAGAAGAAAACACCCCTGCATCAAATCTGTATACCTTTGGCTCCAGTAGACTAAGTGTTGGTTTTGGGACCGTCATTAAACCAGATTCGCGTGTTACTTGGTGATTTTATCGGGGTGGTCCGCCTCTTGTCCCTGTATGGGGAATACACCTCAAAACCTCTATGAAGTCTTGGTCTTCCATGTGTGGATGTCAGTCTCACGGCACCTCACGTCTCACAATAGTTGATGAGCTAGAGTAGCTAATCTCTGTGCTTCTGTTTCTCCATTCTCCATGAGCATTCATTCTCATGTATGCTGCCATCGCTTTCTGTGTCAGTTCTGACAACGAGCATCGTCTTGATCAGTGCAGCTCCAGGAGTGATCCTTATTGCATCGGTTATGCTCAGACAGGCCATCATTTTCAATCTGGTTACTTTTAGTTCTTCAATGATTTAAACCTTCTTCCGAAATCTTCGTTAAATCGCCCCAGGGTATCGTTTCACCATGGATCTTTTTTGATTCTCGCCTTTCGAGGACAGGATACTCCAAATGAGGTCATGAGGGTTTAGACCTCCTTATGCTTTATTGGAGGTTATGTGCCAATCTCCGGTACCCATGGTCCCACTTGGACAGTTATTAAACTTATTTTAGTCGACTGGCCTTGGATTCCATTTGAGAGGCAAATTTTCTCCTTTTGCATCTGATGGAAAGCGAGTGCAAAGGATTGACGACAACCAGTATTTGTAGATAAACTTGCTTCGTGACTGAGACACCCCGATTTTATGGCACTACCCAGAGAAAACTGAGATTTTTCATTATCTGTCTTGCCATACATCTGTTACTATGGATATGGATACATTGGATTGCAACATTCCTCTCTGTTTCTGCATAAGATTTTGTTGGCCAGAGGGGTGTTGATTGGTGAGGATTAGGTGAACATCATTGTACTACCTACCTTTGTCATGCAGTTGAAGTAGACTTGCTAAGGCTTCATATTTATTTAGAACCGCACTCGTGGTGTAGCTCTCATTATTCTGATTTTATTTTCTATTGAGTGAATTTCTCCATTGCTTGGAATAGGCACATGGATTGTTCCGAGATACGCAGGCCAGAATAGTTAATCAAAGGAAGGGAATCATGGAATTATTGTGAATAATCAACTTAGAAATGGTCTCGCTTTCAAGGCACCCCAATATTAAACATCCTCCGTCATCAAACCCATCTCAACTCTCTTCGTTAATGCGAAATTCTTCTATAATCTCGTGATTTATTAGATGATGAATGGAATTTGCTAATTTTCCATTTCCCTATTGTTTCGCTACTCGGCTCTTTTCCAGCCAACCTGAAGTGGAAAGTTCGTCACCGATCAGTCGGGCACGGAATCCCAACACGAACGGTCTGCAGTTGTAGTTATCGCGTTAGCCTATATGAGTATATCGGTTCAATCAATATGAATTTTTGATGTTGAAAAAAGGTGTATGGCATCGAACACGATTATCGTTGACACCAATATTTGAGGTTAGACACAAACCCGTAGATGCACAATGTAGACCAATCATCATAATACCTTTTACATCTTGGTCCTTGTAGTTATTGTCCTGGTGAAATTATGCAAGACACCTCACATCAATATTGGCAAAGAGATTAGGAAGTATTTTTAAAATTGAGGTGCTATAATCGCATTGGGTTTGAGTAGGCGCAAATGAAAATATCAACTAGTATTGGTCAAGTACGTCAAGAAAGAGATTCACTCATTCATTATTTGCGAAGCTGCCCATCAAATCAATTTGAAATGTGGATCCAATAACAAGTTTCCACGATGCTTCATTGTGTTGACATTTTTATAAAGGCACTTCGATTTTTGAGCTAAGTCATCATAAATTAAAAAGTTTTCTGATGCAACCAGAACTACACGGCAACCTTTATGAATTGATTTTATGGAATACACATAACAATGAAAATTTTACACGATCCTTGTTTCTTGGATACAGAACACTCATCGACAAAAAGAAAATATCTTCAACTTGGGAATATTTCTAGTACACTGTACTAATAGAGGTTGAGACATCTAATTTGTTTTATGAATATTTAAATTTTTTTCAAAATAGGGATTTGTTGAGATGCCTCTTTGGAAAATATTATCAGCAAAGTTTTAACTAATTGGCGGAAAATATTTTTGCGAAATCAGAGCCCCTTTGTGAGAGAAAAGAATCATGAACACCATAGAAATACTCCCCAGACAATAAGTCGTTTTTTGAATACTGGAAACATGGAAGATCGCTATTGTGTCTTGACACTTTATTAAGAAATGCTACCAATCTTCAAAGACCTTTTGAAAAAATAAAAAACACGAACTCCTCTGGTGGGGATAGCGTCTCTGCGAGAGTCCTTGCTCTACCGATGGAGGTCCTTGAAGCTTTGGCATGGGCCATAAATAAATCATGGATTGAGGGCAGCCTTCCAGCTTCTCTGGAGAATGTTTTGGTGATTTGATTGCACAAGAGGAAAGAGTTAAATGACACGAGTAGTTTTCCGCCTATCTCTCTGCTGCCTGTATTTTTTTAAATCCATTCAAAAGTTCATCAGATATATTGGGAATTTGATCTTGAGTCACCTAAATATCCTCCATTTCAACCAATTACTAAGGAGAGTACCTTGGAGTCAATGATGGTTGTTCCGTGGCGGACTTCTGCAATGTGTCAAGGTCCTTCGACTGTGTCAGCCAAAGATTACTATTATAAAAGCTCCCAGAACTGTTTTTGTCTGAAGAAGTCTGAATCTCTCATATCCGATCGCAAGCAGATCATTCAATTCGGCTCCTCCTACTCAAGCTTTGATACGGTGAATCATGGTGTTTCTCAGGGGTCAGTTTTGGGACCGATTCTGTTCCTCTTCTACATTAACGAACTGGTACCTATCTCATGGATGATACTACGATCATGGAGTGATTTGATGCTAATCTACTTACACTTGAGAGAGTCATGTTGTGGGCTTCAAGTGTTCGTTGGTGGACTATATTTGGGACCAGTGCATCTGCCTAGTCGATTGGACTCTAAATTCTTGGTCTGAACATCGGCCAACTTCAATTTTAGAAGGTAAACTTGGAAGAGCTTGGTGAGCGAGTGGCGAGAGCGGTGTATCACACCTTAGTCGAGTCTCATTTTCTTTATGGAATAGCATTCTGGAGAAACTCCGAAACCTGTCCTTTGAATCCATTATTTATCATTCCAAAAATACTCTTACCACTTACCCCACGATAATGTCAAACAATAAATCTTATGCATCTTGAAAACGTTAGATAGGTATTCATCAAGCTCAGATAATTTCTGATGCCAAAACCAGATTTCGCCAAATACTACCAAGATCTTAGAAATGCTCTGTTTCCTTGCTTTTATTTGGATTACTCTTGAATTTACCCATATCTATTTTTTCTGACTACTGACTCGATCATGAATGAAGTATGTGATGGCTGAGATTTCATTTTTCAAACGCATTTTCCGGAAGCAATTACAGTTGCCACCGCGAAACGTATTTATTTGAGTTTTGGAAAAAGGAAATAGTCAAACGAAGCCATAACAGGCAAACCAGTTGGCTGATGGTGTTTGTTGAACTATTAGTCAAAAACTAGAACTTGAATAAAGGATGACTTGCCTCAACAAAACGAGTGTAATGAAAATCACAATGACCATGTCTACGGCAGTTATTCTATGTTTGACGCCAATTGACAATTCCCTCAAGAGGTCATCGTAACCATACACCTAACACTCCTAATGTTGATGGCTAGAGTACAACACTTTCTAACAAACCCTTCACAATTAATTTGAGAAGTACTGGTGAAAACACGTCGGCAGACTGAAGCTGTCCAGCTCCAAAGCTCAAGCTGAACTTAACTCTTGAGCCATGTTGAAGTAACTGGCATAATCACAGTTACAAAATAGATAGCACCAACATCATTGTCAAAATCGCACACATCCACACTGAATGCAGACCATGTAATCGCAGCCGTACAGATGAAGAAGAGAAAAGACAAACATGCTATGTCTCAGGAAACAAGAGTTTCACAGCAGAAAGTTAACAGAAAAGAAGCTGTCATGTGAAAGGAAATTTTCCGATGGCCCGGTGCGCGGCATAAAGAAAAATGATACGAGAAAAACCTACGTGACGGGGTCAGTTTTTGCACTAATAAGGTAGGTAGAAAAAGGCGCGGAAAAATTTAATAGAAAACTCGCTCAGAATTATAAAAAAAAACGTCACAAATATGTCCAGAAACTTCAGAATCCTTAATGTACTACTCACCCGGAAATATCTCAAGAATGTTGGATAAAAACTTGGTTTGGTAAAAAACCCGGTTTTTAAAATCGTCTAGAATTTTCCACCAGGCGAAGTTCGTTTTAATGAAAATAAGTTGATTGAATAGAAATAGAAACTTCAGAAGCAAAAGGATTCCGTTAGTCAACTCTTGGTCAGAATCATTCTGATTGCCAAAACAAGCACGTCGGAAAGTCTCAGATATCCTTAGACTTTATTAAAAAAAAAACGAATTTTTCCAAAAACAGACCTGCTGTCCTAGACAATCTGCTCGGAGAAAACAACGCCTGCTCAAAAGATAACTCATCTGAAACTCATGACTCGGAAAATCATATTCAATTATACCTGGTAATTAATTAACAGTAACGCGGTTTCACCAGAGAAATTTAGCAAAAAAAAAGAAATAAAAACGGGTAAAAAGTCCTACCTCGTTGTAAAAGAATTTAGAACAAAAAAACGGGTTTCGAAGTTCCACGGATGGGATCGAGATTTAAATTTACTGTCGCGTGCAATGGTCGGCAGGCCAATGCTACTTCTGTTTCGTTCACCTTGATATAGCTAGAGAAATTGAATAACTTTTTAATTGAAAACACAAGTTATACCTTTTCGGACAGTAATTGAGCAGCGGATTATCAATTGTTACACGGCCGACATTATTTAAGAAAAAACACGAGATCTTTCCACAGATAACCAAGCGAGTTGCAAGAGTTATAATGAAGAAATGAATCAGAAAATTCCAAAATATCTGTAAAATGAAACCGAAAATTCGAACAGCGCAAAGCAAATCCTCCACCACATCTCAAATTCTTTTGAATTTACCTTCTTATATATCATGGTATCACTCATATGCCCATGTTTGTGATAAAGTCGATTAACCGTAAGCTATATGTGACATTGGGCCATTGGGTATACGAAATTGCAATTTGAGGCAAATCTTTTGTTCGTTATTCCTATTCATTGTAAAAAAAATCCGGAAACATAGTTATGATAACTGATAAAATCAAGCACTGTCTATAGACCAAAGATGACGAGAGCAAGAAGCTTTATTATATTTGGTCTGCGACGTAGGTTGGCACTTCCTTCCAAAATTTTTTTTTTTATCCAATTTATCTAAACTCATATCCCCTCTAGATCATAAAAACGAATAAGATCTTCAGCTCAAAAAACTGTAAATAGTCCGATCTATACTCATAACTTAAATTAGTTGAAGGACATATTTATATGCATATTATGCTCGAACCACAATTTTATTTTTAGATGTAGTAATAAATAAAATCAATAACTTCGTGACCTATTCATTGCTTCTGTTTCTTGCTGACGGTGTCCAATTGGATTATTCGGTTAATCAGCTCTGCCTGGCTTGTTTTACACCCTTGTAATGCAAATGGAGCTCATTCAAGTAAACCATAAATGAGAGTCTCCAGAAATAGTTTATCAATTTGATTCAACATAAAACCTATGTGGCGAATTTCAATCAAAGATGCGGACAAAAGTTTTTATACAAATACACCCAGTATATGTGACGTTTTTATCTCCACCGTTTTAATTAATTTTCTGGCATATATTTCACCAAACAAATGAAGACCCATGAGAGTTGAATAAAGGCATTATATATAGGCCTTTTTCATGGAAAACCTTTTAATGAAAATATAAGAACGATATTACAGAACTATTAACTTGATTGGTTTTTTGCAATTAATGTACCCTTGTCCGATCATTTTTCAATCTTGACAACTCTATGGCAAGAATGTGGTCGCACAAAAACTACATTTGGAAACTTTTCCGAGCTTGAGCGTTTTTGTCGAGCATATACCACCGGAAACTTCTCAAACTCGTTTTAACACGGAGCTTGTAAAGCGGCAAAGTTTTTTGGCAAAAAAGTTCATTACGTGATGTTTTCGAGTGTTTAAGACAACATTGTGATTGTGGGTGTTATTCAAGTGTGACATGTGGTTTGTTAGATGGATGGCATTTTGAAAGTTGAATAATAAGATTTTATTGTTGGTATGTCTTCATCAAACAAACCTGTTTTTGGAAGTAATGTTGGATAGGGAAGATCTTGACATTTTCTTTAATCATTTTCCGCCAGTATCTGTGGAGGATAGAAACTTTTTTATGATCAGTACTCAGATCCAAAAACTTTAAGCTCACAGACGTTACGTTAGCTGAACTACTGTCCTAATGGTTATTCATCGATCTAGTACCCAAACACAATGTTCTGGCGTATCAAAATACTCAGAATACAGGGCAGAACGGTGTTATGTCCTTGACTTAGCACGTTGTTTTATGGTATAAAGCATATGAATATTGACCACTCAAGGTATGATTATTGATTCATCTATACTCATGTCCGCTGGTTGATGTCGTATATAGATAATATACCCCTCCGTCTATCATTTTCACTGATTAGTTCGATTTCGACAATTTCTTGACTCGACACGTTTGCCCCCTGTGGTCTCCATTTGGTTTTGATATTTTCCAATTTTGTTGTAAAATCATCCAAGCATTCTGAGAACTCAATTTGCTTACTTTCTTCTTAGTAATGTATGTCAAATGCTATTCATTTGTCGCCTTTTCCATAACCTCATAGGATACGGTAGCCACTTTGTTTGACAAACAGTTCTGATATAGAAATGGATTGTTGTGCGATTTGTCCGTATGTATCCAAACTCCAAGGTTTTTTTGCAAAGATATAAATCAAAACTTCATTGATGGTCAGGATGAAGATACCTTTGATGCACTGGTTGGTTATGGTAACTGATTCAATTGAGATTTGTTAAAAATTGCAAATCATTTCGCTAATCATTTGCCCAGCGGTTAAGTTCTCCTATTGCCACAATAGTATCACGAACTTAAAAATAGCACAACTGATGCAACATTATGCAAATCGAGCGAAATACCATTGTCTTGTGTACTTTAGAGAAGCTCTTATCTGCAAATCATAGTTTCTCACCCTTTTGATCACCTCTATTTCTATTGGAGCCTTTATTATTTTCATTTTCCTTTGAGTAAGACACAGGGGGCGCCGTTTTGAAAGAAAAATTCAAATGAAAAGTATCAAGTGATACCTTCTCATTTCAAGGTCTTTATCCTAATTATACCCTGAGAGTTCAAATTCGCTGTCTCTCACTATTTTTTCAAGGTTGAGCAACATGGAGTATCGCAAATCGCTATCTCACATGGCATCCCTTTGGTACCATGAGCTGATGTGGCTGAACCGATTTCCAAAACAATTATCAACTTGCCTCTTATTTGTGATAATTTTGTTTTTACCTCTGACGTCTCTACTTCACGGTCATTAATCAAGAATCTATTGGGTTACCCTCAACATCTTTGTTGGCGGTTGTTATGGAGTTTTGTGACAGGACCTGCTCTAGCTATCCATCAACTGATAATAATTGTGAGTGATGAGGAGACAGTAGCTCACGTCTCAAAGGAATATCCAGCTCTTTGCAACATGAGGATGTAATACTTGTAAGAAAGAATCACAATACTTCAGGAAGTGGGCGGGATCAACTTGACGGCAGTAGATCTGTGTCCACAGAATTATGTGATTCAAAGGGCCCAGCAGACTCAAAATAATAACTGTTTATCGTTTAGCAAAGAAAAAGAAAGTACATGATGCATGCTCTGCAGATGGACCATTATAGAATCGTTTAGGTTGGTTCAAAGTCATACTGTTGAAATTACGGGATTGCGGATTTGCTGTGCGCTGGTTCAAATCCAGCAGTCGACAGTCAACTACTAGCAACCCAACCAGTTGATAATCCAGCTCAAATTATTCCAACTCACCATGCAAAAATACATCAGGTGGTGTTTTTAATCATCACTCTTGTAAGAGAATTGACGACGAGGGCATCTTAGTTAAATCAAAATGCAACATTTTGCATAAAATAAGCCATCGAGCTGCAGTGCAAAGTGCCATGCTCATATACCATAAGCCTAACCTCTAATCTTTACCCCACCTCAGTAAACAGTAAAAATTCTCGATCCTCCCATGACCATATGAAATAATGAATCACGACCGTTGGACTACTTCAGGATTCTCTTGATTTTGTGGTGAACTGACCTGCATCCATTCTTCTCTTGTGATGACACTACAACGTACAATCAGAATCAGAATTTCAAGCTCTCCTGGTCTAGGGTTGGGGAGTAATGATCAAGAAAACCGAGATATTCTTGTGAGTTTGTGAAAGTGAACGTGGCAAGAGCTTTTCCAGCACAAACCCACTATTACAACCTTGGCATGACATTATAGCGGAACTAGCACCAAAATTTGCATAACCATATACGGTATGCAAAAATTGGTCAAACAGCGTCCATCAGTTGAAAGATAACACCAAAAAAAAGATAAAGTACACCTTGAGGATCTGATAAGCTCAAGGGCCTCGTCTGCTCCTTACAAACATAATCAGGACAGTGTAAGAGAATGCTCAAATACTCCACAAAAATCAGTTTCAGCAAGCAACTTTGACAAGATGGACCTGGAAACCCTTTCCCCGTCCTTCCCTCTTCACTGCCCGGAAAGTACCATGTGATTATGCCTGTATCTTCTCTTACGATTACCCCAATGACCGTAGACGTAGCATCCATGCGACACCATCCCAATTACCAGAACAGATAAATGTGTTCACAAGAATTTTGACACCACCCACCGATGCGAAGCCGGCAACCTTTTATTGGACAAGGTTCAAGATTTGCTTGGGACGTTTCTGACGAGTTGATCACCACGAGCCTCAGTTTTCAACATACTAGTGATCCCCGTCAAGATATTGGTCGGCTTGGCAGAGCTAGGTCCACCTTACCCACGGACAACTGAGTAGAAAGGGAAAATTTTGCCTTTGGGTGAAAGTGGGCACAACGATAAACATTCCGACAATACACCAAATACGACATCATACGAACAAGCGCGAAACGCTCGAAGTGGGAAACGCGAGCTTCGCTACAGTCTAAAAGAGTCGAAACTGGGCCGAGAACGACAGTACCGGTCGATGTGATGAGTCGAACTGTGAGCTCTAGGTATCTATCGACGTGCGAGTTTAGAAGTCCCTATTGACTCGCTGAGTCAATTGAAAAACCTCTTGTCTCCTATATTGGACGTATTGGGTTCGGGATCCTCCTCGCTAGAAGTGTTAATTGTGTTGAGTCCGGAAACCTCCTCGTCAGATCTCTTGAGTTTGATATGACCCGTTTCGAACGTGTTGAGTCCGGAAACCTCCTTTCCAAACTGTTTGTGTTTGGTGTCACTCATTACGGATGTGTTAAGTCCAGGAACCTTCCTACTTGACTGGTTGGAGTTAGATTTAACCACCTCGAACGATTGAGCACTTGAACCAACCAGACACAGCACATGTGGCATTGGAAGCAATGAGCGAATCGTTTTCCAACAGGCTAATTTGAAATGATGAGACCTCCACGCGGCCCGAGAGAGAGGAAGACATCGGCGGTGTATAGTTTTTAGTTGAATCGTACTCTGGTAATGGACAACTTGCACACTTTTTGGAAATATGAAAGAAATATTGATCCGTACCTGAGTACTTATGCCAATCATGTTTGAAAAATCAAACAACTACCTATATTATTGTAGTAATTACCAATTGAAGAGCGTCAATCAACATCCACGATGATCCCTGACGATACAGAATACATTACTAATCTTCGTCTGGCGTTTATGACTGAAGTGAGAGAGTCGGAGAGGATTGTTTTAGCTCCGCCCCGTTTTTAGTGATATACTCAAAGTCGCGATTCCTTTGTCATTTTTTTTCTGGGTATTTTGAAAACATTGGACGTGTTTAGCGAACCTCAGCAGCTGATTCGCTGACCTAATCCGATTTGCAAAAAAACTTGTTCACGAGTCAGCTTCGTTTCAGCCGTTGAGCAAAACATGCATCAAAAATGATTCAAACTGATTATCAACAAAGACAAATCGCAAACGGTCGTTTAACGAATTTGATTAGGTCAGCAACTCCGTTGCTGAGGTTCGCTAAACACTGACAACTTTTTGCTCATAACTTTCAAATAATGGGTTAGAATACGTAGATAGAATTCAAGTCAACTGAAAATGTATGCAAATTGTCCATTGGAAAAGAGGTCTTTAGCTTGCAGGAATGCAACACGTGATTTTTCAAGTGAAACTTCCACAATACTGATTTCCATGTCATCACACATAAATAAATAGATGATCAATCCTGACTATTTGCTTATTCCAAATAGGTATGGAATCCATTTTGAGGCTCAATAGGTATTTTTTTTGTATGAAAATCGCATCTGTGAATGTTTGTCAATTAACTCTCCTTTTCAATTCTCATCAAGCTATATTTTTCTATAAAAGAAAATCTGATATTTCGCAGCCACAAAAGAACTGTGGAATAAGCCACCAAATAAATTTGCATCATAAAAGAGATAGTTTCTCCAGATTCAAATATATGCAAAGCAGAAACATGGAAAATTTCAGCTGTCTGAATGTATTCAGCATAGATGGAGATGCGGTTGAGTTTGTGAAGGCAGCTGATATCTTTATGTGTAGTGAAAACTACTACTGTCCAAGGGTAGTTGATCACTTTTGAAAGCTCTAAGAAAAATTGGTCATATTCCTCTTTTTTAGATGTCTGACCAATCGATACATTCATAACCAGCATCCCCCTCATGGCTATTGAAGCCACAAACAAAAACAAACAAGAAAAACAACCATTATTGGCTTCTGTGTCTGGCACAGATTTTCAAACTCCAGTCCTGTCTGTTTGTTCAGTTGTTAATATTTATATCGGACCACTCAGTCGGTTGAAAATAAAATGCGCAAAGAAATGCGAATAATCGTATTATGGAAACGTTTCAGTTTTACGGGTTCTCTCTTTGAACGAAAAGCCGGAAAACATTTAGTTTTTGTTTGGGATCTTTCATATCCTTGTCAGTTATTGAAAAGATGCGCCTCTCAGAAGTCGAATACTCAAAGGACGAACGGTCTTATTTGCGATCAGTTATTCGAGATCTGGAGTAAAGTTCGGAAGTCTCACGTTATTGCTGTGAATAATTTGAGTTGGAGTGGTGAAATGACAAACATTGACGTTTGATTGTGCGATATGTGATATAAAATTCAATCTGGAGTTTCTCGGAGCTAAGCCGGCGGGGTACCAGAAATTGCCTTTGATACGGGTTCGTAAAATCCAGTCTTGCTCTAAGATTTATAGGCTGCACAATAATATTTAGTAATAATAAGAAATGCATTAAAGAAAACTTGAAGTAGAATAATGATTTGCAATTATGAATCATTGATTGTATCACTGGCCATAGCACAGAGTGAGGTTGCTCTCTGACAGTAAAATACTACAACAGTCTTAGTGTAACTCAAGTAGATCTATTCCATTGGTGTCACTCTCCAAAAGTTCTGAGGGAACTGAGTCCTATACCCATCCGAGCTACAAAAAGTGTTGGTCCAGAGATATTTCACACCCGGATTTGTAGAGTCAAAAGTGGCAAATAGATCCAGGATTTTTCTTATATCTGACGAACTTCACCTTCTTATATCCTACAATATCAAAAACAACCAGTATTTCTCACAAATGAATTGGACCTTGAGTATCTGATTTTTTTGACTTTCAATACATTTCAAGACATAATAAGATTTGAAGAAGGCCTCAACAGTGACAAACGCTGTTTGACCTTGCGGTTGAAGTCAAACAAGATAGAATATTAGAATTTGATGTAACTAGAGAGTTTCATTCTAGAATCATCATGAAAAACAATCCGGATAGAATGCCAACTATTTTCTTTTGAAAACTTATATAATAAATACAGGGTGTCCGGAAATTACGCGTCAGGATTTTGGTGGGCGATTCTACATGAAAAATTAATGCAACAAACTTCTATACAATTTTTTCAAAAACTCAAAATTGAGGAAGATCCAGGGTGTTAAAAAATTTTTTTTTTCTTATTTTTTTAATAACTTTTTTTCTAGTGTAATGATTTTCGCCAAATTTTGCATGCATGTCACTAGTGTTTCTTTGTATTCACCCTATTAATTTGACGCTAGTCGTCAATGACAAAAGGCTGAAGCTGTCCTTCACCTTAGGAAAATTACTTAGAACTTTTTTGTTTTAATCTTTTTATAAATTTGGATGTCAAATTAGTAAAGAGCATTAAAATATTTTTTAAAAAGGTGCTCGTGTTGCATCATCGTGAAATTAACGGTTTCCGAGAAAAACGACTTTAAACATTAACCGTACCTTAAATAATTAAAAATTCGTAAAAACATTTTGAAGTTTTTGAAAAAATTGTATAGAAGTTTGTTGCATTAATTTTTCATGTAGAATCGCCCACCAAAATCCTGACGCGTAATTTCCGGACACCCTGTATACAAATATATAAATATACATCGATTTACAAAGTTCTACATTTTCCGATTCCTAATCGTCATTTCTATCTGTTCATCTCCACAGGCCTTCTTCCAGATCCGTCTCTAGAATTTCCTTGCCCAGTCCGTCTCTCCAGCTTCTTCGCGGTCTTCCTTGTTTAAGGCTTCCTTGGGGGTTCCAGTTTAGTAAGTTCTTTGGTATTCCGTGATCTCGCATTCTTTGGACTTGCTGATACCATATTAGCTGTTGTATTCCCATTTCTTGTCTGATGGTATCTCTTCTAGATTTCTCCGCCGCTCTTCTCCAGAAGTCCATTTTTGTGGCTTCTAGTTTTCCTCTTGTTTTTTATTTTATCCGCCGCACCTCGAAGGTATATGTTATTATGCTTTTCCCGATGGAGTTGTTTATTTTTTTTTATCCTGTTTCGTGATGGTTTAGTCCCATAGAATACTGGTTCAGCATGAAGGTAGCTTTTTTTCCTAAACTTCTCTGTCCGATATCGCTGCGTCTAGTGTCCCTCCCTTGAAAATTCTCATTTCTAGGTATTTGTATATATTGCAGTGTCTGATGTTCTATCCCTACTAGATCTAGGTCTTCTTGCTGTCCTCCTATGCACATATACTTTTTTTTTGTAATGTTCACATCCAGACCTCATTTTACATACTCCTCGATGAGCTGTCTGCTCATATTCCATGTCATGTATATCATGTGCAATAACCGCTTGGTCATCCGTGAAAGAGATGGTATATACTGTCGTGTAGTCATCCACTGACATGCCCATGCTATTGCATTTCCGTTTGCATGTCTTCAGCGCGTACTTCAAGTTAATTTTGAATAGCATTGGAGTTATACAGCAACCCTGCTTGAGACCCTTGGTAATTGTAGATCCGGGTGTTAATCCTCTGTTGTTTTTGACTTCGAATGTTGACTCCGCGTATAAAGACTTCACAGCTTTTATCATTTGCATGTTTAGATTGCTAACCCAAAGCTTTACCAAGGGTATACTATATCACTCAAAATATATGGGAAACTTCCATACAATTGTTTGAAATAAAATTCGCCAGCGTCCTACAACGGGTAGTCCTCGTACTTTTCGACTTTTTTTTCTCAAAAACGTAAAAAATATATTTTTATTGCATACGGTGGAGCCATCTTTTGGATAAAATAGGATTTCTTCCACGTTCGAAATTATAATTCAAATATTTATCACATGGTATATCAAAAGTTATCCTGAAAAAATGCATAACAATTTTTTTAAAACCTTAATTTTATAATCTAAGTCTAAAGACTATGTCCTGGACAAATAGAACCTATGCATATTTTTGGCTTCATGTGAATCAAAATTCACATAAAATCTCGAATGTTGAATCTATAAAATGAAAATCACAAAATTTATAGGACCTGTATATGGGTATACAGGTTGTGCTTCAGTTTTGTTGTTCAAAATTGGATTTTTAACATGCTGAACCAATTTTTCTAAAACAGTGGAAGAACTTTTATTGGTAAGAATGTGTTTTGTTGAAAATATCCACGCAAACATTTCTCAAAGAACTTACGATGAGCTTACATTATAGTCCAATCCAAGGTTCAAACACAAATTTCCAGATGATGGTACGGAAAGTTAGAAACTTTCGGCAAAAAATTCAAATTACACGTGAAATGACAATGACGTCTAAGGTTGAGGATTTGTTATTTATGGCAACCGTTGTCAAGGAAAAACTCCGTCTCTAGCGCCATCTGACGGGTAGTCCTTCAAACAAATCCGACTTGATTAACTGGTTGCCTAAAACTTTTTTTACATTGGCTCCCATTCAACTTTCCTATATATTTTGAGTGATATGTGGGTATACTGTCGTAGGCCTTTTTCAGATCCACGGCTTCACCTGCTCTGAAGCCTGCTTGTTCTTCGACCTCCAAATTGGCATATCCTTTTTCGATCTTGTTTTTCAAGATTTGTCCATTCAGTTTACTAATAGCGGCTTTTCCTCGATAGTTATCGCGGTTACTCTTGTCTCACTTTTTGAATAAGCTCGGTAAGTGGTATGTCTTCCATTCTATTGGCACTTCATGCCTGTTGAGGCATTTTTGGATCGAATTTCTCAATAGCTCGTATAGTTTTTCTGTGCCGTATTTAAAAATTTCATTAGCAATATCATCCGGTCCTGAGGCTCTTCCGTTTTTTAAGTTTTCACAGACTTCTTTAACCTTTGTCACAGTTATTCTAAATGGCGATCCTTGTATGCATATGCCACGGTTCGCATTTTGGATGTCTTTAAAATGAGGTCATCTGTCAAATTATCTCCAAAGTATTTGTTTCTCTGTTGAGGTATTATAGGTGAGGTTTTGTCCTTCGTTCGGACTTCTCTCGTACTAATGAGAGGCCTCCAACTTTCTGAACACGTCCTCATCTATTGTTCTTCTTTACAAATATTATTTTCTTCCGTACTCTCCTTTGTGATTCTTTGTATTAACTCAATCTACGTGGTACCTTTTCCTTTCTTCATCTATTCCGTGTTCAATTACTTTGACCCACCGGTATGCTGCTTTGCTTGTTTTTTTTCATAACCTCTGCTGCTGATCGTATACCCCTTTGTATATATTCGTATTCTTCTTCTATCTTTGTGAATTTTGAATTTGGCTGTCAAGTCTAGAATTGTATTTTTGTACTTTCATGTTTGACACGGTTTCCTATTCCACATGAGATACCTCTCTGTACTCTCACATCTAGGAACTTCAGTCTGGATGTCTGTTTTCTTATTATGTAGTCAATGATGCTACGTTCTGGTGTATTTATGGATGTCGCGGTGAATGCCCATCAAGAATGTTTAACTGATTTTTCCCATGACTATTCAATAATAATAGGTGTATTATACATCCAGTTTCTATTGGTTATTGTGACTTGTTACTTATAGCAGTTACTTTTTTTTCATAACTTTATTGTTTTGAACCAATGATATGATCTAATGTCATTACTCCACTGTTTCAGAGCCAATCAGTACATTCGACAAAATGTCAATCCTTGAATCCATCATTTTGAAACAGCTAATTTGACTGTCCATACTTGTTTTATAGTCATTGTCACATTGTGGTTATAACCTTACCTCACTTTTCTTTGCTTCAATTATGGAATAATCATAGAAAAAGAATAGTATTCTACCTGGGAGAAATGGCTAGTACTCACTTAGATGATTATGCTACTTGTCTACGGCTCGTAGCGCAAACTTCAATATCCTTGAGAATGAAGACCTCCTGCGTTTTTTTCCATTAAGCAAAAGCTTATTTCTTCGCAAACATGTACTCCGTGCAGCCTTGATAAACATCAGAACATTATCAAATCACCGAGATTGTTGTGTCATCTGCATAGAGTGTATATGCCTCTCTGCCTCAGACTTCTGGAAGATCGATACGGAAAAAACAAAATGGGGTATGGAGCCTTGAGGCACACCAATGTTTGTCACACTCTCAAATGATAATACCTCACCTGAACACGGTCCTTGAGGTATGATTCCAAATGAGATATACTCCTGGCACAGAACCTGTTCTTTTTCAGTTTCTTCAATAACCTTCGGTGGTTCGAAAGTGTTGCTAAAGTCACATAAAAGAACTAGCGCACATTGATAATGTCTGGATAGCTTGAGTAACTCAAGTAATTAGATCAAACACTGCTTGCTTTCGGCGAAAACGCATTATCTTTATGGAGAATGAAATTATTTTCGGGATTAATAAATAGTAACAGAGATTCTGGTCTGTAGTTCTCCAACGAAGTGAAGTCACCCTTCTTGACAATGGAAATAATTGTGAGTTTTTTTAGGAGAAATACATAAACATAATCTACCTCCTTAGATACTCATTTATGAGCTCTGTTCAGAGGCTTATGATTGAGTTCTTGATGTTCTTTATCACTTTCATAATCATGTCAAAGATATCCGTGCTTTTTGATTTTTCATACCGTATATCAGATATCTGGTCTGGAAAAAGCAGGGGGACTTTCCGTGTTGAGCATAATATGAAGCATCGACCCTTGTTCCGGATAGCCTTCATCAGACTTTCCACTGCAGTTGTGGAAAACCCGTTAGATTTCTATTGTTATTTGCTAAGTATTATCGTCCTGATAATGTCTGCAAGTTGACTGAATCTCCCCACTAAATAAAATCTCCTGACTCAAGTGACCAACCAACCAACCTCTCATAGTTCGGCTGAAACATCATGTGGGCCACCGTGAATATGTTATTTTGATTTGGTTTTGATATATCAATGATATATTTATCAACAAATAGGCCTGCGGAATTTCTCATGTTCCATATCCAATACATGTTTCCTCATTTCATTTTATTTACTCGGGATCTCTACGTTCGTGCACTTCCGGAGGAAAAACTTTTATCCGAGCAACTTTCAGCTTCTCCGTATATGTTTGTCCAATACTTCTAGCGTGAATAGAATCTAGTCACATGTTTTAAACTGTCTCACTTTCACCAACTTATCGAGATAAAAAGTGCGGTTGGGTTGATATTGGTTTTTTGAACTTCTCCACTGTGGAGAATATGGGAAAATTAAAGTCTGAGTTCAGTCCAATATCAAAGTTTGCATTAACTTTATACTTTTATACATAGTATTATCAAATCCTTTATATATTTGGAAAATCTCAATTCGCTTACTTTTTTCTTAACAATCTACATTGTTCTTATATTATTATGCAAGTTGTGCATTTTTTTTACTTTTCATAACCTTGTAGCATACGGTTGCCAATTTAACTTTGATGTGGTTGGTACGAGGGTCATCCACTCTACGAGATGGTATCTATAATTTACTGCCGCTTCCATATCAATCTTATATACGTTTAAAAATCGAGAATATGGGATAATTAAGGACTGAGTTTGGTTCAATATTGAAGTTTGCATCAACATCATACAGATAATTATTTTTCTCTGGATAAAGTAAAAAATCTAACCCCACTGGAGATTAACGAGCAAGAATGTTTCATGTCATTTTCAATTTACACGTTTCATTTTTATAGCAGCAATGATGTCTGTCTCTAGCCAAAAAGGCACGATGAAGACAGTCACAAATGTTATAAAAGTGCTTCATAAATTGCAGCGGACCATTTTAATTGAGTTTTGGAACTTAAAACTTTATATTCAAGTCTTGCTAAGAAAAGATATGGATGTATGTTATGTCATAGACATCTATGAATATTTCCATTCGGTTTATTTCCAAGACCGCTAAGAGAAAATATTGCTTTTACGCTACATTAGTCCGCAATATTTTTGAGCGCTAGGAGATCATCCTGCTGTTTCAAAAGGTTTTTAGGAAACTGCATATTTTTAACAAGAAAACTATAGTTTGAGGTATTCTATTGGTCATGTTAACGTCACAAAAGAATGATTTGTTCGACTGAAAAGGATGATGAGATCAAACCAAAACGTTTTTGAGGATGACACAAATATTTAAGTTCTGTATTGAGTTTCCAAATGAACTGGGGATATTCAGCTGCACCTCCCTTTAAAACCTCCATGGCATATGAGTTCAGTCAAGATCAGTTGGTCATTAAATTACACGTATCTCATGTTTGATGATGTTTTTATTCCAAATTCATTTAAAAAAATCACCTTACAAACATTCAAATTTTTTTTTTAGGTATAAACTTTAGTCAATGCTCGCATTTATAAGACGGAACCGTTGTGGAACTGTTATCGCTACGTCTAATGAATAAAACGCTACTTTGGTAACGGCGGCCATGTTTTCGAACAAACTGGTAGCAGATTTTGAGACCGCTATCGTTCATGAGACTCAACAGTTGCCAATTGAGCGCTCCTAGAACGGAGCGGTAACTGTTCCGTCTTATGAACGCGACCATTGATTGCATTTTGACTCAAATATATTTTACAGGTGAGTTAGGAAAAATCTGCGTTTTATTAAATTCACTTCCAAATAAATAAGTTATCTTGAAGTCGACATTTCTATAAATAAAGTTCATGCTGATGACTCCGTTTGTCAGTGCCTTGCTCCTGAGAACAAAGGATCATTACGGTATTGCTTCGAATATATTCTCTAGCGTTCCTCCACTATGCCGGGTAACTTAAATCTATTAGTTTTGCTAGAACCCGTTATGTCCTGGAATGTCTGTATCCTGCTTGTCAAAGTGGAACATGATCTTTATTCTCCAGAGAATTTTTCATTTCAGCATTTTACTACTCGAACAACTATCATTGGGCGCTTGTAATAGACTTAATTGAACACGTCAATTTAATTATTATTCATCAATTTGTTAAAACCAATATTGTGGATGGTTTTTCACTTTCCGTATAGAAATTTGTTTTCCTGGATTCATTAATTAACTTGTGTTAACTCGAGTAGATAATGGCAGCTATCTTGGAGCCAGTTTAAAATATTTATTATTTTATGTGAATTAATTGGCTTGTATGTATATTGTTCAGCGTCTGTTTTCGTCAACGATCCGTTTCCTTTTGGTATTATCAATAGATGTCCATCGTTTTTCTCCAGTGGCACATTTCATTCAGCTTTTCCGATTATTGTATTGATTTTACGTATTGTCTCTTACTTACCGATATGTCGCCTGGCACTACGTCGATCAAGATACTCCATTTGCACGAAGCAAAGTTGGCACATTCAAGATCGATTTTTTTTCGAATTATATTCGAATCCTAAGCTTTTCGTGAGTTCGATCTTCATAGCGAATCAGTCTGTTTCTAATTTCAACATCACAAAGTTCGAATCTCGCATTTGTTACTGACGGTATGGTGTAGTAGCTCGTGTTACGATGAGATGAGCTTTGATGAGATCTTTTGAGAATTATATTAATTGAAATAGCAGTTTTCATCCCGAAATATACTTGGCTTTTGCTTCTACTTCAGAATGTGTGCCTTTTTAGAATTTATGATAATTCCAGTTTTGTTATCCGAGTATAGATCAGGTTTGAGTTACTCCATATATACAGGCTGTCCCAGATCAAATGATCAATGCTTAGACAGCTCAAAGTGGATCCATAAATAATAAGTTTGAGATTGGAAACACGTGGCGTCAAAAAATATAGTGTGGGGTCGTCAAGCTATGGAAGACTTGCCAACATTTAATATTAAAACATTATGTTAGTAGATCAGCTACAAAATGTTCAGAATTGAATCTCAAAAATATGCTTTTTTTCAATATTATATTCAAGGTAATTGCTGTTTAGAATATTTGCGATAATTTATACAGGGTGTTTTCCACAGCTGGCCCAAATTGACGAATTTAGCGACAGAGAAACCTTCTGTGGTTTGCACAAATAAAAATGGTATCAGGTTTTGTCACGTGGGCTGTACGGAGAATGAAACAGGAATGCCATTTAACGGATACTATCAACACACAATCAAAGATTGCGAGATAACGCCAAATTTTACGACATGTGCTGTGATGGCAAGGTTGCAGGGGCTTAAGTGCTTAACAAAACTTGAGACGAGAAAACAAGATGTCTTATTTGAAAATATCCTGTTTCTTCGACGTTAAATCCGCAATCACCTTGTATGATTTATCTCAAATGGACTTTTCTGCACTTATGGGCCATCCTGTAGACTTTTACCATTCCTAAACCGAAGGTGGCTGTTAGCATGTTTTCCTTTTTTTTTTAATAGGAAGTTTTTTTTTCTGGCTGTACTTTGTGATATATGCTTTTTCTCTGATCACTATCTGGCGGTTTTGTTTCTGTGACCAAGTCAAGATGTGGATAGATGGCAAACTGCATAGTGGCATCAATAGCTGGACCCTCACCACAACTGCCACGTTTCAAGCTTCTGCTATCATTCCTGTTGATATGAATTTCACAAAGAAGGGGTTAAAAAAATCTTCGTCAAAAAGATTGAGTAATACCTTATTTTGAAGATCTTTCATACCTCATCATATTATCCTTTAAGTTTCAAGAAGTCACCTCTTGCGAGTGAGTATTAATTGGTTGACAAAAATGAAAAAAAAACACGCTATCATATCAACAGGAATGATAGCAGAGGCTTGAAAGTCGGCAGTTGAAATCAGGGTCAAAGGGCCTTCAAAATGAGGTATCATTCGACTACCCTTTCCATTTGAAGTTTTGATTCAAAATGGCACCCTGCTGTCATTTTGACATTTTCAGCTTTCACTACTATATCAAAAAATGCGAATGGAAGGAGAAAGATTTTTGGGTACATGTTGAAGATGGAGTTTAAAGAAACCAACCCTTTGCGCAGAATTCTAAACTCGCATGGTACTCTAAAGAGTCAGGAGAATTAATATGGAAGTACAATAACTTGGTACTTGACATAATGCTTGATTAACGAGTAATAACCATGTAATAACTAATCATCCTCATTGGACATCAAACAGCAGGTCTTAATAATCGTAGCATTAATACGCTTTGGATAATCCGTGACTCCAACGCACTCTGTCTAACATAGTAGACCCAATCAACCAACTGCGAGTGACATCAGGTGAAGTTCCTAATTTTCCAATCTATTCTATCTGATGACTTCTCCCGCATATATAGGTGGGCTCGTTTGGTTTGTATCAACAGGATATGTTTTAATGGGTGATGCTGCCAATATGTACAGAAAAGTAGTGATATTTAGTACTGGAATCATTGAATTATTGGGAAGACATTAGGATACGTGAGACAGGTCAGATTATCATAACAGATTTTTATTGTCCCATAAGGACCTATACGTAGTTCAAAAAAAGTATCAGTGGAAAACTGATAACTTCAATCAACCACCTAACTAACTAACGCAAACTAACCCAAACTAACCCAACCTCAAGTCCCATCAAATTTTGATGTATTGAGTGTGCCTGATTGTCTCAACTTAGGCTAACCTATCAAACTCAGTTCTTCTTCACCCAAAGTTCCAGATCCATTTTGTCCTCTACATAATGCGTTGTCTGTCATCCCCCATCCTCATTATTCGAATGATTCTTGAAGAAAGTATGGCTTGTAACAAGATCTGTCACCTTTCTCAGTTGACTTCACGTGAAAGTCATCTATCCCCATCTCTGAAGGTTCGAATTATGGTTTTCGACCCACTGCTTTGTCTCTGCTTTGTTCTTCCAGGTCAGATCTATTTTGTTGTGTGCTTCGAATAGCGACTACGGGAGGAGGGGTAACAGCTGACAACTAACATTCTAGAACCGACTTTGAGAAAATTTCAAATGCCTGGTGACGGTTCCCCTTTAAATAAATATATAATCTGGATTGGATCACGGATGCGCAAATAGTGAAACCAATGTTTAAACAATATAGAGGTCTGCGTACTATAACATTATAGGTGGTACTGGTAGACGGCGCTATAGACCGAGTTGAGCAAGTGAAATGGTGCAAATCCAAGGTCTGCCTGTTTCCTGTGAGCCGCGATAATGGCTGGTTGTCCCGAAAATAATTAAGCAGATTTATATTCATCGTGTCCAGGAGTGAGACTTTCCAAGCAGGACGTGCATAAATCTGAGGTTGATATCATCGAGGGATATTGGAATGAGATATTTCACTGATTTTCTAACGAACAACGAGAATAGTAGCCTGATGCAGATTTTGTTCTTTTTTATGGTAAGCACGCACTAATAATAAGTGTGGAGTTTATTTTTATGGTTTTGGTTCTTGATGCTGTTGTTTCTGTTGGAGTGTTTGTATGTGCTCTACAAGGACATCGTGCAAGGCATTGAAGCTGCTTGGTTCAAGTCCACGAGTGTTCATCTCCGGTGGTCATTGGCTGGACTCTGGAACGATCCAGACAAGTATACGAGTGACGATGTTCCGGAATTGGATTCAGATATCATCACAGCTAAGCGGCTTTGAAATCATCATAAATCTCTGTATTTATAGTGGCATAGGAGCAAGTACGATGATTCCATTATTGTTGCCAATACATTTTATCTCATGAGCTTTTTTACGGCCCACTATGAGACGAGTGCAACACGAGGTGCAACACAAACAAAAATATTAATGAATAATTCATACAAAACATAAAACTCTCCCTTATTTCACATTTTCTCCCTGCTATATCAATTTGCGTAATTCACATTCCATTATTGTATCTGATTTAAGTGCCCCCGGGAGGCTCATGAATATTTTCCAAATTCTCCTCTGGAATATTGATCCAAACAACAAAAAAAAGTAAAAGCCAGTGAATTGGGGATTGGGGAACTCCATTGAATTTCTAGCTGTAATACATTCCTATGGCCTTTGACGACAGCTATAAAGCTTCTAATTAACAATCATGAAGCACCTTTCACGTCCGAAACAGGTGAAAGACAAAACAACATCCGCGCAAAAATCCCCTATCAACCACCCATCTACTAGGTAATTGAATTTTCCAACTGCCAACTTGATTTAATGTTTCCTTCAATTTTATCTCTGATCTTGTTGCGATGTTCAAAGTTCTTTGTCGAGTAGTCGTGACCGAACTCTGAAACCGGGCACATCCAGAGTTTTGGATACTTTTGATAGGGTGTCTTGGATATAATGTGGAAAATTCTCAGTGTGATTGAGTGAAGGTGACGTGAAAAAATGGTATCGAATATTTTGGGATTTCAATTGAAGGTAACTGAACATGAGTGAATGATTTGTCTGATTAAGTGAGTTAACCTCTGAGTTAACGCAATAACCTTAGGATAACCTCAAAATATTTGACATTTGTCCATTTGGCAGGGACTGAGTTGACCCAGGGTCAACTAACCCATGAGTTTCAAAAACAGGGTGTCTTTTTCTCTAAAAGTAGGCATCCCAGAGACTTGCGGAAAAAAACACTGGGTAATATGGAATATATCAAAAGTTCCCAAGATAGCCATAGGATGGCGAAACGGTGCTATCAAAACACAAAATTGCTGTTTTCTCGTGATTTTGAATAAAAACAAATATAGATGAGTACCGCTATGCATTCCTTGAGAAATTTTCTTCAAATTTTTTTGTTTTTTTTTTTCTAGTATGTCAAATACGCAAGAATGCTCATAACTTTGAAACAACTCAACCGATTGACGCGATCTTGGTCTCATTTTGAAGAGGAGGTTTTTCTCTTCCACAATTTTGGAATTTCAAATGATTCTGATTAAAAGAGACGATTTTATTCATAATAATATGCGGACGACGAACACACCCAATACAAAGGCATAGTGAAAATAGTTCGTCTGGAATGTCGACTTAATTTCGCAAATCTATCATGCATTACGATTTTTTATCTCTCGGAATAAATACACTTAATGCTTGTTTGTAATTATTTATTGCAAAAAAGTCCTTCTATTAAAGATATAATTTGTTTGAAATAAAACAGTGACTGGGTGACTACTAGGTAACGCAAAAATTTGTTAATATCTTCTTTATGAGGACATCTTGAACAGAATCACTATTTTACATCAAATTGCAGAAAAGCGTATAGGTAGCTTTTGTATTTTGAAATCTAGAAACAAGTTTAATACATGAGAGCTGTGCGGAGTTTTGTCGAGAAATCAGACGAATAATTTTCAGTATACCTTTGCATATGAAAATTTTAAGTTAATTCAGAAAATGCCCGTCGTCCGCATATTATACTGAATACAAGCGTCTGTTTTGATCGGAATCATTTAAAATCTCTAAATTGTGGTAGAGAAGAACCTCCTCTTCCAAATAACACCAAGTTCGCGGCAATCGGTTGGGTTTTTTCAAAATTATGAGCATTTCCGCGTTGTAAGATTTGACAGCTGATATCTGATTCTATCTTATTTGACATGCAAGAGAAAAAAACAAAAAAAAAACTGATTTGACGGAAATTTCTCAAGAAATCCATAGCGATTCTCATTTATATTTGTTTCTATTTCATAATCACGGACTCACGGACAAAAAGCAATTTTGTAATTTGATAGCACCGTTACGCCATCTTGTGGCTATCTTGGGAAATCCTGATATATTTTCAGCATTTTCTCTATTTCTTATCACCCCGTAATTTTTTCTCATCAAATCTCTGGGATGCCTAGTTTCTGAGATCTGTCATCTTGACATTCTTGAATAGACACCCTGTACATACCAAAAATATACATGCCTAGTGTGTATGCATACTCAAGCTCTGGTCAGTCGACCCTGCTATCGATCATTGTTTGACAAGTGTCACATTTATCGACAACAAGCAAAAAGATGGAGCCATTCGACAAATACATAAGTTGCCCGGATAAGTATACGGAGCGGGGGTATCTCTACAATGATAAGACCTAGAGGCTTGGGAAATAAATCTTTGTGAGTAAAGTGGTACGTACACGATGAGCTATAGCTTTGAAGACGCCTTTCTGTAACTTTGGTGATTTCGAACCATTTTGGCTAATGATTTTTTTTCATAGCTGTCACAATAATTTTTGAATAGGGCTGTTTTTCTCACCGATAGCGTAAGGTCCATGCGTTCTAACCAGGGCAAGTGATAAGCAGTATCGCGTTCACCAGCGTGCTTCTATCCTTGTCTAGCTGAAAGTGGAACAAGGATAGAGCATAAAGTCTGACCTGCAATGTGAACGCGAAAGTGATGTCAAAACAAAAATATGACTTTTGCTTGAACTGAAATGGCGCTTCTCAATATATAGTTAAGGTTCAGTTACTCACGTTTTATTTGTATATAGTTGAATCAACTCCATCACACCATTGCGAACAAATTTACGTTATAATGATAAGACCTGCACTTTCACAATAGAATGATTTTTATTTATTTACTCGACAATGGACCGTTCTTGTTCAAAATTTAATCAGAAAACCAATCATTTGTTTTTTGTGGAAGCCACTACCAGTGCTTTTTTTTCTGAACAGCATATCAAGGAACTACTCGTCCTCACCCTACACCAAATTTCGCCTGATTATCTCGAGTGGATTCCAGAAAATCCAATTTTTCTTTTTTCAGAAACATTGAGACTGCATTTTCCGTACGCTACTTTAGTGAAAGGGGACAGTGCATTATATCAAAATAAAGCTTATATTTTAAAAGACAGCTTCCAAAAATGTTCTAGATATTGTCATGTGAATACGAAGGGATCAAAGGAACATGGAGTAGATCAACACATTCAAATGAACGACGCGCTCAGTCAGCATATTTTCGTGTATAAATAGAAGTCAGCAACGCCAATCAAGTAGTTGGAAGAGCAGTGATTACTCCCATCCTTCTTCCCACGAGCAGTGTCAGTCGCAAGACAAGAAGTCCTCTCGCCTTAAAACCACGCCCACTGTTACTTCCTCCAGGAATCTACATCCGCCATATTCGGAACAATAAAACATGCTCGTCCGAATGTTTTCATGCTGGTAAAACATTTTTGTGAATATATGCCATTTTTTCACAACCCTGCGAAGTTTTCTTTCTACCTGGCGCTACCTCTCTAAAGTTCGATAAGTGTGAGGGTCATACAAAGACCCAATCCTAGAATTCTTGACCAGAAGAATAAAAATGTCTTGATTTGGTATAAAACTACCTCCTTTTACCTTGCAATTCAACTTTAATGTCATAAACAGCTATCAGTTATTCAGCTCGAGTTAACTATGTGTTATTCACGACATAAATAAAGTTCTATCAGATAAGTTATTCAGTATAGTTACAGGTTACTGAAAATGAACATAAATCGTGTCATATAGAACGATGAAATATATAAGTTATACGAAGAAGTCTAAACTTACCTGAAAATAACCAAAAAAGTTGACTTCAAGGACAGGAATATATTTCCTCTGAATTTAGGTGAAATATTTCTCAATTATGACCAACATCTGGTCTTTATCGCTACGTATCTAATGGGTTATTACAAAGGTCGTTCAACTTCATGAATAACCTCAAACGCTCAATTCAATGGGGTGGCCAAATTATTTGATGTATTGACCTGATGTTCCAACAAACAATCTATGAACTCTAGACCAAAAGAAAAGAAAAAGATAAATATGCATTGTCTCTGATACAATCAGGTCATATATAGGGTGTGAGAATAAGTCTAAAATTACTTGGAAACAACCAAGAAGTAATCTCCAAGGACAAGACTTTTATTTTTTCTGAATTTAGGGGGAATAAGCTCTTAATTATCACCAAAATTGTGTCTCTATCGCTACCTGTCACTAAGGTTATAACAAAGGTCGATATCTAGACAATATCGACCTATGTTAAGGTATAATGTCATCAGGGTCAAAAAATCAACTTATGAGAGCGGCCATGTTTCAATGTCAGCATCTAAAAAAACAATGTGTTATGTCCGAATTTTATTGAATTTCTGACTACCTTTGGGGATATAAACATATTCAAAGATGATTACAACCAGTGGCAAGTTTGTTTATAACATTTCTGGGCTGTTATTGTTATTATGCATTCATGGTTATATTTCAAAATTCCGCAAACTCTGGTAATAATGTATCGAAATGGACATGTTATTAGGGCGCATCAATTTTCTGCAAGTATCTTCCCGATATTATACAGAAAAGTTTTTTTCGCAGTTACATTTCCTTCCAATAATCAATAAACTACTACCTAAATATCATACCAAGTAGGACGCCATAGTAATTCTTTAACTTCGACACGTGACAAAATCCATACTCCATCATTTACACATGGACGTGACGGTGCCATAGTTCTGTATCCTTGTCCATCTCACATCAATATGCATTGGACATTATTATCTCTCGACCGATTCGTAGGTCAAGAAGCGGTAAATTTGACCTTCTATGTTTGTTGGGAGAGAGCCTACAGAGTGAGAGCAGAATGGTGGTCCAGGAATAGAGATGATGAGGCAGAGGAACATTGTATGGGTCAAGAGAGACCCACACTCCCGATGGCATTCGTAGTGATTAGAAGCTTGACTGGCACTGCTCTTCGAACTTATTGTTAGAAACAGGCAGGTATTAAGTGAGATAAATGGGTAAGAAAAATGGTACGTAGATATGAATGACTGCTTCCGGTCCTCTGAAACCCACACAAGAAGTTTGGTTACATCAAGGGGAATACATGGAATTCGTGCCTCCGACCATTTCACATTATCTTGATCAATCGTGCATGATCAGTGATTCCTGATCTTACGATTACCTGAGCTCTGAGTGCTGTGTTCTTGGTCTAATAGAAGATGACCACTGAGTTTCGTTAATGAAAGTTTCATCAGAATCTAGATTGCTCTGTAATTATGGTATAGTCACTTGACCCTAATCTATCGTGCTCTAGAGACGAAGTCGCAGTCAGATGGCCAAGAAACTTGGTGACCACATAAAAGCATCTGGAGTGTTCTCCCAAATATCAACTAAAGCCTGCACCACACACTGGAAGATGAGCATGTTGGGACCTTAGCTATTGTTGTGTGCCTCTCGCTGATCCTCAATCTCCGTAAGAAAGTAACATGAGCGTGAGCTGTTTCCAGAAGATGGATGGCCAGGAGCCTATGTTTCAGTTCACTTGACTCAATATCGCATATAATTTTAGCATTTTATCGAATGCCAAAATTGGTATGTTCGAATGTCACCAGCGATAATTATCGACCATAAAGCAACGCGTGGATATCAAGCGCGCGATATCTATTATCAATCGTATGATGGTGATTGTGATCAGAAACCATAGACCCAAACTGGCAAATTTTGGTGATATACTGCAATGGAGGCCAGTAGTAAACGATGCTGCTGACGCTGCAGCGAAATAGTGAAGGCCCTTCCATCCTCGTGTCGATTTCAACTTGGAGACAGACAATTAATCAGAATGTTGCGAACAACAAAAGAGTTAGTTGATGAAGTGATTCGACTAGTTTCGCTCTATATAGAATAAGTAATTAGAGAGTTAGCTATCAAAAGGGAACTTTGATTTTGGGAAAACCGATCACTACATAGCATCAGCCGGTCTTGCATCAACGTTTCTTTTGCTCCTTGGAAACATATCCCCGTCAATAGCCTGGCGTTTCTTCTTCTCTTCAGTCATGGCTGGTAATAAATGATCAAAAAAAAAACTAAATGCGGTGTCTGTTTGAGTAACTTACTTAAAAACGGGGGAAAGAGTGGCAAAATATGAGAAAGGCTTTTGTCCAGCAGTGGACAGAATAGGCTGATGATGATGATAATGATGATGATGATGAAGATGATGATGAATCTCAAAAGGGTATGTCAAGTCAACCAAGAATAAAAATGAGCATTTTATCTCTACATCATCTCCAATCAGACTTGAAAACTCTCAATAAAAGTTGAATCGTTTTTTTCCAAAATCGATTTCCGACGTCTCAGTTTGGCACATTTGAATTTGCTGATTTTTTATTGATAAAATATATTCTACTTTTTCTATTTACACAGTCACTTCTATCAGATTATGTCGAGAATGGCATTTTTTACGGTCAATGAATCTTTTATCATGGGCAGTCAGATTCGCGTGGGAGGTGTAGGACTTTGTTCGACTGACTAAGTAACATTTTTACAGTAGAAAGAGCAAAACATTCAAGTGAGACGTTGTGAAAAGTTCGGCCTGGAATGCTTGAAAGGAAAAGCTTCTTGAATAAGATAGGACAGTTTCGTGAGAGTTTGGTGTACTTCACAAGCACCTGTGTCGACTGTTTTTCGAAAAGTGGAGTTTTTATTGGTGGTAAGAGATTGAGTTTTTCCGAATTCGAACTTTCTTTTGTCTAGAACTCAATTATTATTGGTTCTCGCTTTCCTTTTTTTTTAAGATATAATGACTTGAGCATAACGTATATTTGATTGGACATTCGACTTCTCCATGATATCATAAGCCCTTTCCCGAAAAAGTGATACCATTACTAGTCCCACTGATCAAATGAAGTCAAACTATACTATATCGTCCTGAATCTTTTGTTGACAAAGACAAACATCTTCTCACATGATATACCAAGTTACAAAAATGGGAAAATGTAGATGCATGAATAACGATAGTCGTACAATGAACAAGAAATAAAGTCACAAGTACAGAGCTCTCACCTCAATTACAAAGAGTCCGGTAAAATTTTTTTAGATTGTAATAAGCTTTTTCGTCTCGTTAAAGGTGTCTTTTGGTACGTTTGGCACTTGTGTTCTGAAATGCCTTATTCGGTGCATAATTTGAAAAGTAGATGATTGAACATTTTTCTTCCCTTGTAAATTGTCGATTTTCTGACAACAGATATGGATAGAGCAAAAAGGTTTGAATTAAGTGGATTGACCATGTTCAGGCAGAGTCAATTTGTCACTCGTTTTGAAAATTTAAGCAGAATTTCAAGATAATTCATGAAGGCAGGGTGTCTCTGAACACCTACCCATATCAGTACCATAACATATAATAATCGAATCTTCCTCTCTCGAAGAACAAACAAAGAGTTCCGAAAGCCTTCCGTAGTGGTACCCCAGAAAGCAAGTGAGATTCTACCAGAGAATGATATGTCTAACCATGAGACAGCATATCTGCCTGGTAGATACTCTCACTGCGTAACAATCGAATAAAACAAGAATATTATTTTCGCGCCAGGAGCTGGAAATCAAGAACCACATCCCCAATTGAGCCTCTGGAGAAAATTTGATATGTTTTATTAGGGTAGATGATAAGAAGATCGCAATCGTTCTATCTCTTCACAAGACTTATGTCTGTTGACACCTCCTTCTCCAACGCGTGTTGATTCACGCGGCGTCAAACAATGGATTTTTCATCGGCAAGAAAGGTTATAGTACCCTGTATCGGCCACTTTGAACAAATAAATCGAATAAGAGAGGACGCAGCATGGAGCCCCAAGGAACTCTTCTCTTAATGCTGGATAAATCAGACGAGGCTAAACCCACACCCTGAAATGCACGCTCCAAGCCAGTCATTCGACCTACCTCCGAAAGCATCAACCTCCAATTTCCCAAGTAAAGTGTCATGACAGACCATTGATTGACACAGAAGTTTTGGACAAGTAAGTATATGTTGATATACATATCATGTTAAACTGAAGGTCAGGGTTATTTTGCGAATAACCCTGACCTCCTTTCTTTATTTCTTACGCCTAGATGAACATCTTGACAACCTCAAGAAAAAAAGAAAATATACCTGATCTCCAGTGATAATCTATTGCCCCTGCCAATACAGTAATGCCATTCTGCGGAAGAAAGAATGGAACTCTAGCATATTATATATAGCAAGTGTCCTGGGGTAATCGTTATGGCTTCAGTTTTACATGATATGTATATCAACATATACTTACTCTATGGCTGCGATCTCTGGGCACCAGACAACGGAGCTATAGACAAGTGTTGGTCCTACCACAGTACTGTGAAGCCAAGATATACCCCAGGTTTTGCTCACTGCTCTTTTTGCTTGAATCATCCAAAATAACTAGATATGAGTTCTATGAGAGCTTTTCATCCGGGATGATGCCCATCAGTCATTTTTGACTCCCGGCTGAAAACTTCTTTGCATTCTTCCGCCAAGGAGGAGCGCCGCAGCGACCGACATGTACCCGGATCTCGGATACTAGAGCTCATGCGCGATGAGAACGACACCTCGAGCGACTGCACTTGGGCAATCATGCATGGTCAAAAATAAAAGAGATCTGGGCAGTGGTAAAGGGCATACTCAGCACTCTCGTCGACTTCGTGGTACCCTCTACAAGTCGGATCTTTTACCACACCCAAGGTGTTGGGCTGCCTATTTAGCTTGGAATCCCGTAAGCATTCCTGTCAGTTTTCCAAGGTTGCTCCTGCGAGAGTCCGAGGAGGTACCGCGTTCGCGCGGCATCGGGGACGTGTATAGCGGCCCGAATCATCGTGTCTCTCAACTCTGCCTTAGAACCTCTACCGTTTGTTCATCAATCTTGCGATTGATGGTTTTTGAGGACTGTGGAACGGAGGCCTTTGAGCCACGCGTTTTTCCTTTGTTCCCTGTCCCGCCAAATTATCCGCTTTTTCATTTCCCCTGATTCCACTCCCATAATCCAGAATATTGTGACCAAGTTCTCGTTGGAGACCGACTGCAGAATTTGATGTCACTCAGTTTGGATGTCATTTCATTTTTATTCAAGGACTGCAAAACTTGTTTGCTATCGGTAAGGAAGATAATGTTTTTGCCCACCATCTTTTCCTGGCCCCTTACATAAAGCCAAGCAGTTCTGTTTGGAAGACAGTTGCTCCCGTGCCTGGGGCCAAATTCCGTGTACCTGTCGAATTGTAGCAACACGTCGCTTTCTCATCATTTTACAAAGAGAGCGACGTGTTGCTATGTAATTCCACAGTACACGGAATACGGGTCGTGGGGCTCTACTGATTTTTAGGTTGAGCTCCGTTATGAACACAACCAGCCCAGCACCACATTGTCTCTGTGAACCTTCTTTGTAGATGTGTATAACCCCCACTCTTTCCTTTTTTGCTGAGCCGTTTGTATTGATTTCGTAGGCTCTGTTCAAAAAGTAGCGCGGAATCAGGTCATCAGTTCGATACTTCACCAGAGGCTGTCTTATTCGAGCATGCCCTGGGCCCTGATTTCTTCCACACCAGAGATGTATGTCATACAGCCTAATTGCGGTTTTTTCTGCCGCGCCTCTCAAGAAAGCATCAAAAGGCGGGCACAGAAGCACCTGCATTGTCATCGTTGATGTGGATCTCATTGCACATGTGATAGACAGGCATTCTTATCTTTGAAGTTGGTGCATTCTCTAACTTTGACTCAGCTGTTCTGAGCTGTCACTTTTTTGGTTTTAGTGCACCACACAATAGCTCCGTACACAAACATTGGCCTGACTATGGATGTGTTGTAGATCCAGTAGATAATTCTGAGCGACAACTCCCAGACCTTGCCAATCGCACCTCTTCATTGCCAAAATGCTCTTGTGACAATTTTAGATTTCTCCCCCAAGTGCTTGTTCCAATCGAGGGTTCTATCTAGAATTATTCCTAGGTATTTGATTTCTTTAGAAATGCCGAGCTGCACACCACACAGAAGGGGTGCTCTTGGGATAACTTTTTTTCCTGGTAAAAAGTACAAGCTCAGTTATTGTTGGGTTTACAGTTTCAAAACAGCCTGCATGGTTTCCTACACACAACAAATGCAGCCAAGGTGATTCCTTGATTGTTGCTTGCTTGCTTGATGAAAATGTTGATGACGATGCACACCTTGCACACTCAAGCACTTCAACAACTGATTTAGCTGTAAAAATAACGATTACTGTTTTGGAGAGTCATGAAATCAACATTGAAGAAGTTGATGAGGGTGTGGTTTGCTCATGCGATGCAATTTTCTTCGATGTTCAGGGCATGTAGTAAAGCTTGCTTAAAAAAGTTTCGATCAAAAGAATCCAAGAGCTATGGAATGATGTCAGTGACAGATTTGCTCAAAATGATATCAACTTTCTAGAAAAATATCGTATCAAATTCGCACCAATCGAAGGATGCAAAAACAGATATTCGCGTTCCAAAAGCTCTTTTTCACGTTAATATCATACAAAACGGGATTAGTACTGCAATAAACCGGTCATAATGGCCTAACCGCAAATGATACCAACAAAAAAAGCACACGGGCAATTTTCGACAAAACCAAACCAATTTAGTCGAGAGACTGGAATTCGTTCGAATACAACGCGGATTAGTGAAAATCTGCTCGATTTCCATTCCACAAATGGATTTTACAAATTTAACGACCCTGCTGAAGCGTGTGATGCAGTTTGATTCGACGAACAAATTTCCCCAACCTCTTTGTCAAACATGTTCGACATTTACAATATATGTACATCATCCATCTTGAGGTGTCAGATCGACTTGATATTCGTGCAAATTGCAAGTTGCTGGGACTCAATTCTGGAAGTTCTGTAATAGTTTGCTGTTTGCACTTTGAATGTTACTTGAATGTGGTTGGATTAATCATTGAGGACTGAAGTCAGTTTTCGTGGTATTTTGTGTCAGCTTCAACCAAGGTTTAATATGAGCTGCTAAGAAATGTTATACCTAGCTAGATATAATTGAGAATAACAAAGGAATTCAGCGCAAGCTTGTTTAGAAAAAGTATGGAGGTATTCATCAACCACTTGAGCTCACAGTGGGGTGAGGGGCTTAATGAAAAAGGCGATAGAATAACTTGTGTCTAGATAGGGCTTGATAGAAGATATGCGTATTTATCCAATTTCACAGTTCGCGACATGTTCCATAATCGGAGAGACTATGACGCTCCAATCTCCAATAATTTTTTTTGCTGCTGTATGGTTCTCACGGCCCATGATGAATCATACTTGATGAAAAACTACTAAAAAAGACTCAACATACCTGCTCTATGATTTGGAGACGCATCTTTAATTCACACGACTTGCTTTGGATGTTTTGCTATATTATTGGCCACTTTACCATAAAAAAACGGGATACGGAAAAAGGTGAAGAAGATTTCCATAATATAACCAATGCAACAACCAATCAAAAACAAGCTCAGACAGTACGAAAAGACTCATTAATACTCCGTCATGGCTTTACTGCTTCATATCACTCTGATAAGTCAAGGTTCCTTATTAAATAGGGGTCATCAGTTAGCTCATCTCACGTTTGTTCCATGAAATAAACAAATACATTCTGATTGTCATGCCGGCAATTTGATGTAATTATATTTTCGAGTCAAGTTCTTGCTTATGGGTATTTCGGCTTTGGGCTCCACTTCCTCATTTAATTCTTTTGATCCACTGGATATATCATGTAGACGAATGGTCTTTGAGCTGGTTAAACCGCACTTTGACCAAGCGTATGTCACCATCTTTTTCCGGGTAAAAATCTGAAGTTTGTCCTAGCGATCGGTCAATATTTTTCTGGTTATCGTTTCCAATGAGCGCCACTCAAAAGAGCCACACTCATACAGGTTCGCCTTTTCTGCTGTCGACTGAGCTGACCAAGGTCTTCATCCCTGAACCTCAGATCAAGCATTCATCAACTTCTGAGAATGATCCATTTTCTTGCCGAGGGATTGACGATAATTTTTTTCTGCTGAGTTCGTTAAGGTATCTTAAATTGTGTTTAAATCTCATCATCCATTCCATCATACTGAGTGTTTTCAGATGGGAAAAAGGTCAGACAAAACCCAGTTCCACTAAGCATTCTCCCCATTCTTATCCAATTTCATCTTCATTGATACTGAAAACTGTCCGAGGACACAATCATATCCTACTGCTGCTGAGCCCTTCCACCATTTTGACTCATACAAATACTTCGGAGAACACCCACGAGAAAATAGATCGGCAGGATTTTTACAGCCAGGAATATGATTCCAGAAAGCAGAACCAGTGATATCGCGAATTTCAAAAACTCGATTGAAAACAAAAGTTCTCAACCCCGACGAATCTCACAGGTCGAACAACAGCGCTGAATTTTTTCTGCAAAACTGCGCAAAAATGTTGGAAGTGACCATCATTAGCTTATTCAGGCTCTCGTTCATCAACTCCTAATAGCTCCAAGTCCCCCAAAACACCATCAGCTGTCACAAGAAGGCTGCTCTTTCTCAGCTTGCACACTGTAAATGTGAGTCCTTTATCAGCAATAGAGGGTGTTGGCGGATGCTATCCATGGTAACCAGAGCTCAAACCTTCCCTCCTTATCAACAGTTGTGGATTCAAGCAATAACTCCTTTGCTTCCATACCGAACTGTTCCTGCAGCTTTCTGCAGAAAGATCTGTGATTCCTTATGCATCAAGTTGGCATAACTAGGATAGGGATGCATTATTGACTAAAGAGCATGTACTATGGGGTATCTGTGGTGGTTCTTTATGTTTCAAAAGATCTTGATTGGGTTTCTATCTTATCATACAAATATCAGCATTGCAAGATAAGGCGTTGAATATTATCAACTTGGTAAGTTCCCTGACATTGACCCCATTTGTGAATCTTCATTCCAAACTTTCCAAGGACTTCTCTTATAATCATCACTACAGAGCCATGTGATGAATTTGCACTCTGATGAAATGAGCTTTGGCCAGCAATAAGATTTTATGTGAACATGCAAAAACATTTGAGAAATAATCAAGATGAATCTTGAAGATCAATTGGACCAGCCAATCTACCTTCTGTTATCTGAATCTGTAATTAAAAAAATACCAATAATGTGAAAGATTTTTATCCGAAATGATACATTTTGAATCAATCATAGACTTTTATGATGAAGACATAATATCATTTCATTTTGCCAAGGATGGTCCAATGATAAAAATTCACTCGCGCCATAAAGTTTGGATTGAAAAGATGTATGTGGTAAAAAAAATTCCCATCGACTTCAGAGTTCAGCAATGATATCATCATTTGATTATGCCTAGGGAGGTCTAATGGTGAAAATTCACTTGTGTAAATGTGCGATATAGTGCTACATAGATATTCAACAATAGTTGTAAATTTTACATCAACTTGAGAGTCTAATGATGGAAACATTCAATTCACTTGTGCGATAAATTGTCAAACATGTATCTACCTAGGGTTGTTAATTTTACATCCACTATAGATTTATTGATTGGAACATCATTTCATCATTCCTGGGCTGATCTTATGACAAAAATTCACTTGTGTGATAAACTATCAAACATGTATAGGTATAATTCCACATCCACCAGGGATTCAATGATGGGAACATCTTTTCATTATGTCTAGGGTGGTCTTATGATTAAAATTCACTGGTGTTGTGCGATATCGTGTTAAAGACATTTACGTGGGGTGGTATCTTTCACATCCAATATAGAATTCAATGATAGAATCATCATTTAACTATGTCTAGAGTGGCATAATGATGGGAATCCACAAGTTCGGTAGTGAAGTGTTTAAGATATATTTGCCTAGGGTAGTAGACTATACATCCACTTTGCTTAGAACCTAACGATGAAAACATCATTTCATTACGTCTAGGTTGACTCTATGATAGGAATTCACAAACTTGGTAGTGAAGTGTTCAAGATGTATTTGCCTAAAGTAGTAAACTGTACATCTAACATGCTCAGTGCTTGATTATGGAAACATCATTTCGTTAAAGGGTGGCTTAGTGATAAGAGTTCACAAGTTCGGTGATAGAGTGTTAAAGATATATTTAGCTAGTTGTAATACATCTACTTTTACTTACTGCACTTGTGCTGTGCGATATTGTGTCAAATATGTATTCATCTGGGGTGATGAATTATACATTTATTATGGAATTTGATTATGGAAACCTCCTTTCATTATGCCAAGGGTGTCTTGATAATTAAAATTAATAATTGCGATACATTGTCAAGGATGTACTAGAACATCTTATTTATTTCAACAAGGCCTACATACAATCAAGATCGAACTTCGCTTCAGGTAAGTTCATTTGATTGATTTTAATAGCAAAGTATTCAAGAGAAGGCCAAGAGCCACAACGATGCTCTGTCGTTCATTAAACCACGAAACTTGAGAGGAAGGATATGGAGCGTTCTCGAGTTGATTTTGTGTTGCTATAATGAAATAATCTGAAACTGATTCTAATGACACGCAAGAAGAGAACCTACGATACTAGCAAGCAGACTATCTAGCTTCAAGTTTGGATAACATTTGAAGGGGTTTCTTGTTAACATAACTTCCATAAGTTACTTGAGCAGCTTTGAACCTCATCCTTGAACTATAACAAAGTTCACAGAAAATTTGTTTTACTCGAAAAGCATCACTAGAATCATGATCAGACACCATGAGTCCTTGTAAGCAACATTCAATGATTTTCAAATACAATTATAAGGAGAACAGTTCAAAGCAAGTTAAGGAATAAAGATCCTACAGAGAATGACAAAGATCACCCTTTCCTTGCCCTATCTTAAGACGGAATTCTGATACGAAACCGCTATACAATCCAAGCGTAAAATCGATTACAGCGATTCTGGGTTGATTGGGGTGAGAGTTTAATGTCACTGTGGTTAGCAATTTATGTTTTGGGGAAATGGGTGATTGAGAAAGTTCAATTGAATGCGAAACTGAGAAAATTGATTTTATCTTCACGTGCGCATCAGTAAACTCTAAATAAAAGCTTTAGTTTCTCAATGTACAAAAGTTTTCTTTTAACTCATGGTAGCTTTTCATGGTTAATGCCCAACTACGTCCATCTTTTGTATGCAAATCCTGCAATACATCATATTTGAATCCAATTTATCTTATCGCTTTATTCGGGGCTTAAGAAGTTGAAATGTTTGCTGGCAGGGTTTAGGACGATGTGCAGAGATTATGGTAATTTATTTTGTAATGATCCCCTCGTGGACTAAAAAATTTCGGGATTCCAAACGCTTGATATTTTTATCCAACAATTTGTAAAAATAGTGGATTCAAGTAGTGAAATAGAACACTATTAGTATTAGTGGCCCAATAATTAGTTCAGAGTTTCGGAAAACATTTGTTATAATACTCGTGGGTGAGTCCCTTACGTTATTTAAACAAAATTCACTTTCCATTTGGGCTCTTGGATTACACTTTTCTTGAGCGGCCTGTATAGCACTTTGCTCTCCAGTCTATAAATAACCTATCTTGAAGTTGAGCACTTCAACATGATATTTACGAAATGTATGACTGCAGGACGCAATTATTGTACTTAGTTAAATTGGATTGTGTTGAAGGTGTTGATAATTTTTTTCACTGGAACATCGAATACCTTTGAAATTGAATCAGAATTATCATCCATGGTGTAGCATTTTTTGACTATAGAGATCACTAGTCCAGATTCAACTAATTTATTTGAGGGTCAATCATTTATGTACAGTCAATAATTCATAATAGTTTTTCATGTTTTCAACACTCCGTTCACAATTATTATCGCGATCCAGACACTACTGATGTCACTTCGGCAGAGTCCGCTCTATATAACTCGCCACTCAGATCCTGATAGATGGCGGACAAGGCACATTCTCCAAGTACGGCATCCGATTGAACTTGAATGTCCCAGAATCTGAACAGTCGTTCGAACTTGAACAGGAGGGACAAGAGCCGAGAGGCTTGAGCGAGACGTAATGATAAGAACGTCGTCTCCGCTGTTGGCTACCTCGGATATTCGTACCAAGAGATGTTTCTTCACTTTGCTAACTCCTTAGAGCGTTTCGTCCTGATATGCCTCCACGTCCGTATCCCCAAACCTGCAGCGTGGTGTACTATGGAAATAGCAGTATCCTGCAAAATGTGTTCGTTCAACTCTCAGTTTTGATAAATTTGTGTTGTTTTTATCCCCCAATTTCCTTTTTCTGTTCAAACGTTTTTTAATGTCTTGGCATAGTTTCTCCTATCTTTCTTATATATCACATCAAGCAATGCTTTTCATTGTTTTTCAAGTGATGTAAGAATTGTATTTCTAAAATCACCTGAAAACCAATATGGTAACATGACCATCAAGGAGTTCTTATTTCACAGAGTGCTGCAGGAGAATCGGATGTTTGTGACTCAATAGCTGTAGATACTTGCACTCTAAGAAATTGAACAAAACATTTTTCCATTTATTGATTTTGCCATCATCGTGTTCAAATTTTATATTGAAAGAGATGAAGGTATCTCAGATGCTTATATGCTACTAATTCAAGCCTTATATACAGACAAGTTGATCTATCTTGAAAGTTATTCTAATGAAACATGCCTAAACTATCAAGAGAATTTAAACTCAGTTGGAACTTTCCAAAATAATTTTCATAAGGAGTTTGATAGTCAACTGAATTGAATTAACTTAGTTTGTGGAACTTTCCACAAGAATTGTTATTTTGACACACACTTTTTTTCCAGATTGATCCGCCTTCAACTGGACCTCCTCAGCTAGCATCAAACAGCGCCGGTCTTGCCGGCGCCCAGGGGGGACATGGGGGTCACCTGATGGTCAGTGGTGGGGATGATGGCAGTTCTGATGATGCCAATACTCCCCTACACAGTCCTAGGTCGCATAATACAAGTAGGGATGATGATGATGTCTCAACGGCCAATGAGAGCGATTGCAAAAGTCCGGGACAGAGGTGAGTGTTACCTGATTTATGAAAGTCTACAATTAGATTTTGGGTACATGGAATTCACGTCAGATGTGGGGATCACTTTCTCAGTGACTTTTTGGCAATGTACAGAGCTTACTGCAGCTACATGAGAACCATCTTACTCATAACAAAGATATGACTTGAGCGCTATCTGTTTTCAAGTTATTAAAGTTAGAGATTTGATCCACAACAATATGAATTTGTCGCTCAGAATCCATTGAAATCTTTCTGATTGAGTCCAAAGTCAACAACAAGTTTAACTTTCCAACCTTTATGCAAATTAATCAATTCCAAACATAAAACCTGAAATTGAAATTCCAAATAGGTTATCGTCACAATATTTGTGACCCCAAAGTCGATCTCCATCAACCCTACTTGTTCCGCCAGATTCTTTTTGTCATATAAATTGAAAATGCCGTTGAGAGGAGAACATTTTGAAGACGTTAAGTGGAAGCAATTTGAAAGTATGTGATGAGGGCTCTGAAAGTTATTTCACAAGAGGAAGGAGATAATTTGTAAAAAACTTGAAAGCGATTATATGGCAAACTGAATAACGTTTGTTTTATGTGGAATCTGATACAGGCTTTGCGACTTCCATCGTCTTAATTTTGGTCTTGTTACAGGTCATTTCGATCAATGTTGAACTGGAATCTTATCCCGTTCCAAGCGACTCATCGATTGGCCGGACTTCATTCAATGATGCTAGTTTAAACAATAAAATGATTTTTCGTTCTGAACGAAGTGCTATTTGCGACTAAAAAGATGTGTATAGGACCGCTTGATGTCGACGAAGCATATTCTGGATCAAGTTGAGGATCACATTCTGGTCAATGTAATGCCACTCTTGCAATAACAATAGTGACAATTTCATGAAAAATGAAAAAATATAACTGATAACATCACTCGGGAAACAAAAGATTTACAGCCTGTTAGAACCATTATTTCGAAATTTCAATTGTTTCTAATTTTTCTTTCCAATCTCCCAAGTAGTGACCCAAAATATTTGACCGCCAATGTATATTATTATATGTTTGGTTAAAAAAAAAATGATTTTTGGTTTCAACGGTTTTTCCATAATTGAAAACAGGGCATTTAGCGTCACACCAGTCCTTAACCTTACGAAGATTCTCCAAAATAAAAACACAATTGATCCACATTTCCGCTGTGTCAAATTATGGCAAACATTGAAAATGTCTGAGGAATGTTGGTGTGTACGATATCATTCCCATAAAACAATATAAGCAAAGGTCCCAAAACTGACCCTTGAAGAACTCCTGAATTTATTCATTCGATAGAGTGGCGATCGTAAGGTGTCAGAACCTTTGCCTTTGGAGCACTGCTCATTAGTCAGGTCCCCCAGGTACAAGAGACACAGAAAAAAACCTCAAAAACATGCCAAAGCATTTTGTTCACTACAAGCGCACATTCACATTTGCTTTAAGGGTAATCAAATCGTAGGAAGTGGGAATGTCCCTCAGTTAATTCCTTGAGGTGTCTAGGTATGCTAAGGCAATTTTCCAAATAGCCTCCATAGTGGGGCGTCAGCTCCCTACGTCCCACGTGAGCCATGACGCGGATGCGTCCGGCGTGGTAGACGCGGTAATAGCATAACTGATAAACTATTGATCTGTACTCCATGGGAAATACTGGACTAAACGCGTCTGCGGTCGATCGTAGCTAACGACAATTACAAGCCAGGGCACGACGCGCAGTCACGTGACACCTACCCATGGTGATCTCACTCCATAATATCCTGAACAACGTCATTGATTGTTGAGAAATTATTGAGCAAATGAGTACTGCTGTAGCGTAGTCACTTCCACTTGCATGGCAGAAAGTGTACTAGCTCATGCCCGTTTCATCACTGAATGCTAACGGTGCATCTGTTTGTCAAACAGAATGGGCAAAGCTTTTACCCAGTCTTTGAATAGTCTCTCCATATCTTGATTAACTTCGGTTTTCTTCCAAGTTACCGAAAGTAACTACTTTGGAATCATGGTAGTTGGACAGGCAAACCCAATGGGATTGAGCTAGCGACAGCATGATCATTTTGATTTTTTTTTTTACTAGTCTCTATCCCTATTTTGTTACAAAGTCCAGATCTCCCACACATTTCTTGCTGATGGCCAAAGTGACAATACGGGAGTATCAAACAAGTTCCAGAATTACTTGACATTCCTTGTGTTGGAACAGAGAACTTCAACCCCCTGAACTTATGTTTACATTTCTGTAAAGTTTCTACATCTCGCACACTTGCAACAAAATGATTGTCCACCAAAAAAAATTCTGTCATGATCTGAAATACTCTTTGTTCATTTTTTGATTTCAAACAAGAGGAGATGCTTGATGGTAGCTGCTAGTAAAAAAGGGGGGTGGGCACACACGTCCACGTCTATTTATTATTCCTTTTTCTTGAGAGTTCATCTAAATGAATCTCGATTCATCGATCGTACACACTTATTTGCAGAAGCCTTTTTTTATGACTAAACTCACCCCCAATTTCTTCTGATGTGTTTCTGCTTGGCAGCAAAGTAATTTGTGGAAAACGGAGAGTTTTCTTCCAGTCATGGAAGTTCTACTTTATACTTTTTTTTGTTTGTTCACTCGAATAGTCCCGTTGAAAAATTCTGAAGCTGTCTTTTCCAAATCAACCTTTTTTTTGCTGCTACCGCTTGATACAGGCTCAGTGATCTCAAGGACACCCACAAATTGATTATATCACAGTCTATCACCAAGCAACTCAAAAAGTGTTGGATATATTTCTTTGCTTTGGCTCCATAGGCATCTTTGCCATAAGCACTTAGTCCATTGATTTCTCTAGTCCGCAGCGGGGCTTCTGGTCTACGACCTTTGTTTGAATTTGCCTTCTACATTAGAACAAATTAATAATTTGATGACAGCGATACTTATCACTTATTTCTATATTTAAGTCTAGCAGCTCCTTCATCCAGGCTCCGTGGAAAACACTACACTGTATGCTGTAGATGTAGAAATGTATGAGCGTTGGAATCCAGTGTCAATCAAAGCTCTTACTCCTTCAAAATCATTCTCACTTTTGATTTCCATTCTTAAGGTCTCTGAGAAGACGTTATTCCTGGAATCATCGGTAGTGACAGTTTTTTTTTGAGGTTCAATTTCTTTCCTTTTTGCATGGCATTTTCCACAAAACAAACACTCAAGAAGTTATGGGAGTGATGACCAGCCTTCAAACACCATGCCTTCTATGCTTTAAAAATATCTTTCTCAAAGATAATTTCTGAGCATTGTAACCACTTCGATTATCATGATGACTTCTCACAAAAGTCTACACGAATCACTCACTCACTGTTTGTTCAATGTATAAGTCCTTTCACGTCTTGTCACGGTCGCCAATAAAAGTGGGATCCTCGAAGAACCACCTGTTTGTAGGTTAACTTTTCACAAAATTAACCACAAGTACGAAACAAGAAATGATGTTGACACCAGTCATCTGTGGAATAAAATAATAATCAAAATTTTTGGTGGGTTCCAATAAACTCATCGCAACTTCTACCTGAAAATTGAACTGAAATCTTATTCCAGCTTACACCCTTCATTTGTAACTTTTTTCTCATAATAGAGAACAAAAGAAACCAAAATGTCTAGTGCCTAGAACATTTTTCTCTTATATGGATAGTTGACTCCAAAAAGCTGAAGTCAATCTCAAATATAAAATATTTTATCAGAACACATGTGTTGCTGACTTTAAAATAGGTTGCATTATTGGAGTGTCATGCGAAGTGCACAAAAACGATGTCAAATAACAGCAGAAATTTCTTGCTAAAATTGCAGTTCATAGCACGTATCATTTGGAATAAAATTTGTTTTTTGTGTATTTTAGTTTCTTTAGAGACTTAAAATCATATCATAACGTGGGTGGTCTGATTCGTTCCCGGTTTAACATGCAAGACATGTTCAAGTTTATTTGGATTTTTTATATAGTCCTGGACAGCAGAGTTTTTCCTCTTGTGTAAGATGATGCATTCAGAGACGATGAAAATGCTTAAAAAACTCATTGATTCCTACTCGACAACCCACCTGAGTCCACCTGAGTCCACCAGACACATATGAGGTAGAAATTGGACGAAATTTGGCAGGATCATCCTTTTTTTTCAGGTGGAAAAATCCGTTTACGGACACTTCTCTCTCCTGACAAGGATAGTGTGTTTGTTCTACATCGAGGTGCGATGATTTATCAGTGCTGTCTGGTAGCTGATCTCCCTCTATTCACTTGTTGGTGATGCCTTTTTGTGTTCAGCATAGAGTATGTGTGTGTTTGTAGATATATAACTGCATCTGAAAAATCTTTACCATTGCATCCTGCAATGGAGTTCAACGTCGGGATATTTTTCTCCTGTCCTTTGCAAGATGGAGCTGTTCAGCTGTGTCAGGTGTCCTTCCTTGAACTGAAACTGGCACCCGATGTGGCGTATTATACCGAACATGTATTTTGGTCTTGCATGTTCAGTTTTGACTCTTGTGTCATATCATGGTCTTCTTTTATATTATGGTTCAATGTTTGAGTGGAATTCATCTGTCAACGTTAAATGCGTGACCTGAGCATCCGGTATTTTGAGCGGAAAACACTCAAACACTTTCAATGACGAATCATATAGTGGGACGAATTTTTGAAGACCAGAAATAGTACCTCAACATCTCAGCAAAGTTTGCTGGTGATTGAGAATGGCGGAATCTCCCTATACAGTGTCCAACTCATCTTTGATTCACATCGGCGTCTTTGTCTTCGAAACAAAAATGCAATGACTGCTTGATTGTCAATTTTTTTCCATCTTGGATCAAACACTCACATCTCCTCATTCCAACGATTGTCAAATAACAACTGCGCATCCACAATTTCTAAAATGGTCAGGAGTCCCTCAACCACATTTTCGAGCTTTTATTGACGAGTGATGCGATCCTCATATTGTTAAGATCAACAACTTCTCAATTCACCCTAATACATGCGAACGGTTGTTCTTGAAAAAAAAATGACACGGTTATAATCATCGGTGTTAGACATGATAAAAATCTCATTCGTCTAGAGTGAAATTGAGGTTTGGGTTATAATGAGGTTGCCTTTGTTTCCAAGAAGATGTGGTTTTTCTCAATTTCCGTTTTGGAATGAGCTGGCCATGCTGGTATTATGAGGAGATGTGTTAAATTGGCTTGGAGAAATCAAAAAGTGTGATCGAAGCTGATTGCCATTAATCGATTTTGCACAAACGTAAATGCCGGTAGAGGTTAATAATCACGTAACACAACCTCATTGGTCTTGATACGCATTTCGTCGATAACGTTGTATGTAAGAAACAAGAAATATACAGTCTCATCAACGCTAGTTAAGTATTTGACTGTCTTATTATTGAACCAGCTGCTCTCCATCAATTTACAACTGGAATCAATTTTCACGTTATCGCTAGAGAAGGAGAAGCAACTATAGATCATTCAACCCGAATCTTGTATTGGTCACTTCAAGTTGAACTCTTTAGACCACTGGTATGACCTTATCGATAGAAGCTGCGGTGGAATAGAACCTACAGGGTTTCTTGCATCAACTCACCTTAATTAGCAGACAGAATGCACACAAAATACCATCAGAGAGAATTTGACGACTGTTCAGATTTTTATCAGAGTACAAAGAAAGGGAAAGGTAGACAGCACTGAATCCACCAGGTTGAAACCATGTGTTACAAAAAAAAATTATTACTGGGGAAATGGTTGATGATCGTTTACCAGTTGCCACCAAAATAGTATTTCTAAACAGTAGTGAATTATGTGTGGGTACCAAAAATGTGACACAATATTTGAGTTCTCAGGAATTCATTTTTCTTTTTCAAATAATTTTAAGTATGCAGAATCTTTGAAAAAAAAAACACTTTTATTTGGATTTTGCTAGCTAGCTATAGTATCATCCACGTATTCAATGGCTTTCTCCATGACATGAACAAGTTGAGTTCAAGTTCATCAACTGAATTTCAAGTGAATGGAGGTCGCGCAATTGATGTTTATTTTCTGAATGGGAAGTGGATATCAGCGCATTTTGTCTGCAATAACGTGAGAATTCGATGGTTCCTTGTTTGATATTCAACACCGCATTATCATTGTTCGCCTCATAATTGTTGATTTTGCTACGGTATTGTTTTACTGACTTGTCATCATGATATAACCAGAAGTGTGCTGATATTTATCGTTGTTGTCTATGAGCAATTTCTATTTAAATTTGACAAAATATTGAAACAATTTATTTTTACTAGTATTGTTTTATTGTTTAACGTAATTTGTACTTTTATGATGTTTTGTATAGTATTCACTTTACTGAATATATTAAAATCCCAAAAAGCTGACGAGGCATATCGGTCATGAGCACACTAAGCAGACCATACGGCACAATACTGCGTGATCTCATTGAAGAAGATATAAAGAGAGACAAGAAGAAGAGCAGTGCGGCCTTAGAGGAGTAAGATCATCTACGGACAACGTATTTTGCATAGAATAAGTCGTATAAAAGAGATCGGCTAGACATTTGGAAACCTACAAACCCATAGAGTCCCAGTATCCAGACTATGGAAGATATTAGAACGATCCAATATCAGTCACAACTATACGTATAAAGGCTCTTGAAGAAATATATTGACTCTCAAAATCAAGGATTAACATAGACAAGAAACTCACAGACACATTCACAGCAAATGAAGGAGCACGCCAAGGATGCTGTATCTCTCCTATACTCTAAAATGTATGAGGCGATGGCACTAAGAAATATGATCCATGGTTTGTGTGTAAAGATAAATGACAGGTTCTTGTTCACTTTTGCAGATGATCAGGTCATAGTGGACAATGACAAAGAGGACATACAATATATGGTGAACACAACAAAATATCTATATATTTGCACCAAGGACCGAAATTTGACGATGGACAATAGTCAGGAAATTCTGCAATGTCACGAATATCTAGGTTTCACATTCGACAACACCGGAACAGATGTGAAAGAAATGGAAAAACGAATTGCTCAAGCTAAAAAACTAATCGGTAGCCTAAATGGAATTTTATGGAGCAAGGAAATAACAAAAACAGGAAATTCAATATAGTTATACGAAACAATGGTAGAAAGCAGTCCTCTGAGAGCAGAAACTTAAAAACTACAGACAGACAAAAGATGAAAGTAGGAAGTTGAGATGGATGTCGTTGGAAGATTCTACGAATATCACGAAGAGACAAAGTAAGGAATGACTACATAGAACAAAAAATGAGAAAAGAAGGTACGATAGTTCAGGATATTGAGTAAAAAACAACATACCTGGTACGGACACGTGGAACAAAAGCCAAATAACAGGTGGCCAGGAAAAATGCCGCTTTGTCAACCAACAGACACAAGGAAACAAGGAAGACCGAAACTGGAATTGCAGAAGACCATACAAAAGTCCATGAGTGAAAGAAACCTCTTACCAGAAGATTGCGACGATAGAAGAGGATGGAAATTAGGTGCCGGACAACGCAAAAAAACGTTGAAAGACTTGAAAATATTTTCCAGATTTTTTTCTTGGCCGATCAAGTGATAAAATGTTTTGTCGCAAGCCTCTACGATGAATAGTTTCCGAAATATGGCCGCTCGCTATCCTTAACTCATCACCCTGTACACTGAAGTTTGTCTTTTCTTTTTGCTCTAATAATTCATAATCCCTCACAATAAGGATGTCGATCAACGTCCGTATTTTTTATTAAAAAACCTTTATGGTTTCACTTACATCTCTAGAAATAAACTTATACACTTCATTAACAAGTCAGAAATAAAGTATTGGACTAAAATCATCACTTTTCTTTATCAACAGAACTCATCAACTCATTCTTATACGCTCCAATATTTGAGTGTTTTCGAAAATGTTTTTGAGACTCAATGGTCAACCATGGTAATCAGAAACAAGAGTATTATCCATCGGTAAGACAAGTTTGATAAACTGCTGCCCCATAGCCATAATTTTTCCACGCTGACGTCTCTCCAAACCAGTGTTTCTTATGCAGGATTTGGAAAAGAGATAAATTGGTTTTCAACTTCAAGGGTAAATTTATTCATGGTCAAAAGAATTGTAAGCCACTTGACAGCTGCATGGCGTATTTCAAAATCGCTCTATCATATTTCTAGCAACAAAAACAATGCGCTACATCTGGATGTTGCTTCGCCATCTCCTCCAACTTTATTTAACGTTCGCAATAAATCAGGACGGGTAATGTTTATTACGGCTCTTTTCCTTTACTTTGGCCTGGATACAGAGTTTTCCAATTTCAAAAATATGTCCGAAGCTTGCTTTTTTGTATTGAAAGACGGAGGCGCTATTGGTTGGGAGAGTCTATCAATGAAAACGGATGCGTCCGTTCTTTTAATTATCCGTAAGATAGCTAACTTTTCCCGTTAACAGTTCATCACAATCGTGTCGATTTTTCTTTTAGAAGGGATTTTAATCCCTCACGATTTCCACCAGACGGTAGGATTACGACTTTAGTGCCAAACTTTTTTGGTTCTTCACTTATATGTGATGAGCGACATCGTCGGTCGTAAACTTGATTTTCTACTTTTTAGTAGTAGAGGGTACTTTTGTGGATATTTCTTTGTAGTTTTCAACATTCCACTTGATCATCATAGTCATTTGACCTCGTATGTTGTGGTTGTTGTTGTTGATGTTAATAGTGGTGTACTTCAAACCTGAAGCCATGTTGTCTATTGTGCTGGTCCTTACTCGCTTGTCTTATCCAGTTCAATCCATATGATCAGGTCTACCTAACTAACGGCATGTTTTTAATGGTAGAGTGGTTGTCTCTTGTCGTGTGTTTCTACAAAAATGTCGTATCCTGCGAAACAAGTTTTCATAATCATAGGTAGCCTCATCACCTTTCTTATTTGAGTACGCGTCGCTAGCGGTACTCCATCAGTGATCAAACTTTTTTGAAGTCTGTTTCCTGCTCCTGAGATGTGGCACATGTGACCATCATTGCACTGTCGATCCCACCACCTTCATGGGCACTGCTATTATTTTAATTCCTGAATAGATATCATACGCCGCAGAAGTCGAGGATATCCTACTTGCCTCTAGCACAGACTCAAAAACGAACTCATTATATCCGTGTATGCATATCATCAGAGAAACTAGTACGTCAAAACAAAAGACTCTGGAACACGAAAGATAGATTCTCAGAGGGTTACCTCGACTAAAAGACTCGTGTGTTTTGCAATAAACTCTTCTTCCATGTAGAGCTCTCAATGTGTCTTCCATGGCGTAGATACCATGGTACTGGCCACCATACCTTACTTACAGATAAAGGCTACTTGATCAGGTGTTGGTATACATTTGCTAACTTGACGGACAGAGTGTAGAAGTAGATCTAAGCTGCAAGATACATCACGTCATATATGATCTTCGCTCAACTGCAGATCGTCATTTGGAAACATAGCATGGATAACATCACGTTACTATACACATCCGCCTTATCGCGAAAACTCAGATCCATGGCCTACAGACTCACGGCAAGAAGTCATGGAAATATCCAAGAAGCCTGAATGTTACTAGTTTCTCGCTTGCTCATTCTCGGGATCGTCTATCGTTGTGTCGATGTCGGTATTTTCGACCGCTTCAATGGTTTTATTGTTTGAGAAAAGAGAGAACCTCTACATTCTCAATCGATCGCTAACTAGAGTAATGTGATTACATGATTCATATCGGATACTGAGTGAGAACATTAGTGAGAAAAGTGGGAGAATCGAGAGAATGAACAACTGGGTTTTCGCAAAAAGTCTCGACAAGCCTTTTCGTGAAGACTTCTTGCGTCATGAAAAATTATTTAGATCTTTTTGTATTTTCTGGACCTTCGCTGACCGGGCCATTTCCTCAGATAGGCATGCCGCCACTAGTAGGGTATAACAAAAGGGAGGTTCTCCACATCTTTTATTGGTGTCCTCCATATGGATTCCACTAAGAGGACGACAATCTGACACCGAGGTTATTCGTTCTGTAATGACGTTCATAAAACGAAATAATGTGATGTTGAACACTTTCATGACATGCAAGAGACTGATATTTTATTCGCCCAAACTAGACCGTGTACAAATGTGCACTACAAATAATTCTCTTCTATATTGCCAGTTGAAAATAATGTTTTTTTCACCTTTCTCACCCTTTCGTTGAAATAAGCCATATGTTTCTAACGAGGAACTTCCCGTCAAATATAAAATGGATCTTTCCAGCTTGTGTGCTTTTACGGATGATAAAATATGGGTGCTGAAGAAAAATCACACAGAGTTAGGTCTGCTGAAAGCTATAAACCTGATATTATAATACTACATTACTATCAAACAAGCCAACTGTAGATACAAGTGGCAACTAGATGAAGAATACACCACTCAAAGAATGACCAATCGGTTGCCAATGATAATTTTTCTTGGAATGTGATATAAAATTTGAACCTTGGTACTACGGAGGTTGAATATTTTCATTTGAATATGCGCTCACTTTGAGTCGTGCAGCCCTCAAGGACCTACTAGGTATTTTATTTTTTCAAGTTTGAAGCCATCGTGTTAAGTATTGATCAAAACATTGAACCAAAATAAAGAAAATGCATAATGGGTAGAATAGCCTAGTTCGACAAAAAAAATTAATTTGTTATACAAAATATAAAGATATTATTAGACAAAATTGGATAATGGTAAACGCTACAATAAATCAATACTTGGTGTTAGAGCCTTTGCTTCTGAGTAGAGCATCAACATGTCCAGGCACTCCAATAATCAAATCCAGTGAGGACATAAAGTCCGTCGTCACATAACAACTTTTGACATCAAAGAATTGATGTTGTCATGTGACCCACAATACATGAGCACGTTCTGCATTTCTCAGCACAGTCGTGACCGATGAGAATGTCAAAACGACAATTGGGTGCCATTTTGAGAAAAAATACTGCCTTGATATTGAAAAATCTGAAAAAGACAGCGACTACAAACTCTTAGGGTGTAATAAGCTTGAGAAGACTTTCAAAAACCTCTAGATAAAAATATTAATTCATTGTCTGACACTGAGTTGACAACTCCTTGTGGAAGATTCTCTTACTATCAAAGAACTCGATCAACAGAGTTTGGAACGCACAGTGAAACTCAATTTGATGAAAAAATCGATGATGGACAAACGGATGCCTTGACCGTGTTAAAACTCAAACTGAACGCATTTCACATGTCCACCTGTCGTCCTTTCATGGCACGTCTTTCTAGTTTTGCGATATCGAACCTTGGGTTATCAGTCTCATCTTTAAATAAATATGTATATCATCTCTTCCAAAATAACATTTTGCAAATAATAAGAAACGTCTGTCTCTATCGTCATATTTAAACACACTATAACTTTTGAATGATGATCAGCTATTCCGGTTCAGATTTAACTTCAAAATCCTCAAACATGCATGGAATTAAAAAGCGGGATGTATTTAAACGAGCTATCCAAATTCGTCTGGCCCCTTCATAAATATCACCGGTGACTGAACCGGATATTTTACACCATAAAGTTGAAATGGTTTTCGTGTCCCAGTCTGTAATAAGTTATTTGTGTGAAGAAAAAATTAGAAAGGGTATTTGTTATGCTCTCTATGGGCATGCAAAAGAGCTATAGGGACAACATGGGGACTGAAACCCAGAATAGTTTACTGGATCTATTCTATGGTTATCAGACCTCTGATCACCTACGGAGCCATAGTATGGTGGCCCGCAACTAAGAAAGCATACATCCAAAGGCAACTGAATAAGGTTCAAAGGATGGGATGCATCAGTATAACAAGTGCAGTACGGACCACACCAACGAGAGCGTTGGAGGTAATCCTGGAGCTACCCCCACTGCACTTGTTTGTAGAGAGTGTTGCACTCAGAACAGCATACCGTCTTCACTGTCTGGAACATCTGAAGCTGAGGAACAAGAGACACTCGATCATCATGAGTGAACCCCAGATAAAAGATGGAGTGCTGCTAATGCACTCCGACTACATGACTCCAATCTTCTATGCTGGTAGCTCGCCTGAGCTGATTATTCCTAGACCAGAGGATTGGACGGATCAGAACAGACCAGTTCAAACACGAGAAGGGTCGTGGTGGTTTACTGATGGCTCCAAACATCAGAGAGGCACAGGAGCAGGATTCTGCAAGAGCGGGAGGGACAATAAAATGACCTTCTCGCTCGGGATCTACGCTTCGATCCTACAGGCCGAAATCTTCGCCATAACACAATGTGCATATAACATTCTTGAGAGCGGCACAAATCACAGAACTTTCAACATTTGTTCAGATAGCACTTCAGCATTAAAGGCTGTTGTGAGAAAGGCAGTAGACTCTAAAGCAGTCCTAGAATGCAAAGAGGTTCTGCATAAGATAATTCAAAATACCAACAAGGTGAGGCTAATATGGATTCCGGGCCATAGCGGTATAAAGGGGAACATTGAAGCTGACAGACTTGCCAAAAGTGGTTAATCGCACAGGCCGATAGGACCCGAACCAATGATTGGCATCTCTGAAGCAATAGGAATGGTCAAGGCGGAGAAACTTCTACTCGAAAAGGCCACTCTATGCTGGAGTAATGCCCCTGGTATGCTACATGCCAAGGCAATGATAACAGGACCTGATACGGGCAGAACCAAAGAGCTCCTAAATATGAGCAGAAAAGACCTCCGCACAATGACTGGTCTATTAACTGGTCACATGAACCTGAAGGGTCACCTCCATAGGATCGGGATCGGGGAAGATTCTTACTGTAGGTGAAGACGTAGAGACCGTTGCCCACATCCTAACGGAATGTCCGGAGTCCGGCTCTTCGTAGCATTAGGATGGAACACTTCGGAGCTGAACTCACAACACTCCAGGAATTGGAAGGGATCTATTTGAGGGACCTGCTGAGCTTCGCGAAAGCGTCGTGCCTTCAATAATCTCACTTCTATCTATTGTGGGTTGCAACGGGCCCAGGAGGCCTAAGCAGGTTTTGGCGTGAGCCACCCACTGTAACATCTACATCTACATCTACAAGGGTATTTGTTAATTCTTTCCCAGTTGCTATGAATTTATTTATTTCTTATTGATGATTTTCACGTAAATTAACATCACTCGTTGTTTAGAAACACTGATTAGGCGAAACAAATCAGAATAACCCATTGAGACTATTTTACCCATCAAATTCTAGGGAACCCACAAGAAAGCATAATCTGTCAATGTTATGAGTTCCAAATAAGTAAATGATTGAAATTATGTTGACAGATAAATTAACATATTTTGAGGGCAGACTCAAGTAGTTAAATCACAATTTTACTATAATAGCACCAAGTAAAAGCTCATTCAGTCTAGTAAACCTGCAAAGATTCTTTGGACATTTGAGATTCAGACAAATAAATCCACAATTTCCAATGCTATAAAAAAAGCCATTTATCTACTTCGCCAGCAGCATCTACGTACTTCAAAATGTAGAGGTGAGAACGAGCCCCTGGAGGCGATTGAGGTCAAACTGACGGTTGGGAGAATAAAGTCTTATTTTGCGAACTCCGCATTAGAGTGCAGTTGCATTAGTGTCTTGCAAAACGGTAAACCTGACTGGAGTTCATGAGAGTAACGTGATGCAGTTCTCAGGAGATTTTAAAATCCTATCCACGTTTGGCTTCAGCTACAACATAATTGAGGAATAGTTGCGTATCATATCATAAGCGGTTATGTGAAGGTTGAAAAGTTAACGCAGGAGCTACAGATAATTCTATTCGTTCAATTGATGACATTTTGATGTGGTTTAGTTAAAACAGCAGTGATTGCACTTATAGGAGACTCTGGACAACTTGAAAATTGAGGATTTTTGTTGAAATCTATCGAATGCGTGTTCCATAACGCATTGAGTATCTTCGTCATATTGTTACCTCATAAAATAATAGCCGACTACATAAGTGTATGCTCTATGTGTTGTTGGTTTTGTCAGTCGAAAATCTGGTTTTTGTCCAATTTTAGGATTAATAGGTTTTGCTCTTCTTATACTACAATTTCTCAAGCAGATTTCATTGCTTTCCGTGCTTGGATCACCAAATTTCTGTCTAATTCAATTCAAAACAATTTGTGTTTCTCCATGTCAAGTTCTTCTATGGTATAACGTGATGATTAAAAGTCGAGTTGCATAGTGTTTGTCATCCGGAATAATAGGATTATTGGTTTCCTTGGTCTGAATGAAGACCTTCATTCAAATTCTTCATTTCTTCTATGAAAGCATCTTCTTGGAGCCTCTTCTAGGTTATCCAGGCTGCGCTCACCATTTTCTTGTTTTCTACATGTTCCAATGAATTTTGAAACTTATTAAGTGACGTGCAATCAATAAACTTTCTTAAGTTTGGAAGAAAATCGTCAACGTGTCTATCACCAAAACAAAAAAAATTTCACTTTTCTCCACATCTTCTTTTTTCATCTCATCTGGTCATTCACTACAGAAAAGGTATAAGAATTGAGATCCTTCTTCTCATTGTAATAACAAGATTTTTCTCGTCTTTTCTCAATTTGTCTGCCACGTACTCGTGGGTATTGTTTCGGATCACTTTTTTTCTTGAATCTTTCCCACACGGTGCGCCACCAACATTTTAAAATTGTGAGCTTGTGACCCTATCCAGCAGTCTTTGAATCAGTACACAACATTATCTCACCCATTTATAAAGAATGTTTCTCCTTGATGCTTTCTGCTAAACAAGATGACATGAGTGCAGCCTGTGATTCCAAGCGTAGAGTTGACCCAGGTTTCAATAGAGCAACCCAAGCTTTAGACATTACCAGAGAAATTTGGTAAATGAGGATTATTTGACATGCAAAATTTAAAACCGCTTCAATGGCATTTTCTGAAGGATCATCTTGCTAATCATCTTCTTTCCAGAGAAATCTTTTTGCAGTTTAATCGTCTCTTCTTATTTTTACTCGATGGAACGTCGCGTGGTCTTGATGTCCATCAGAAATGCAATTCTTTTCTACTGGAACGTCATTAGAATTCCCATTAGACAGTTGGGCAATCCCAAAGAAAATCATTTGTCGACTTTCCATCAAGTTTTGATGCACATTCAAAGACATACCTATCGCATTATTTCAGATTTGTTTTCATTCGTCACTGCGAAGTGGGTAAGATACATACAGGGTATTCCTGGATAAATTTTAAGTCGAAAAGGTCATATAAACTTGGGTCTTGAAAGGCTTGGTTTTTAAGATACAGGGTGTTAAAGATCTATTTTATTTTCAGTTTTTAATACATTTTCCAAAGACGGTTTGAGATATTGAACTAAATTTTGCCACAGGATATTATGGTATAGAAACACACTTTTTTTATTTTAATTTTTCAATTTTTATTTTATTTTAATTTTTTTTTTTTTTTTATTTTTTTTTATTTTTCTTTTTAGACACAAGTTTATATAACCTTTTTGACTCAAAATTTATCCAGGAACTCCCTCTTAAAATTATGACATATCATTATACTCTTGCTGACTCATTCTCGATTTCCAATTCTGGTGACACTCTCATAAATAAAGCTATTAATAGAGGAAAAGTTATCTTCTTTCAACGAGAAGCCAGAACTGGAGGAACGATAAGCTATCATAAATACGTAACAACAGGAGTAGACTCGAAGCTTTGAGGATAAATAGACTTGATAACCAATTTCCTATTTGCGTTTCTGGTTATGCAGGCAACATGCCGAGGTAGAACCTTTTATAACGCAGGCCTCACTGGGGCATGTCTGTTCCATAGACTATAACAGGAGAAATTCGAGGACGGGGCAAATACTGCCTGGAAGTTGACATGCTCACAGAGAGCTTTCAAATCAGGAATCTAACGGAGAAAACATGATTTCGGATATGCTCACAACTGCTTCTTTTTCCACTGACTCAGGGAAGTAATTGGAACGAAGGGTGATATGAGGAAAATGAATGGATGCCTGCCCTCAACTTGACTTCCTATGTAGCCCACTGAACAAGAATTTCGAATACATGTGCTTTTTCAAAAACAAGGCAATTAGGGATCCGGACATCATGTTGGAAGTACTAAATGCCAGAGCAGTTCCCAATACGAAATGCACCGTGGAAAAGGTGGCTTCAGTAGATAAAAATGCCACACCACCTTGCCGAAACCCATCCTGACTAGGTGTTTTTTGGAGATAACTCATCTAAACTGAAAAGAAAAAAATTATGTTATCGGATTGTTTGGATTTATGTGGAATAAAACTCAACTTTTTATTATCCGACGATTCTAGAATATGTTTTTTCAAATGTATAGACGAAATTCTCAATTATTGTGATGTCGGCTATGAAATTCATTGTTCTGCCAGCTCCACCACCATACAAAGTGTCTATTTCTTCATGATGTACAATCGATTCTTTGTTTATCGACGACAAGGAGTTAGTGGATCTAGATATGTGTGCGATAAAATTCAATCAAGTTCCAAACATCACTTTTTCAGTTTTCACTCAATGGTATGCTGCAAATCTTCAAAGTAACACTATTATCCTTGGGCAAAACCTTGACATAAGGCTTGATAAACACAATCGGATATTATGAAGCTTCGAAAAAGCATGAGATAACCAAATAAAGGATGAAAGGTAATAAAGGATTAGAAATAACGAAAAGAAAGTTTGCATGGGTCAGTCTTGAGGAAGCAAAAGTCTCATCTGATGATGATGATTGCTCTTGGTAGATTCAATACGCTGGACATAGACAATAGATAATATTTTGACTGAAATAGTTCAATCAATGAAATGGTACCACAAGAAGAAGACTTATTTTCGAAAAAAAAACTTTGATTCGGTACTGAACCTAATTCAATTTGGAGACTCACCCTGTATGAAACACAACTGAAAATAAGAAACAATCAGATATAACTTCAAAACAATAATGAAAAATAATATCATGGAAAATTAAACTGGAGCTTCAAATGCACATAATATAGATTTCCTAGTGTGTCTCTTATGAACATTGAGAAATATTTAATTGAGGAAGAGAAATCAGTAAATCACCCTTAGTCTATCCCAATTTTATTCTCAAAAACGTCTAGATCCAGGTATTTTGATAAAGAGATTCAAGAAATGTCTGGCATGCATGAAAATTATATTCTCCATAACTCGGGCGCCACCTCCCGAATTATGTGGTAGAGGCCCAACAGCGCCTATCGGGTAGCCTTTAGATAGTGAGGAAAGTAATCTATCAGTTCAGTCATGGAAAAGATGCGATCTTCATTAAAGATTGAACTTTGGCCTTTCAATAATATTCAACAAAGGGATCTGAAACATCAATCTACTACTTCGAAATTCAAATTCGTGGCAAATTTGCGGTGTACCATAAAAATAAGAGAAAACAACGACCGAAATTCTGAATCGGAAAACCAGTGAAAATTTTCAACAGTCCAGTTGTGAAAAACGTTAAGAGCGATAGAAAAAGTGATAATCAAAAGCGGTAAAAGATGTGAGTTGCGGAGCGAGAAGCGGATTGTGCAAAAAATAACGTACGTTTGGTATGAGAACACGACGGTGAGAGAATGAATCCGAAATGGAAAGACAAAAATAACGGACTAAGCAAAGCGTGGTGAATAGTGTTGGAAACAATGGTAATTGGACAAAAAATAAGAACGGAGTCAAGAAACTTGATTGGCGAAAATCTCCAGTGAGACAAGCCTGTTCACCCAACGACATTCGCCACCAGAAGAACAGAATATGCCTTGAAAATCATTACTAAATTTGGACTAGTTAGACAAGAATCCAGGGGCTTCGACGACATCCGCCACCGATATGACAAAACAGATCTCAGAAAAATCATCTTTTGGCTCCAACTTGTCTGCAATCAAATAGTTTTGTTGAAGTAATTCACGATGTCGTATAAACGAAATTTTACCAACATTACTTTTCATCGGACTCCGAACTTACCACTACGAAATTGTCTCTGGTTTCATGATTGATAGTGTCTCCACAGAGAGGCCCCATCGCACAAAAGCTTTTACCTGTTCTGTAATTTGGTTTAAAACCTCAAGTGAAGCATTCAGAATAAAGTGAGATATATTCTCACAGCACATTCTAGGAATGTGACTTCGAGAGTATATTTTAATCCACTCAGATGTCCGCAATAAAAAGCTCATCAATGTATATTGGTGAGAGAACAGTGTAATGGCCCAAGTAGTTTCAAACAGAACTTGTGAACCAATTTGCAATGCAAAAGAAATAATTGAATTCCCGGCAGGGTTCTCTGCTAAAACAAAAAGTCTACTGCTTTTATTTGAATCGGATTAAATGAGATCTAAATAGAGTGTGTTGGCGCAACTTTGCTATGTAATGCAGTAAGTTTGGATAGATTAAATTTAATGGAAGTGCGTCTAATTTATTTTTTGGAAGCAGATGGCCGAAGGGGCATATCATATGAAAAGTTGAATTTTTCTTTTGCATAATTGGAAAAAGATATTTATTTTATGCCACAAACATAGGTTATTAGCTTATTAATAAATGTTTACTTCTTTGGGCAATTTTTTAGTTTTGAATAGTTTTATTAACTTTCCAGAAGTGCTTTTGATGATGATCAAAGGAACTATCAACTTTGAAGTGATCTATGCGTCGCCG